>JAXQQM020081324.1:0-176465 GCA_034641835.2 Pinus albicaulis
ATAAGACTTCCATCTCTTCCATGTGTGAAAGCAAAGAATACCTTTCAGCAAAAAGCAAACAGGGCTCATCCATAATCTCATCATAAGAAACCATGTCACATTTCATCATCATTTAGAACTGAGAAATAAGAAAATACAGTGCCAATAATACAATCATTAGTAGTCAGACTGATGCTCCCCCTGAACCTATGCTCCTGATCTTCAGCTGTCATACAAATTTTCTTATCATTAGTGCATACGCGACTGTCTCCACTGTAACTCACGTGTATACGCGGCTTTAGTTCACCGAACCCGCGTATGGAAAGTGAAACTTTGAAAATTTCACATTCCTTCATCTCCCCCTGAGTTTGTACCACCTATACCTATCTTCTTCACATCAGATGCTCTGTCAGAAATAAACATAACCAGAATAACCAAAACAATCATGGGAATCACCATACATTGCTCCCCCTGTGACGATACATTACTAATCTCTATAATGTATCTCACATCATTCCTGCAGTCATTATGAGAAGTAAGCTTTAGAAGCTGATGACTGCAGTAGGGTCAATATTCCCTACGTTTCTGACCGGTCTTCCTTCTTTTTCCAGCTTTGCTTGAAATTTTTTATTGTGTGCTGGAAGTTCTCTAATTTCTCAGATCTATTCATCCTGCATTCTTTTTCTACATGTCCATACTTGTTACAAGTATAGCATCTTATGTGACCAGAGAAGTAAGCATAAGGATCATAATGTGTTGTTCTATTCTTCCTTCTATTGCAATCAGCTGCTTTATGACCATACTTGCTGCATGAAAAACAATATCCCTTGAAGAAACCAGAGTACCTTTCTGTGTAGAATATGTTTGTTTGTGACTGAAACAATTTTCTTCTGCAATTGGCTACAACATGCCCATAATTATGACATTTAAATCATTCAACATTATTGAATGATTTCCTTTGAGTGTTCATGATTGTCGGTTGACTTCTTGTTTCTTTCAACTCTTCAGGTTTTGCATTGACATCCTTTGAGTCTTTAGCACTTCCTTGTGAACTAGATTCTCCTTTAACAGTTTCATGAAAGCCAAGACCAAGTTTAATAGCAGGAGATCTTTGATTACTAAGAATATTGTCCAGAATCTTAGTACTATCTTGAAACCTCAAGAGTTTATCCTTTTCTTCTAATTTACCTTTGAGAATGTTTACTTCAACCTCCAATTTTTGGCATTGTTTCTTCATGCTTCCTTCGACCCTTTTTCCTTCTTCTACTTGATCATTTAATTTTAAAATCCCTTCTTTCAATTCATTCTCTTGTTCTTCAATAGTTTGTAAAAGTTCTTCATTCTTCTTATTAGCTTTTTCCAGATCTTCTTTGAGGGAGATGATTTCTGCTTCAAGTCCTTTTTCTTCAAATGATTGTAGAAGTTCTTTATTCCTTTTGTTTGATGCTTCGAGATCTGCTTTCAGGGAGATGATTTCTTCATTCTTCTTATTTGATTTTTCCAGATCTTCTTTTAGAGATATGATTTTTGCTTCAAGTTCTTTACTTCGATTGGATACATTATCATACATAATTTTCAGTCTAGAGATCAAATCTTTGTAGGCGGATTCCTTCTCATTAAATATTATTTGTTGATCTTTGACAACTTATTCTAGGTCCATAGCATTACTTCCACTATCTTCACCATTGCTTGCACAAAGAATAATATCACAAGAACAAAAATCACTACATGTTTCATCTTCTTCATTTTCTGCTGCACATGTTTTCTGAGATATCTCTTTTCCTTGAGTAGCCTTCTTCTTTTTCTTATTTCCCATTGTGACGGATCTCCTTCAAGCGATCAAGCTTCTGCAGAAGGACCTGCTCTGATACCAATTGTTGGGAAAAATACTGAGAGGGGGGGGGATCGCATTTAGGTATACTTCAAAACTTTCTTTACTTTTTCTTTCTCTAAAATCCATACGCTACTTTCCTGAAACCAACTCGCATATACACGCGGATATCCTTCATAAAACTCGCGTATATACAGAGATCTTATTATGCATTTAATTCTTTACTTAGATCTATGCATCATTCATTCATCATATGTTTAGTTAGCAGTAAGCATGTGCAGTAATAACAGAATAATCCATCACACATAAGCAACACACATGAACACCAGGATTTAAGGTGGAAACCCAAGTCGGGAGAAAACCACCGCTTTCGTCGTCTCAGTCTTCAATATTTTATTATAAAGAAAACATCTTACAACCATGTACCGGCGCAGACTCATACCAGCACGCAGGCACCCACCTGCAGAAGGCTACAACCTTCTCTCGTTTACCAAATTTCTTCCGGAAGGAGCCACAAACTTCTCACTCTCGCTAATAACCTTCTTATGAAGGGAGCTACGACCCCCCGGCTCAAGCTACCACCCTCCTCGGAAGGGAGCTACGACCCCCTGCTCTCATTTACCAGCCTCACCTGGAAGGGAGCTACAACCCCCTGACTGAAGGCTACAACCCTTAGCACCACCATGGACCAAGTTTCATCAATTTTCATACTGGATCCAATAGCTTCCATAGAACACAACTTGCAGGCCACTTTTCATCATATTTTCAGACTGGACCCACTCCACACATTTAAGCTCAATCACACATGAAACTGAAACTTATACCCTTATCAATTCATTCAATGAATCATCAACCAATCAATCAACAACTTGATCTTTTCTCAGCATAGTCAGCAACATAATCAATATTCAGAAAACCTGTGATTTAAAGGGAACATGACTACAGACAAGATAGCAAGAATACAAAATGTGAATAAATTTATATTTCATACCACATACTTCAGCAAACCATAGTTTTCATACGCACTTTCCTTTCAATGATCCGGCGTATATACGCGCTTTCATGTATATAAACCCGCGTATACATTCGAAGAAGGCTATTATAGAACCACTTCACAACATACAGCCTCTTCGCTTAAACTAACCCGCATATACATGCGTCTTCCGTTATCAATCATGATGACTTTCGGGACATTTTAGGCGCACAATTCTTCAAATGTATGCACAGTTTCGTATTTTACCTTTCAATTTTGTAAAGTATTTTCACCTCATCTCAGATTTAAACATTCCATAAACAGATCTAGAAGATAAAAATACATTTCAGATCTGGAGATCCCTCTTCATCATTTTCTTCACTGGTGCATTATGAAATCAGATCTATCATTCAACTGTTACCCATTCCATACAGATATACTTCAAAGAGAAGTATTCATTCAAACTCAGACTCATGCACACACTTTGCACAATTAATTTCTTCTCCTTATATAGATTTAGCCTTTGTCAATACCATGAGCCAAAACCACATCACTTCCGATGGTATTCCTAGACGAGATCTCATAGACAATCCAACGCTCAATACAATGGGTCAATACCATGGTAGTAACCCCTGGTCTTACACATTTAGAGCGCAATTGATCATATGCGACTTGGCACATACTTTTCCACGTGCATACGCGCCTTCTCCTTGACAAACCCGCGTATGCCTTGTAACACACCTTTTTCATCATTATTCTTGCACATACTGATATTTCTTTCTTCTGAAACTTTTGTACTACTTGTAGAACATCAGATTTACATCATTAATAAACTTATCAAGAATCAAGAACAACTTCATTACGTATGTTTCCATCATCTTCATCAAGTGGGTTGCCATCAAGGACAACACTCTGCATCATATTGCCAACATCAACCAGGATCTCTTCTTCTTCTGCTCGATTGAGAAGAAGACTCTCTTGGGGTAGAGTGTCTCCTTCATCTTCTGAGCCAGAGGACTCATCGTACAGTGATGTTGAGTCCTCTTAGAGCTCTGGCATATTTTGCGCTTCTAGATAATTTGAGCTAATCAGGGCCTCCATATATTTTGCCACAAGATCAATGAACACATAAATTACACTTTCTTCTTTCTGGCGTGCCTTGAATGGTAGGCTATTTTTATCCTAGGTAGCTTTGATTTCTACATCTTCCACTGTGTCTTCAATGTGGCTCTTGAGAACCAGATCACCTTCTTATTTTACTTCAAAAGGCAGTGGAATCTCTTCTCTTTTAGCGGGCGGGAGACTTTCCAAAAAGGCTCTGGGGTCTCTGAACGGATATGATTTTTCTTGTGAGTTTAGAAATTTGATCTCAGCTTCATATCTTTCAACCACCAATTCTAGAAATATTTTCTTAAACACGGGTTTGAAACTTGAGCTGAGAATAATAGCCTGTGGAAGGTCCTCCACTTTCAGTTTTTGCAAGCCATGTGACATTACATCTCGACACTTTGCTATGAAACTTGGATGCATTTATGCAAACTGCTCAGAGTCTTCCATTGGTGAATTGGCTTGGTCTTTAGCATGGCTGATGTTGTACTGTGACATGGTCTCCCAGTGGAGTCTTGTGAAACCAAGATAATCAATGTCCTACTGATCACCAATGGAGTATTTTAATAATTTAGGAAATGTGGAGTCACCATGGTGAGGGATCTACAACTCTCAACTCTTCATGCTCACCTTTCTGAGGAGTGAATAAATATTTTGTCGAGGCCCAGGGATTTAACTTTTCTTAACTTCGTTCCCCAGCAACGGCGCCAAAAAGATGTTGTTGATCCTAGAGACAGCCTTGATTTGTGAAAGACCAGTGCCTAAGACATATTATATAGCAAGGAGAAATATGATATGACAAGTATAATTAGCAGAACAAGGCTCTCATGCTATCTCTTGTAAATAGGAAGATTAATTTGAATGGGACCAAAAATTTCAGAAGCTCATACAGAGAAAGCAATACTGCAAAGGCAAGATGTGAAACTCTAACATGAATGTATCATACAATTCAAAGTTAGCTCACTGCAAAGAGGGCTACATTCTAAATACTTCGCAGAGATGAATAATCAGAAAGTATCTACTGCGTATGTAGAATAAAGAGAATACTATTTGTTATTGAGACAATATCCAGAAACATATATTAGCATGCGGTGGGCTTACGAAATTAAGAATCCACACATCATAATAGCATTTTTAAATAACATCTCATAACAGCTAATATAGCAGAAGTACGGGTGAACTGAAAATGGAACATCATATCATGCTTGAGCCATATTTAAAGTGTGAGACAGGTTATGACATAAGTATCAACTAGGATAAATTCACACCAAAACCAGTTGGCTACTCGCATTCCAGAACATGATACAAGATGAATGGATGTAAATGAAATGAACCGCTAAGCTACAACACATAGGAGAGAATTACACACTGTAAAGCACCAAGACCAGAATCCTCATTGGAGATAGAACTCCTTTTGATTGAGACCCAATTGGCTCTTCACATTTGTATTAAAGCTTCAACAAAAGGCATGCAAGAAACTCTTTCAGAGCCAATTCTTTAGAAAATTTGGAACCCCTTTTTCTCTTCGGTTCTAGCTTATATAGAAGCCTCCAAAACATGACCGAGAAGATATTTTTGGGAAAAAATATCTTCCTCGCATGCTGGAAATTGGTTTGAGGTCTCCATCGAAAATAACCAAAATTCATGATGAGGAATTGGGGCATCTCATCATTAATAGTTGGGCTCACGACCGTTTTAAACAAAAATATCAAATAACAGTTTCTGACAAAAAGTGAAATGAAGGAGTGGAATGTGAATTCCACTCGAAATTTAAAAGCAACAAACTAAAATAGAAGTAAAAGACCACTAAGGTCGAATCATGAACTGACAATGCTTGCTGATGAGGTGGAGTTGAGGAGGTCGTTGTCACAGATGGAAAAATGTTGGCGAAGAGGAATCAATTTGCCCCTAATGTTATAGTAGAGGCTTTTCTGCTTGTAGATCTTCACGATTTTCTCTATTTCTGATTTAATTTGGAGGATGGGCTATTGATAATCAATATTAGTCAAAATCCCCAAGTTTGTCTTCAATATTCTCTGTCTTCCATGGCCATTCTTCGGTGCTGATACTTTGACTGCTGCTATAATAACCTCTCTGCGTTCCAAATCATAGTGACCATGATTTTGGAACTTGGAGCGAATTCATCACTCTGAAATAACCCTGCACAATATGATAAACTCATCAAGAAATCTAGGGAGTGGCAGAAGGATGCTATGGAGGCCTGTGGAATGATAGCGCGATTGTGAAAATAGTGCCTATAGTGGAGGAATGGTAAAAAACAGGCGAAGGAATGATGTTTAATGTAAAAACCTAGATTTTAAAGTTTTGGGCGAATACACAGAATATCATGGGAAATGAATGAAACAAAAACCACGATGTGGGACCCGGCGTGGGCGGAGGGCGATTAACTGAGAGTCGTTGGATCTCAGGAGGAGATCGACGGTTGGGATCAAAGGATGAAATCAATAGGAGTTGTGATGAAGGTATATGGGCAAAATGCATGATGTGATGCAGACCGCAGATCTTGGATGAATGGACGGCTCTGATTGAATCAGAGGATCGCAATCAGGAGAGGTAGCGGGAGACGCATTTGGGAGCTTGTTATTGCAATTGGAGCAATGATGTGGTTGGCGATGGTGTGATTGAGTGCCAACCATCCGGTCTGGGTCGAGATCGACGACGGATATTCAATCGGCAGGGAGATAGATGCGGGGTAAAGGAATGGAGCGGGAAAAATTAGGGTCGTTGGTTTAGAGGGAAATCGACAGTGGATATTATAATCGAAGGATCGTAATCGGCATAAATAAAAAGGCACTTTACGAAATCTCCGATTGGTGATGGGGTTGCGATGTGATTAGTGCTGGGTCGTCAGATTTGAGAGCAGATCGACGGTTGATATGTGATCGGAAGGGGGAAAAGGGGAGGAGCGATGGGTGCGATGTAGAATTAGTGCAGACCGTCAGATCTGTATAAATCGACGGCGGGTATTGCACACGCACTCCACAGAACATTACACTATCGCATCGGAGATATTTGAGTTAACAAAGAAATGTGATTTCATCTATCTCTCCGATTGCGATAAGTGCCTTGTGGGCTAGCACCTGGTCTTGGTGCCCAGGCATATGGGGAAGTGGTTAAGGGGTTGGCCTAAAAGGGGCTTAGCCTGTCATAAGGTGGAAAGTGGGTTTTGGGCTCGTTTTTAATGCATTTTAAGGCCAACAAGGGGTAACAGTAAGGAGGATGAAGGGATTTTTAGCCAAAAAAAGTGTATTTGTGAGGTTAAAAGGGGAATTGGATGATTAATGAGGGATTAATGGGGAATTAGGAGAGGGGAAAAAGGTGAATAAACAAAGGTTAAGTGGGGATGAAATAAGAGGGAAAGGCCTATTTGGCATTCTTCTTCACAAACAGAGAGGCTTTAAAACTCAGAACAGCAGTAAGGATATATCAAAGGGCCAGGCACAAGAAGGTTTCAAGGATGATTTGTTTTCAGAGGGAATGCATTCCTTGAAAGATCAAAGACAGTTTGACCCCCTGTTTGCTTGTCAAAAAATTATAGGGGGAAATCATGATCAACATAATCAGTGTTGGAAATGTTGTCATTGATGGAAAAGGAGATGGAAAAGGAGGAGCACCTAAAACAGCAACAAGGAAACATCGAGGTAGCAGAGATAGAAAAAAGAGAAGTAAGGAGTTGTACCAGTCAAGGAGCAGAGGAAGTAGTGAATTGAAGTAGAGACAAGTAGTGAATTGAAGCAGAGTTGTCCAAGAGATAGAATATATTGTCCTCTTGTTTTCATGAACAAGACGGTTTTTTAAGTAATTTCAATTAGCATAAATGAGGAATCTTTTTAGTGGCTCTAAGGATATGAGAGAAATGATATAAGTCTACTTCCATATTATTCGGAATGATCGATCCTCCAAGAGAAAGCCAACCTGTAATATCAATCCTGTGTTACTAACAGATAGGATCATACCTGTATATTTCTTGTGGAAGTGGGAGTTAGACCTTCAAAGTTTGTGAACATTGAAAACCCTGTGCAAAAGGGTATATTTGTAGTTCTGTGCATGATTGAGAAAACTAATGTGGGTTCGTAAATAAGGGCTTATATATGTATCAAGATTTGATGCACTCTGAAATGAATTGATTGCATACGGTGTCATTCGATTTAACTCTAAGTGTAGAGCATTTTGAGGTGTATAAGAATATGCGATAGTTAAAATACTCCAGGACGACCTCTATGTACTTACCATTGAAAGAGGTTTGATACCCTTTAAGTTCTGAGTTAAATTATTGTGTAGGGTGCTGAAATGTTAGCCCCTGTATGGAGAGGCTTTCTTAGAGTCCCAGTGACACTAATATAATCCTGTGCGAGTGTTACGGAGCAGAATGCGATGAATATTGATAGCATAATGGAATATGAATGCAGTGAGGATGTAAAGGACCAGAACCTCAAAGCGGAATAGTTATATATATAACGAAAGGAATGAAGTATTAGAAGGGGAACTCGGAATATGGAACTCTGACTAATGAATAGTAAAGGTGGGTTTCTGGTTTTGATCACACGAACTTCGTCGAGCAAGTGGTATTTAAGAATTGGGAGTGATTCCATTGACATCCTGACACGTGGCCTCAACTAGTCTGGAAAAACCGCTCTCATCGCGCATTATCATTCATGCATCTCAGCCAAGCGATATCTGTCGGATCACATGGGGCAAGGAAACTTGCCTCCGCCCGCTTCTTACGAGGAAGAGCAACATAACGCCAAGGTATTTTATCTGATTAGTGGGACCGACGGACCTTATGGCATATTGGCTTGTTTAATCCAAAGTAGAGATTTAATTAAGGTTCTAATGTTGTACACATATGAACGTAAGCACTGAGCACTGCATATTGAGTTGTTGTGATTATATGCATTATATTATTATGGCTCGAACCATTGCAAACTCAATTCGTACAAGATTTGAGTATTAAGGGTGTAGGCCATATTAATACGTTTGTGAAGTCAACGCCCCGTGAAATGTATGGGGATTATGAATTGGTTGAACATTAGAAGTATAGAAGGGTTGAGCATATAACATAAGGGGCTTGGAATTAATATCTCAAATATTATATATTTGAGATATTAACATTCACAGATTTAAGTGATTAATTTGCCAGCGTAGAATAAAGGGATGTTGTGAGATTGCCCAGATTGGGAAGATGATTGGGCATGAAATTTTGAATGCAATTGTACACACATCTTTGATGAAAATTTGAGCAAAACGGGACTGAACTTGGAGAATATGGAACTGACAGAGGTACACAGAGATTGCAGAGTTGAAGAGATATGCAGCAAAGGGATTCAAAAGTGCAGTGAACGGGTGAAATATGCAGAAGACAGTGAACAAAGTATACAGGACAGTTGCATCACTGCTACAGAAAAGAAAAAACCAGCAAACCAAGGGTTGAGCGAAGTTTATGCATTGAAACTAAAAATGTAAATGTTTTAATTGTTTTTATATTGTTTGTGATGCAAAGGCAAGTATCCAAAGGAAAAGAAAAATCCCATTGTAATATTGAAATTTTTACATATTGTTATATTTTTTTAATGAGTTTGACAAAGAAATGAGGAGACAAAACCCAAAGAGTCATGGTTTTTCACTCGAAATTCCTTGTGAAATACAAACGGTCATGTGAGGAACTCTATATATAATATAAACTTGATATGCATAAGAGAGGTTAGAGAGAGTAAGGATAGAGAATGAAAAGTATAGAAGATTGAGGTAGAGAAGATAAGGAAGAGAGGAGCAGAAAGAGATGCTACAGAACAGAGCTGATATTTGAGGTAAATCAACAAACACTTCTTGTGATAAATTGAGGAAGTTGGAGCTTCTATCTGAAGTTAGGCACCAGTAGCATGGAAGTTTGTGGGCGGCTAAGGTTAGAACTCTTTGTGAGTTGGTGCCTGCAGAAAAACAGTGGTGAGAGGGAGTTAGAGCTTGCCTTTGCATCACAACAATAATAAGAATGTGGTTTTCTCCCTTTATGGGTTTCCACTTATATCTGTTGTCTCTATCTGTGTTGCCTGTGTGTTGAGATGATTTACCAAATCTGTTTAATGTTTTCTGCTCTCATAATAAGTTTGATGTGACATTAATTTAATACTTGCTACAACATATTAAGATTGTTCATATACTAAGGTTGGTTATAAAAGTAAGCTGTAAATAAGATGATGAAAATTTTAAAAAGCTCATGTATGTGTTAAACTGATTCACCCCCCCCCCCCTCCTCTCATTTTAACTAAGAATTATACAATTGGTATCAGAGCCGGTTCCTTTTATACCAGTTTAACCACTGAAAGGAGATCCTAGGCCTCCAAGATGGCTAGTCAAGAATGAAGCTCAACCAATAAAGCCCCTTTCTTCACTGGTGCTAATTATGCCTTCTGGAAAATCAGAATGAGAGCATACATAATGTCTCTAGGAATAGAGGTATGGGCTGTTGTAGAATTTGGATATGCCCCAAAGGCAACTAACCCTGAAAGAGAAGCTAAACAAGAATTTGTAGCAAATGCAAAGGCCATGAATGCAATCTTAAGTGGACTTTGTGAGGCTGAATTTATCAAAATAATGCACAGTAAGACTGCTAAAGATATGTGGGACACTCTAGAGAATATCCATGAGGGAAATAAAAAGGTAAATACTGCCAAACTTCAAGTATATAGAGCCCAGTTTGAAAATTTAAAAATGAATGATGATGAAGATGTTGGCAGCTTCTTCTTAAAAGTTGCAGAAATTGTTAACAATATGAAAGCTCTTGGAGAAACCATGCCAGAAAGTATAATTGTGAAAAATATTCTAAGATCTCTTCCATCTAGGTTTAATCCCAAGGTGTCTGCAATAGAAGAAACAGCTGATTGGGAGACCTTGACCATGAACCAGCTACTTGGAAATCTAACAGCATATGAGATGAGGCTCCCACAGAAGAAGCCAAGTACGAGGGAGGCAACTTTTAAAACAGAAAAGAATAAAGAAGAAAAGGAAGACATATGCTCTTGCTATGATGAAGAAGAGCCAAAAATTTTCAAGAGCGGATAGGGGATCAACTAAATACGAAAGGTAAACTTCCTTTCAAATGCTTTAAGCATGGAAGAGTTGGACACTGTCTTTGCTAAGTGTCCTCACAAGCGGGGAGGGTAGGGCTGAGAATCGGGAGAAAAATACATCAAAAAACTGGCAGAAAGGAAATAAATTCAGCAGAAAATCCCTCTATGCTCAACAAGACAACAGTACATCTGAAGACTCAGATGAATCCTCAGGAGAAGAAGGAACCTCTGGATACTGACAGTATGTAGAGAACTTAGAGAGACTCCTACTAGAAAGAATGAAGAAAGAGACAGGTACCGTGTACTCTCAACGAGGGGGAGCTAAGAAGTGCTCTAGAGGAGATTGACAGATTCAAACTGAAGTGCAGAAAACAAAAGGACATTCTTCTCAAATATGAAAGATAAGAACAAAACTCAGAAGTCCTCATGCAGCTGAAGGTAGAGCTTGAAGAAGCCAAGAAGATAGAAGACATGTTACTTCAGCAAATCAAGGATAAAACCCGAGAACAAGAGAAGATGGAAGAAGAAGTAGTATGTCTCAAGAAGAAACTAGAAAATGCTCAAAGGAAAGTGGTTATAAACTCTTCTCAAACAACAAGCTCTAGTAAGTTGAATGAAATTCTGGTTGCTCAAAGATCCCCTATGATAAAAACTAGAATAGGCTATGAAGGAGAATCAAGTAAAAGAAAAGAAAAGGTTGACAGAGAGATTATTTTTGTAAAAGAAAAGAAGAATGATGAAGCAGCTCAAACAATTCCTACAAAAGAAGAAACCTGTAATGAGGAAGACAGAGATCAGAAGAAACCACTAGTAGTTAAGAATGTAATAAATACTAAGACAACAGAGAAAGGGGCATATGCCTCTGAATATGTCAAATTTGGAAGCCATCAAAGGAGATTCTTCCCTCCTATGAAGAATGCCACCTGTTATGTCTGCCACAAGCTGGGACACATTGCTGCATATTGTCATGCAAGGAGGAGTAATTCAAACCAGCGAAAGATGCAAACAGTAAAGAGACTGTCTCAAACAAACAAATGGAGAAGACAACCTTACATCAAGTATGCAAATAGTTTCTATGGTTACTGTTTTTATTGTAAGGAATTTGGCCATAAGATCATTGAGTGTAGAAAGTATGGACAAAGATTGATGTTCAACACCTCAAGGAGGTTTATGAATCAAAGAAATTTTTTTCATACTCACAATTCTGCAAAAATTATGATCAAATGCTGTGTATGCAATCAAATTGGACATATGCCTTCCAAATGTCCTCTCAGAAGAAGTAGTTCATCACCTCAAAAAAGATACCAAACAAAAGGGTGCTTCTGGTGGATAAAGAAGGAGAATAAATGTGACTTGGCTCTAACTGCTCAAGACCTGAAAAGCTAATGGTACCTGGACAGTGGCTGCTCAAAACACATGACTGGAGACAAAAGAAATTTTATAACTCTTAATGAAAAGAAATCAGGCAATGTCACTTTTGGAAATGACAAATCAGGAAAAATAAAAGGAAAAGGCTCAGTCAGCATAGAAAATGGCAGAGGAAAGGCCCAAGATATACTATTTGTAGATGGGTTGAAAGCAGATTTACTAAGTGTCAGTCAGATGTGTGATAAAGCCTGTGAAGTTCTTTTTAGAGCACAAGATTGTGGAGTCAGATCCAGCACCACAGGTAAGACTCTGCTCAAGGGTTTTCGAACAGAGAGTAATGTTTACATTGTGAAAAAGGAAGATGAAGCATGTCATCTTAGCAAACTTTAGGAGTCATGGTTATGGCATAAAAGATTGGGACATCTCAGCTTTGATCACATCATCAGACTAAGCAAAAAGAAAGCGGTCATAGACATGCCAGAAATAAAAATGCCTTATAATACCATATGCAAATCCTGGCAATTGGGTAAACAGAACCATACATCATTTAAGGCCAAAGCTGAGTTATCAACAAGTAGACATATTTGTACACATGGACTTATGTGGACCAATAAGAACTAAAACACAGCGGAGGGAATCACTACTTACGTAACGATAATATATGATTCCCCGAATGACGCAGGGTTGCATTTCTCGAATCAAATCGAAGCTGCGGAAAAAATTAAAATATTCAAAGCCATGGTAGAAAATGGGACGAATGCAAAATTGAAATACCGCTAAAAATGGAATCCAGGACGGAGAGGTTGATTCAGGGTTATGACTTTGGAACCTGCTACAATGAACATGGCACATAAAGCAACTTTCATATAGGTATGGACACCTACGGTAGGATGGGAGGTAGCGGAAAGAGACAGCAGGATCTGTACAACAAATTGCTAGAGCCATGATGCAAGAGAGTAATATTCCTCAAACCTTTTGGGCAGAAGCAGTACACATAGCGGTGCATATCTTTAATAAAGCTCACTTAAGGCCAAGTAGTGACAAGACTCCCTATGAACTATGGCATGGTAAGTCAACTTCAATCAAGCATTTTAGAATCTTTGGAAGTAAATGTTATATAAAGAATAATGATGAAAATATTGGGAAATTTGATGCAAGAGAAGATGAAGGGATATTTCTAGGATATGCATCCAAAATTAAAGGGTAGAGGTGCTACAACAAGACTCTTCGAAAAATAGTAGAAAGCATTGACATGAGATTTGATGAAGAACTTCCAAACCATACAAGAGATACATACTGCAGTAGTCCATCATACAGCCATGAATAAGAAAACCAAGATGATGAGGAAACAAGCAAGACAACAAAAGATGTTGAACTGAGCTCTAAAGCCCTTGCCATAAAGACTATCTGAAGATCCGATCATGGAGACCAAGAGAAAAGGTCAGGACAAGAAGGCAACTAACATAATAGACCGAAGGTATACATGGCCATGTTATACAATTGAGGCAAAAAGTTTGGAAATGCTTGACAAGAGACAAGTATTCAGGTGAAAGGCAATGAATGAATAATTGGACCAAATTGGAGAAGAAAAATGCAGGAACTAGTTCCTAGACCAATTGAGAAAAATATTGTTGTGTTAAAATGGTGTTCAAGAATAAAATATGAATGAGCAGAGGACGAGGTAATCGAGAATAAAAAACCCGGAAAACTAGTTTCAAGAGATATTCACAAATCAAAGGACTTGATTACGATGAAACATTTGCCCCTGTAGCCAGAATGGAAGCCATCAGAATGTTTCTAGCCTTTGCATGCTACCAAGACTTCAAAGTATATCAAATGGATGTGAAATCTGCTTTTCTGAATTGAGATATAGAAGAAGAAGTCTACATGGAACAACCATAAGGTTTCTCTTTAACAGACAAAGAAAACTATGTGTGCAGACTGAAGAAGGCTCTTTAAGGACTGAAACAGGCTCCTCGTGCTTGGTACTCAAGACTAGATAAGTATTTGCAAAAACAAGGCTTTCAGAGAGGTGGAGTAGGTAGCAATCTATACATAAAAACCCATGAAAATGAACTCCTGATTGTTGTAGTATATGTTGATGACATTATGTTTGGAAGCAACATAGATGAACTAGCAAAAGGGTTTGCTGAGGAGATGAAATCAGAGTTTGAGATGTCCATGTTTGGAGAACTCAGTTTCTACTTAGGACTTCAAATTCAACAAAAGAACACAGGCACATTCATCTCACAGGAAAAATACTTAAAAGAAATGTTGAAAAATTTCAAAATGGAGGACTGCAAACCTGTGTCAACTCCCATGATCATGGGATGCAAGCTATGTGTTGATGATGGATCTGCTAATATAGATAAAAAATCCTATAGATCCATGATAGGAAGTCTGCTGTATCTGATAGCATCAAGACCATACATCATGCTAGCAGTAGGACTAGTGGCTAGATATCAAGCAGCACCTAAACAAAACCACCTTCTGGCAGTCAAAAGAATATTTAGATATCTACGAGGAACAACACAGTATGGACTTTGGTATCCTAAATGAAAAAGCTTCACTTTGACAGCATACACAGATGCAGATTGGGCCAGCTGTGTGGATGACAGGAAAAGCACAAGTGGAGGTGCATTCTATTTAGGAGAAAGTCTGGTGGCATGGTTAAGCAAGAAACAAACATCTATCTCTCTGTCTACAGCAGAAGCAAAATATATAGCAGTAGCAGCATGTTGTACACAAGTCATGTGGATGAAGCAAACCCTCCAAGACATGAAGGTAAGCATTGATGAACCTATCTCAATCAAATTTGATAATACAAGTGCTATAAGTATATCTAAAAATCATGTGCTTCACTCAAAAACTAAGCATATCCCAATCAAGTATCATTTTCTCCGAGAACAAGTGGCTCAGAAGATAGTAAAGCTGGAGTATGTGCCAACAAAAGAACAAACATCAGATATATTTACCAAACCTCTTGCTAGAGAACCATTTGAATATTTGAGAGATAGACTCGGGGTAGTATCTATAGATGCTACTCTCTGATATGAAGAGAAATTACAATTTCAGGGGGAGAACAAAAACGAAAATATCATTCCAGGGGGAGATCAACCAACAAGGGAAGCATGAAATAGGTCCTCAGGATCAAAGGATTATGGAAAGAATACACCCAACATAAAAGAGTCAATGAAAAGGCTAAAGGGTCAATATTTTAGATTTAATCCAAAGTCTGGAGTAGCAGGGTACAAAGTCAGAAGATCTCAGCAAGAGGAAATGCAAGAAATGCTGAAAAAAAAGGATAAAATCAAAGGATCAAAGGACAGAATCTACACTAAGAGATGTGGAAACCCTAGCCATTGATGTCAAAGGGGGAGGAAGAGCAAGCAACAGGAGAAAGGATCCTAAAAGGAAAACAGAGAAAGTGTGTTTCCATCAATTCCAAAGGGGAAGACTGTTGGAAATTTTGTCATTGATGGCAAAGGAGAGCAAAAGAAGAACAAACACAGGGAGAGTACATTTACAGAGACCTGCAGAAAAAGAGAGAGGTAGCAAAGGCAAAAAGAGAAGCAAGATAAAGACTACCAAGGAGAAAAGGAAGTAGTGAATTAGAAGTTGTAGACATGTTGAATTGAAGCAGAGTTGTCCAGAGACAGAGTAGGAGAAAAAAGGCCATCGAATAGAAAATCTGGCCAATTGAGAAGAATAAGTGAATGTTCTTGTAAATGGTTACATTTGTATATAATGATGAGGGATTGCTTCTAAATTCTCTGTGAATTATATGTATATTCTTGATTGAATTCAGTAGGAAGGATATTTGAGTCCCTGTGGACAATTATGAAACCCTGTGTTACTGACAGATGGGATTATGCCTATGTAGACTGCTTGAATTTATTGTGGAAGCATGAATTTGTTACTCATGGTTTGTAAACATCGTAAGCTCTGTGGAAGGGGTAGATTCATGAATTTGTATAAGGTAATTTTGAGGAGTATCGATTACACGAAATTATTGATCATTGAATCTTGAATACGGGTTAACTTGGGTGAAGGGGTTCGAATTCTTCCAGAATTCCAACTGATACTGGCATCTCTCTCTGTGTAATGAATTGCCGAACATTTGATTCATAGATATCGGGTTGCTAAGGCCACGATACAGTGAGAAATGGGGAATGTATAACCTGATGAAGCAGCGCGTTATAGTATGCGGAGGAGTCGTGTTGAAATATTGATGAACCAAAGGTTAAAATATAAATTGACGGAATCTTGAGTCGGGTCATATGGTGGTAGCCCAGAAGAATCGAGGAAATTGCTGTGTGTGGACAGAAGCGAGTTTCATTGAAGTTGAAGAGCGGAATTCATAAATAATAAAGGCGGGCGAAACCTTGAGGGAGAAAGACGTGGAACCTTGCAGGAGTGAACAGTAAAGGCGGGTTTCTGGTTTTGATTGCACCGCCTTCGTAGGGTGAGCGGTATTCAATAATTTGGAGCGATTCCATTGACTGCCTGACACGTGGCCTCGAGCGATTCTGGAAAACCACTCTCATCACGCATTATCGTTCGTGAATCTAAGGCAAGCGATATTCGTCAGATCACACAGGGCAAGGCGACGTGCTCTCTGCCATCGGATGAGAAGAGAGACATAACGCCAAGGTATGTTATCTGATTAGTGGGACCGGCGGACCTTATGGCCTATTGACTTGTTTAATCCAAAGTTGAGATTTAATTAAGGTACGAATGCTGTACACATATGAAGGTAAGCACTGAGCACTGCACATTGAGTTGTTGTGATTATATGCATTATATTATTATGGCTCGAACCATTGCAAACTCAATTCGTACAAGATTTGAGTATTAAGGGTGTAGGCCATATTAATACGATTGTGAAGTCAGTGCCCCGTGAAATGTATGGGGATTATGAATTGGTTGAACATTAGAAGTACAGAAGGGTTGAGCGTATAACATAAGGGGCTTGGAATTAATATCTCAAATATCAGAGATTTGAGATATTAACATTCACAGATTTAAGTGATTAATTTTCCAGCGTGGAATAAATGGATGTTGTGAGATTGCCCGGATTGGGAAGATGATTGGGCATGAAATTTTGAATGCAATTGTACACACAACTTTGATGAAAAGTTGAGCAAAACGGGACTGAACTTGGAGAATATGGACCTGACAAAGGTAAACAGAGATTGCAGAGTTGAAGAGATATGCAGCAAAGGGATTCAAATGTGCAGTGAACAGGTGAAATATGCAGAAGACAGTGAACAAAGTATGCAAGACAGTTGCATCACTGCTACAGAAAAGAAAAAAAACCAGCAAGCCAAGGGCTGAGCGAAGTTTATGCATTGAAACTGAAAATGTAAATGTTTTAATTGTTTTTATATTGTTTTTGATGCAAAGGCAAGTATCCAAAGGAAAAGAAAAATCCCATTGTAATATTGAAATTTGTACATATTGTTATATTTTTTAATGAGTTGGACAAAGAAATGAGAAGACAAAAGCCAAAGAGTTATGGCTGTTCACTCCAAATTCCTTGTGAAATACAAACAGTCATGTGAGGAACTCTATATATAATATCATCTTGATATGCATAAGGAGAGGTTAGAGAGAGTAAGGATAGAGAATGAAAAGTATAGAATATTGAGGCTGAGAAGATAAGGAAGAGAGGAGTAGAAAGAGATGCTACAGAACAGAGCTGATATCTAAGGTAAATCAGCAAACATTTCTTTTGATAAATTGAGGAAGTTGGAGCTTCCCTATCAAGTTGAAGCTTGATAGTTGTCAGTTGTAGCTTATTGAGGTTGGAGCCTCCTGTAGGTTGGTGCCTGCAGAAAATTGAAGGGAGTTGGAGCTTCCTTGCAAGTTGTAGCTTGTTAATTGAGGTTGGAGCCTCCCGTAGGTTGGTTCCTGCAAAAATAGTGTGAGAGGGAGTTGAGCTGTTTGCATCAACAATAATAAGATGTGGTTTTCTCCTTTATGGGTTTCCTACCATATTTGTTGTCTCTATCCTGTTGGTTCAGGCCAAATAATTTACCAAACTTTGCTTAATGTTTGTCAAAGTCATACACAAGTTTGATGTCACATTAATTTAATACTTATTAACATATTAAGAATGTTCATATACTAAGGTTATTATAAAAAGTAAGTTGTAAATAACGAAGAAAATTTTAAAAAAATATGTATCTGTTAAACCGATTCACCCCTCCTTGCTTTAATTAAGAATTCAACATGTTTATGTACATAAGTAGGAGGGTGATTTGTGCAAAGGAGAGGGAAGGAAAATCAATCCACTCACATTTACAAATTTACAGCCTGCTCTATGCCTTGATGTTTCATTACACGGAGGCATTCCACTAGGGAGACCCCTGATTAGAAGAGGATCAAATATTTCTCTCAACATGTTTCACCACTCATAGATCCAGGAGGAGTGGGAAGAGTGGGAGGTCATTGTACAGCGCTAAGAGTCTTGGGTAGACTCAAGGAAGAGGGAGACATTCTCCAAACATCATCATTACCCACCCTCATTTCGGATTCTGCGTTGTGGGAGGAGCAACATGGGAAGGATAGAAGCCTTCCAATATGTACCTTTGGCATGGGAGATGTCAAAGAGGAGGAAAACCATATGCCAAATGTTCTTTGTGATAGATCATCAACACTGTCAATATGGAGGATAGCTCCATATTGGAAATCCCATCTATTGGTGGATTATTCCAAGGATCTTTTCACATGCATGTCAATACTTGATGACCAGCTACATGAAGAGGGTTATTCAGTCCAAGATGAAGTCATATATTATCATGGAAGGATCTTCTTATCTAGAGCCTCCAAGCTCAAGGAGAAGTTGTTACAAAGAGCACATGAAGATTTTATTTTCAGCCATACTTATTCCATGAGAGCCTACAACACTATCATGGAGAGCTACACTTGGGAAGGCTTTGAAGAGGAACTATATCAGCATTTGAAAAGATGCATGGATCAAGTGGAGATCGGAGAGACACATAACTCAATGAAGGAGTTATCACAACCACCTATTTCCTCTTTTGGAATGAGAGGGGATCCATCTATGGACCACTCCATTTGTATGAGCAAAAATTTTGGTAAGGAACATGCTTATGTACATGATGTTTCATTTGATGATTATTTGCATTCCTTTACCATGTATATGCATGCCATTTCTCCAAGGAGGAGCAGTCTTCCATATAAACTTCATGGCCAATTTTGGGCCATAAACATTTCTGAATATGGCCACTCCCTTTGAGGATATAGGGAGATGTTGTATCACTGTGGGTGCACTCCAAAGGCACCAAAAATTTCTCACCTTTTCAGCCATTGTGAGAAGACTTGGAAAACAAGTAAGTGGTGGGGAAACCACTTACCATATCACTATCTGATGCAGTCAGGAGATATATTGAGTTGGTTCCACATGTGGGACTATGATCCACCTCCATTATTGCATTTGATTGTTTATGTCTCACTGGTTTTGATCCCATATTTAGTGTATTATTTGTTTTGGGTGCATTTTGGAATTGGAGGCTTCTTTTGCCTATCTTGAGGGGCTTGATCCCCAAGATCTTGTACTTATTTATTAATGTTATACATAATACCATGAATCTATCATTTGTCTCACGTGTAATTTATTGATACTTGCTACTATTTTTATATTCATGCACTATATTCATGCTTTCCCCATTTGGGAATATTGTAGTATGGGACAATAGTTTCATAGAAATCTGAAACTGTAAGGAATGAAGAATGTGCGGAGGATGGTGTGTGTGCGGGAGAACATGATGCAAAGGGAAATTTATTGTGAAAATAGTAAATTAATTAAACTAGTTATAAAAACTATAATTCGTAATGTAACAGACATTCATCATAAGGATGGTCAGTTTCACACTAGAAAATAGTGGTTTCTTGGTATTCAATTTTTATAAATACTATGTTTATTTGTGATTCCACATTTGTGGATTAACTACTTGTTACTATTTCATTTTAAATAGGAAACATTAATTTAGACCAAAAAATTTACTAGAAACTATTAATGACTAATACAAAAAAAACCTTTTTTTTTATATTCTTCAAAACCTTTCATTAAGAAGAAAGTTTCAGTTTCATAAAACTTACATCCATTCAATCAATTCAATAGAATATATAAAAATAAAACATGCCAAAGTGTTTTTTCCTTCAAACCAAAGTTTGTATAAAATAAAAAATCTCAAAAAAAAATCAACCTCCAATAGACCCCCAACACAAAAATATATCTCGTATTGAGTCTCTCATTACTTTTGTTATCACTATGGGTTTAGGATAATTTGAGCATTTCCTACATCCAAAAGAGATTTTTTCATATCATTAACAAAAAATAGACGAAAGCTTGGATTATTGACCAAAGTCTTCATTTCCTCATCCAACAAGATTTTTAATGCTTTTGTAACACACCATATGGCCATATTATCAACACAAAACATTATAATTAAATGGATTATTATTACATTCCCCATGTAGGCACTTCTCTAGATCACAGGTCCCTCCCATAATTGTAGGGTTATACCATAGTCCCTATTGGGTTAACTTAACTAGTGCAACTGTGACTTACAGTGTAAACCATCCTCCTCAGCGGAAAGGTCCCTCTCTTTTCCGAACTCCCTAGCGCGATTGGGCCACCACCAATAGACGAATTCCCTTATTTCCTTTCTTCTAGTTTTGGATTTCTTGACATTGTCTCTTCTTCCATAACCGCATCATACTAGATTGGAAAACAATATAGGCTCTTCCTCACTACATTCTCTTCATTTTTTTAATTCCTTCTCTCTATATTAATAGCATAGATTTATCTATCCCTTTGCACATTCTTGTGCTACTCTTATTGTCACAATCACAGACTGTTCTACTATACAGAACTCTCATAGACTCTGAAATTTCCTCTATCGGTTCTTTTTCTAGCTTCCATCCCTTGGTTGGTGTTTTATAATTCTCACAAAATTACATCACTTGCTCTTTCCCATAGACTACATTGGCTTCATCATTACTACTTGCAGATCTAGATCACTACACTTCTATGTGGAATGTGTGTGAAATATTTTTCAATTCAGTTTGAAAGGATGGGATACATGTGCCACATCTCAAAATTGATATATCGAATGAATTGTCATTTTAATGTGAATGGTGAAGCATTTTTATTGTCTTAAATAATTATTATGTGGAAAAATATTATGTGCGGAAGAAAATTTACGCCACACATTTCACAACTCCGCAACAATTTCCCGATGGCACAATTTAATGCCATGTTTGGAAATACACTTTAATGTCTATTAAACACTTAATTAAGGGCTTTCGTTACAAGGTTAAATGTAAATTGTTTTAGCATTTTTTTGGCTAATCGATGCATAGTTAATCAATTGTGTAACTTGAATCATGTATCTATCAAAGTAATTGAAAAAATGAAAATTGATGCCATGTATAGAACATTAACAAAACCATGAAATAAATTTGGGTTAGAGCTAGTTGATCGCCTCGGCACAAAATATTTTTGTACCAATGTATTGACAACTTGGAAAATCATGTTCATGATGACAATGAATTCATATTTATTTTAGTTTGTAGATTCATGTTACTTATTACACGTATATTGATGATAATAGAGAAATAATTGTTAGCAAAATAAAAGAACGAAATGGTTTTTTACTTTCAAGATGTATTTCACTACTTCGCGTAAATGTACACTTTGGCATTTTCAATTTCTATTTATTGAAAGTGTTAAGTGTATCGAGAAATATATAGTTAAACGAAAAAAATTATTTGGACTCATACGAGTAACTCATTTCATTTTATCCATGGGGGATTTAAACAAACGAGCACATATAGATCAAATCTAAACCCTGCAACAAATAAGAAAAATAACATCAATATTTGAAGAAGAAAAGCGGAAAATGCCAATCGTCTTCTAAAAGTATTTGATTTCGGACAAATATATGAAGACATTGAACATAGAAATATTTTCATATACTATTAATTTGTGATTGATAGCATAAGTGGGAAATTTTTTTTGTCATAAATCAAGGGAAAATGTGTAACCAACCAGGTATAACACGTTAGCAAAATAGCTTTGCACTGTGATAGTGAAAATAAAGTGTCATATTATCTGTAAATTAAATTTGGTTCACCCTTTCTCATACTTCGGTATAAAAATAGAATGTATCGACATCAATCTGGTGATGGGGGCCTACTCAGCCACCAAATCAATTCATGGTAGAGGTAGTTGAGAACGTCTAAGCATCATATTTATTTGCGATTATTTACAGTTATGGCTTACAATTTCTAAGATAATTATCATAATCACAAATAATTCATACTTATTTTGTATCGTAATTTTTTGTTTCTAATGAAACGTATTTCAATGATATTAAAACAAGAGAAAAATGTAGAGTAAGTGGAAAAGATGGTTTTAGAATATCCATATTTATTTCGATTACTTCTTATAAACATTGGCTTTGATATTTCAGTTGTTATTTATTGAGAGTGTCGTATGTAGCGATTTCCACACGGGAAATAGCAACAGCTGGAAATTGGGACTGAAGCAGAGAATTGCAAAGTTAAGTGATATTGAGAGTGAAAATAAATAAAATACAAACAAAACAAGATATTTTCACTCATACAATGAACCAATTTTCTTATATAGATGAGAAGTTAGAAATTTCACTGCTCATTTCCTTATCAGTGGTATTTGAATCTATCAACAGAAAATAAAATAAAAAACGACATTTGCAGTAGAAAATTGACAAATGTTGTAGTGAATAAGTGTTTCAAATTGTGCGAAGAAAATACTTTCCTGGGCTCACAATCAGGCAGAGTCAACATTATTCAACAGTTCATTTTCTTAATTGCTCAGGTTATTTTGCATCCTTCTCTCCAAGGTATTTATTTCTTTACACAATGTTCTAGGGATTTCTTTTAGCTCTTTTTGAACCTTATGAATAGAATACCTACATCAAATGTTCCAAAATCCATTTTTTATTTTCTTTCTTAGTGATACAAGAAAAATTGTATAATTGACCAAGCTAATCTGATTTTCAAGTTTCTTTACAATTAGTGAATTTGTATAGAAACAATAGATTCATTATGATGCTATGTATTTGATGACTTACCCTAATAACCTATATTGCATCCAAATGAAGAACCAATTTTCACATCTCATAATGTGAAAGTAATAGTTTGTTTAAATATTTTTATAACTCAAAATATGTGTAGAAAACAGATCATTTACAAGAATTAAACAGAATCAAAATCAAATACTGGTAATAGATGCTGAATTTTTTTCTTAAGAAACCAACATTAACGGGGAAGCAAAACACAGGAAAAGAGGCCTAAATCCTACACAACAATCTCTAGCTTCAATGGCTGGTACTGCTGCAACCTCATCCTCCAATTTAGGAAAGAGAAAATATTATGCCACTAGAAAAATAGTCAGTAGAAAATCTACCAATGGGATTCAATTTGATCTTGTAATTTACTAAAACAAGATATTGAATCCTTCTAAAATTTACAGAAACAAAACACGATCATACAATCACATATAAGCAGGGGAAATAAACAATAAATCACACAACACAAGATGTATCTAGGGAAATCAACTACTCAAAACCCCTCTATATTTATATTTCATATGGTCAAGATCATGAAACATTACAATTCTATTCCTCACACTGAGAAATTTCAGCATTCTACTGATTGTCTCACTTTGATCCTACTCGAATCTAGCTTCCAATCAACGCAATTTTGGTCAAGTATTTAACCTTTTTTCTGGCTCTGCCTAGCCTGCCTTGCTTACGCATTCTTGGGATCATTGAGCCTCTATTAATTAGGAAAATACCAATTAATGTTTGAGCAATCCTTCAAGGCCTTCCTGATGACATCATGCATGACCTATATAATTTTCTAATAATACAAGTGATAGATCTCTTCCCTTTAACTCCAGTCTCAACTGGGACTTCCTTAGAACTGGCATGTAATAACTATTTATAGTAAATTATTAGTTAATTTATTGATCTCTACTTCTGAATTAAATCAAATTTGATTCACTTGACATCTCACTAGCTCATCAATCAGTTGGAACTAGTTAAACTTATGTTAACTCAATTTCTTGATTTAACTAATTACAACTCACAAATAACTATATTTGGACCCCCTAAAAATATAAAATCCCTTTGCATGCATCCTCTTAGACCTCTAACTTGAATTTCCTAAGTTAACTAAGTCTTCATGTCTTAGTTAACTAATACAAGTTGTCATGAGATGAAATTACAAATTTTCTTCCAATTTAATTAAGGGAAAATTAAATCAGAAGCCTCATATGGTAGCCATTTTCTAGTTTTCATTTTTGGATGCCAATTTCACTATTTCTTGTTGAAAATTTGAACACTCCCTGTCAACAAGAAAATAATTCAATCTATCCTGATCTAGTTCCTTTGGAATGTTATGCATGCAACACTTTGTAATGTTGCTTTCTCCTGTAACTCCTGAAACTGAATAGCCTCCAAAAAAAACTAAATCAATATGATGCATCTATCATCAGAGTCTCTGACTTCTATCGATTACTACATTGGCTACTAAAATATCTGCGATGTTGTTGACTCTGCATATGTGCCCTCTGCATTTTTGCTAACTCAGATCTGTGCTCTAGTATCTGACATCTTTCACTCTGATTTTTGTCTTCCTCACATCTGACTACATCAATCTTGGGGATCCTTCCTACTATTGTGTACAATGAGCTCCTCGTAGCCAGGTTTGATCCATGAGACATTCCATCTCAATGGATCCTGCCAAATTTGTTCTCTTGGGATTATATCTGCACATCACCCTATATCTCACCTCGAGGTATGGCTGCATGTGCTCCCTCTGCCCATCTAGCTTGATATCCCCCCTACTAGAGGTGTATGCTTGAGTGGATGCTTCCACTCAGTCTCCTCTCTGCTTCTCCAATTTTGGCTGCTACATAACCTTCTGAGACATCTTATGATTCTGCATATTGAGAGGCTCCCTCTCAACCACTGGTTACGAACTCTCTTTGATCCTCAAAGATTTTGCATCTTCCACCTTCGAGAGTACATATGTTCTTGACTCTTGCATCGATTCATTTCAAAAAGCCCGTAGGATGTCTAAGGAAGCCCTTTCCTTTTTTAAATATGAAATCATAACCATGTCTTCCAATACCACTATGGATACAAGATTCTTACTTAGTCTTGAAACATACAAATATTCTGTCAGCCTCGTAGGTTTCTAGAATCCTCAGAGTTAACAGGTTTGGTTTCAAATGTGTATATACCTCCCATATAATCTCAAACTCTATGTTACAGTCGAGGTCCCTGCACCTCCATGTCACCGAAGAGATATTTATTCCTTTTCATATGGAACGAGGCAATCGCCAGATAGACATACTGCTGGTGTCCCGTGTTTTGATAGTTTGGAAAATAAAAAGACAAGGCAACATCAGAACCAATCTTTAGAGTTCCAGGATCTAGTCCTCCTGTTCTCAGAGAGGGATCTCTCAAATGTTTGTTTGCAAAGGTTTATCTTGTGTGCTTAGAATATGGATTTTAGACTAGTTATTAAGTGCAGGTGTTTGTTTGTTTGTTTGGTTGGATTGATACAACAGAACATGAAAGGCCTAGGAAATATATAGAATGGAGAAACATCTGGTTCATTGGGCAATGGATTCAAGAAGAGGTTATAACATACTCATTAATGGATATGGGATATCAAAGGGAAAATCTAACTTGGCCGCGGGATCCTTTGGTTTTGGAATGAGATGGAAATCAATGATTTTGGAAAGAGAAGTTTGATATTTGGTAGACGGGGGCTAACCATGAATTCTACAAATCACACCTTTAAGCAAATAATGATTTCAAAACAACTTTTAAAATTAAATCTAAGATTCGGGGAACACCTCTGTTTCCTCAAATATTTTATTTCAAATGACTTAGAAAACATAAAAGATTCAATCGATAATTACGATCATAGAAGAGGGAACACCTAAATACATCTATGGTCACAACTATAAAGACCTTTAAGCCAATTTTTCAAGCAAGGACAAGGGGAAGATCATAACGGACCTCCTTGACTTACTATAAACTGAAAAGAACTCCAAAGGGAGACTTCAATAATAGTCTTTAAGTGCAACAAACAAGCGAGGGAGAACCATAAATCATGCTCGAAACCAAGCTATTCGAACTATTAAGGAAATAAACAAGCATGAAGACTAAAGAGAGAGGTTAAAGACTCTAAAATACTTGACAGGAAGAAAACATGAAACGAGTGAAGGATGAACGGGTCTAAGGTGCTTCCGGAGTCATTTCTTAGCCTAAAAATTTCAACCTAATGTAGTAAGAAATCATGGAATAGAATGAAAATAGGGGAAAACATTAAACGATTCGGAATACTTCACCAATAGCCAAGCTCATGGATCCAATGATAGAGCCTTCTCGGGAACAAGCATGCAACAACATCATCAAGGCTTCCAAGACTTCGGTTTCTTCTTCAACTTCAACGGACTATGTATTATTTCAAAGAGTTTCGGTATTACAACTAGTGGTCAACCAACAACCAACCCCTATCTCATCTTCTTCGAAGTATTTATAGAAGAAATGAGGAGGTGGGATCTGATAAAATATTTCCAGGGGTCAATTAATACAAACTTAGTGGCGTCTCGGCCTTTGAGGGGCTTGATGAAGAAGTTTATAGGTGTTTGTCTATATTAATGTTTTTACAATTAAGACTAAAGCTCGGTGGGAGAGCTTTGTTGACTTTAAGGCTCTATGTCATGAATGAAATAACACTGCTGATATTTTACATTAAATTCCTTTGGAAGAATTAATTCTTTGGGCTGCGTTGAGGCAAACATCCGATTGATCAATAACCCCATCCCTCTGTTTGAATGCTTTGAAGCACATGTGGCTTTGTGGTAGGTTGGGAGGAATCAATTTTCCTCAAATGTGGTGGTGGAGGCCTCTCTATCTGTAGATCTTTATGATTTCTCTTAATTACGGTTTAATTTGGAGGATTAGGCTTTTGATAATCCATCTTAGGCTGTAATCCCCAAATTTGTCTTCTATCTTCCGATTACTGCTATGCTTTGTTTTCAACAACGATACTTTTTAATTTGTGATTTAAAAATTACTGTGTCTTGTTGATGTGCAAGCCGCGCAAGGATCGTATGGCATCAATGCCTCTCGAAGCATTGATGAGACGTCAAGTAGAGCCTTTTAGTCCCTTTCCCTTTGATAGCGAAAGGCAGAGGATCTTCACCCTCGGCTTTCTTTTCCTTCATATTATGGGAAAAAAACCTTTGAAACTCTGCAAAAATAAACAAAACATTATGAAATCCTGCGTTTTTAGGTTTAAGTTGCTTTGGAGAGTCTGCGAGGAGGAGCGTGGCCGTTGGATGGAAATTATCCAACAGTGGAGATTTATTTAGAGGAGGTCAAAGAAGAGTGGAGGAAGAAAAAAATGTGAAGACGCGTCGATCGTGCGGTGATCAACGACGGGGGATTTCGTGTTGAAATCCTCTTGGCGAGCGGGAAGGCAATGAAATAATGTGGGAACGATCGCGGGGCCGTCCGTCGGGACACGTGGATGGTCCGAGATCCAATCGAGAGGATCGCAATCGACGGAGGAATGATGCTACGACGATCGGCAAAAACTTGCGATGCGATGTAGCATGAGCCGTTGATCCGAGGATCGGATCAACGGTGGAGAGTGAATCGGAGGGATGCCCGATCGGGAGGAAAAAACAAACGCATCGATCGAAAAATACGATGTGATTTGAGCGATCAACGAGGGTCGATGCGATGGTGTGATCGAGCCATCAATCGGAGGTTTCAAAATGAACTCAATCGGAGGAGCCTTACAAAAGTTTCCGATGCGATCGGGCCATCGCAATCGAAGGGGTGGTAATATAAAGTTTGGCGCCCATTTCGCGGGACTATGGGTTATATGAATGAAGTGGAGGGGGCGAATTTTTATATATATATGACCCAATCGCATCGAAAGTTTTGATGTGGGTCTTTACAATCAACCCATTGAACTTTTCCGATGCGATAAGCGCTTCGGCCTTTGCGCTTGGTCTTACAAAGAAAACAAAGGATCGGGGTTTATACATATGGTCTTATTCACATCGGAGTTTTTGTAATGGAAAAAGACTTGTGCACTTGGATGTTTGAGATGCGATGAGCACGAAAAGGGTTAGCGCTTGGTTCCGACCCCAAATCATATGGTGGGGAAGTGGTTGGGACTTAGCCCAAGGGGCTTAAGTCCATAGTAATAAAAAAAATTATGAAATTTTTCGAGTTTTCAATGGATTTGGGGGGTTTCGGTATAGTTTAAAAATGAGTTTTAAACTATGTAAAGAGGATTTTCATGAATGGAAGAAGGGGAATCATTAAAAAATAAAGGAGTTTATGGAGAAAAAAAGGGGGAGCAAAATGAAGGTTAGTTTTGGAAGAGGGGGAGGGGAAAAAATGATGGTTCTACAACGGTCTTTCTCTTGGAATTTGGCAGAAATCTCCGAGGTTAAGGAAAAAAACGATGAATATTTGGATAGAGGCATGAGGCCTTCAAGAGTCTTCAAGAGCCAACACTTTTTTTGTAATAAAATTTGTTCCTTGAAGGCTCAGAAAATGATTTTAGCCACCTTGTGGTATAACAAATTTATAGGTGGCTAATAGATACCACATGCATCCTATTACAATGCTGCCCATGCATGAAATGAGAGTGTTGATCACCGTATAGTATAATTCATTGATTTATTGAATGTTGATAAGTCATGCATCGAATTTTATATCAAATGGGGAAATACTTGAAGAGTTGAGTCGAAGTGAAACAAGGTAAGAAAAGTCACGTGCCTAAAAGCTAGAGGCAGAAGTAATACGAAAAGGCTGAGGTATAAAGTAAAAAGGATAATGGAAATACAAAAAGTGAAAATATGTGGTACAAAGAGCGCAGAATAGAGATATTAAAAGAATTGCCGCTTTATGAATATGCACCCAAGGGAATACTACGAGTGGGAATTTTCGCGGGGGTCGAGCAGCGAGAGAGGGAAAAGACCCATACCCTCACAGAATTGCCATAACGTGACATGGTGGGGACCCAAGGCCAGAACGACATGGCAAGAGTAAAGCGCGGAGTTATGGTGACGTGGCAGAACGCAATGTGGGCCCTTACGACTGGTAGGTTATGTATTTAATTTGCTTTGCAAATGATATGTTTCAGGAATCATATGGTGCATGCGGCAGAGAGGTAAGGTAAGTTTCTAGATGAGTTGGTACTAAGGCCCGTACCAGTATTAAACCCGGCACGTGGTGTTCACCTATCCCCAAATAACGCCCAATCCCTACAAGCCGCGTGCCCCACTGTCAGTGTCCTTACGACACTTACCCTGCTTATTTCACCTCTACGCCTCTTCATCCCAGAATTACCAGTCTTAGACAGCAGTTTCCCGTATTTTACTGCAGTAAAAGCCGCAAGTTTTCCCAGTTACGGTATATAAAAAGCGGGAGCAAGTACCAGGTCTACCCAATCATCGCCAGACTACCCCCCCTGCATCGCTTTCCCAAGCAAATTTACCTATTGTACAGGTACTCCGTCCCTTATATTCCCTCTGTTTTCCTTTCGTTTTTTCTTTCAAATTTCATATGTCAGTCATGGGAAGGGGCACACCCAAGAAAAACGAACCAGAGATCCCCCAGGTCTGAGAAACCAGAAACCCTCCTAGGTTCAAGCCTTTCATTGACCAGCAAGATGGAATCTTCGATCACCAATACCCTTTCCCCATTAGTAGTATAAGACCTGAGCTTTTTTCGCGACATGTCTAGAATAGGGATCGATATCGGGTGGTCGTATTAGGATTTTACCATCAGATTACCCCCCCAGTCTTCCCAGTGGTCGAGTTTATCTGCTGGCTCAAAGACGCCTACGATGAAAACCGAGGCACGTTTACCTCTGCTCAGGGGAACAAGATTTTCTCCCTTTCGCCCGACATCATCCGGCAAGCCCTCTGTTTTCCCACCAGCGCCACCTACATTGCTTTCAGAGAATAAGCTTTAACTTCCCAGTTTACCGAATTGCCAAGGGAGCATCAGAAAAGCTTCATTGCTTCTATTACTAGCAGTTAGGCTACTTCCCTTCCCGGTGTGGAAATTCTCCCATTAAGCCTGTTTAAGGAAGAAGTGCAACCCATCCTCACTCTCATTGTGGGTCTTTTAGGTATAGGCGGGTTGGGGGAAACTTCCAAAGTATTTTTTTTCTTTCTGTGGTTAATGTCTCAGAAGGGGTTCATCCTGGATATCCCGGGTTACTTGTCTTCCAACATTCACACCTAGTTCCAAGAGCTTCCAGAAACCAGTCACTTTCATTTCTGTTCAATAGTGTTCTATTTTTTCTTGTACCAGCATGCTAATAAGTTCGAGGGTTTGGGCTTGGATTGGGTGTACGAGGTCAATTCTCAACCCCGACCTGTTTTTGACTGGAACTTTACAGTGCGTCAATTTCCAAAAGGGGTGGGTTATTTAGGTTTCCTAAACGATTTCATGTCCATCGCTTAAACCATCATTCATGATTCACCATCACCTAGGGTTTTTCCTGAAATGAAGAACTGGTTGCAAGCTGGTAAAACCCAGAGCACCGGGATTGGTATCTCTCTGATAATTATACTGAAATTCGGGTCTATGGAGCCGAGGTCGCCCCTTACCTGCTACCTGTTTTTCCCGCTCGACGAGTTTATGCTCTGGAGTATATTCGGCAAGCCCTCAAAGCTGATCAGCTCCACTTTTTCCCGGCTAAGAAGGGTTACATACTGAGGCTTCCTACCAATATCGGCTCGTTCATCGTGAATTCAAGACACGCCCTTCCCATTGTCGAGAAGCTGTTGCAGGGCATGGACCTAAGATAGGGGCAGGCTTGGGCCTATGATCCTCGGGAGATTATTTGAAACAGAAGAAAGAGGAACAGGTCCACCGCTTATGTTCATGAATCAAGACTGTTTATAGAGTGGAAGGATAACATGGAAATTTGGCCTTTGATTTCGCAGATGGAAACAAATTCATCTGCCATAGGGGAAGAGGAAGACATCAATAAAGGAAAAGAAGAAGAAGTGGGTCCTTCAGGAGCAGGTTCTCCCACTCGCAAAAAGCAGAAAACAGTCTCAAGTGAGGCCGAAGTGATAGGGGAAGAACAGCTGCTTGAACCCTTCACACCATATGCGCAACTTGATAGCAGCAAGGCCAGAATCAAAGTGTTGAGAGAGAACACCACCTCCTCCGACTTCACGGAGGTCTCACAGGCCATTGGAGACTATACTTCACTAGTGGCAGCCGAAAGGATCAAGAAAAATAGGATAATCAGAGATAAATACAAAGCCGAGCTGGAAGGGTATGTAGAGAAATATCACACCAGGATTTCAGCCACCATGAATGTGGATACTGAAGACTTGGTATTGTCCATGGCTGAAGCCCTCTTGGACCCTGATACAGGTGCCACTAGCTACCGGGTGCTCGAGCATGCAATTGACATGACCAAGGTGCCAACAACTGATATGTGTAACCTGTTTCAGGTCATAGGCGATATGCTGAAGGACGAGGTAATGCGGGTTACCATTGCACTGAGAAAACTCGAGAAAAACCATGAAAAAGTGAGGACTACCCTGAAGAATGAACAGGCAAGTACCTGCGCCCTGGAAAATCAAATACGTGGCCTCCGAGATCAAATCAAAGGGAAAGAGACCAGGGAAGCAAACCCGCAGGGCTTTTTAATAGACCAATTACAGAAGGAAGTTTCCTCATTGAAAAGCAAAGCCTGCATGCCGGCCTCCCAGCATGTGCAGACAGCCGAGTTGGCACAAGTAGAGAAAGAAAAAACAGAATTGGCCGACACATTGCCAAAAGAAAGAGAAGGGAAGGATAAATTGGCAGGAACAATTGCTACCCTTCAGAGTAGGTTGTCAGAGCTACAGAACACTTGGGACACGCACAGCTGTGCGCCTGCTACAACACCACCTGAGACGAGTTCACTTTCAGAGAAGTTGGACGCAGCGAAAGCTGAAAATGATATACTGGAGAAACAGGCTTCTACCGCAAGGCAAAGGATCACGGATTTGGAAAAATCCCTGTCAGAGAATACTAGAAAAATAGAAGCATTGCAGAAAGAGATTGAACAAGAAAAGAAAACGAGGGCTGACCAGCAGAAGACCATAAATGATCTCAACGCACGCCTAAAAGGTAATCTCACTCTCAGGGACGGTAGAAAGATTATCTGGTCTGAGATCATTTCATCCATAACAGAGCAATGGGAGTTTCTGAAAGTCATCGAGGAGATGAAATCTTCAGCACTCTATCTCAGGAGGAGACTTCAGGAAGGGGATCTCGATTTGGTCAACAGAGCTCAGCGCGCCAGGGAATATGTGTCATTCTTGAAAGGGCTGAGAGCTAACGAAGCAGAGCAGCATGGCATAGTCAGCCGGCATAAGGAAGCCTTGGAATTCTAGAAAATCATTGATAAGGAATCGGTTCGCGTCGCGGCTTCGAAGGCCTTGCAACAGTTGGTATATAGCGTGGACCGGTTTGATGCGGTTTGGGCCGAGATTACGACAGCAGGGCTCCCGACGTGCTGGGACTCCACCACCCCTTCCATGCTGCGATCATTATCGTAATATGAAACATGCCTAAAGCAAGAAAGGGACAGGACAGATTTCTTGTCAGATAAGACCACCCGGCTAAAGGCCGAAACCATTGTTGCATCACTCCGCCTAGAGTTTTCCCTCCTTCACTTGTTAAAAAAAAAAATTCCTACCAAGGAAAATCTAAGTGATCTTGCTGAGGCCTTCATCAGGGTAGAAGGATTTTCAGCGATGCCTGAGCCTACCGCAGACAGTCAGCAGAGGTGCATCTAGTTTGTCAGCCAAATTGCCAGTTCATCCGCAAACGTGCCACCACCAGTATCAGCAACAACCTCGACCCCTTCTCACAAATGATGCATTGTTATTTCATGATTCGGCCCTCACGTCATTTTTACTCTTTACTTTAGTTAGTCATTTTCAAGTTTTAGGTGGAATTCATATTTCACCACAGCATTTTACTTTTACTTAGACTGTTATACAATTTTGGTTTTAAATGGCCGAGCACCTAACAGCAAAGGATGAGAGGTTTGTTATTCCTCATCATAATTTTGTTATTTTGATAAGGACTTGTAACAAATTCCTGGCATGCGAGAAAGATATTTTCCCAAAATATCTTCTTGCCCGAGCAGAGAAGTTCCTATATAAACAAGAACAGAAGAGAGCACAGGGTTCCAGATTTTATCAGAAAATTATGCTGTAAGAGGATTTTGTATGCATGTTTGTTTAACTCTTGCATGAAGGTTCAGAGCCTGTTGGGTTTCAATGAAAAGGAGTTTTATCTGTAAGGAGGATTCTAGTCTTTGATATCTAATAGAACGTAACTTCCCCTTTATGTGTCGATTAATTGTTCATCTTGTTTCATCCGCTTTTCTTGTATCATGTTTTGGAATGCGAGCAACTCATTGTTTTTAAATGTGAATTTATCCTAGTTGATACTCATGTTAGAATCAATCTAGCGCTTTAAATATAGCTCATGCATGATATATTGTTCCATTATCACAGCATCCATATTTCTCCTATATTGGTTTCAGTGTGATGTTATTTTGGAATATGCTATTATTGTGAATGGATTCTTAAATAGATAAGACCATTACATGGTGATATGTGTGTCCAGATATTGTCTATACGACAACTGATATTCTCTCACCCCTTCTTACACAGTGTACATCTGCAGATTACTATTCTCCGTGAAGTATCGTTGAACTGGCCCTCTTTACTGTGAACTGCCTTTGTATTGTATGATGCCTTTGTGTGAGAGTTTTACATCTTGTTTCTGCAGTATACCTTTTTCATGCATCAAACTTCTGAAAGTTTTGGTCCCATTCAAGCTGAACTTCTTGTTTATAAATGAATAGCATGAGAGCTCTGTCCTGCTAGTTATCCCCGTTATGTTATATTACTTTTGCTCTCTGCTACTTAAGATGTCCTAGGCACTGGTCTTTCACAACTCAAGGCTGTCTCTAGGATTGACAGCATCTTTTTGGCGCTGTTGCCGGGGAACGAAGTTGATGAAAAAAATTGAAATCCCTGGGCCTCGACAAAACCCTATTTCACTCTTCAACTAGGTGAGCATGGAGAGTTGAGAGTTGTATATCCCTCACCTTGGCGACTCCACATTCATTTTTTCAGAAAAATCTAATTGCATTCCTGGCTCCTCGGAAGCCACACCTTAGGTCAGATATGTCTCAGCCAAAGACACCCTTTGTGTCTGACCCAGAGAGAATTTTACATAGAAGAGGTTGGAGGGAGAGAAAATTTGTTCATACTGAGATCCCACAATTTTCTCTAGAAGACTTTCCTTCTTCCTCTTCTTAGGTTGCCCAATTGCAAGATTCTGACTCTGCTATGGGTGAAACCGGTTATTACTCAGACTATTTACCCCCAGGAAACGTCCCAGTTACGGACTAGATCGAGTCAATAGATACCACCCGTTATACATTTCACCCTACTCCAGAGGCTGAAGAAGTTAAAGAGGTCATGGAAATATCTATTGTTAATACCCCACCCCTGTCTCCATCCTCTCAAGCTGTTGTTCGCTATATTCCTATCATCATCCACACCTCATTTCCACCTCCTCCCCCACTTACTCACCAAACCCTCTTGTTATCTCCATCCTCCCCCAATGGCCAACGTTCCGGGATTCTTGCTAAATAAATATGCTCCCCTGGCATTACCTCCAGTTCTAAATGATATGCCGCAGGACTATCTAAAGATCCTGCCTCGCTTCAATGGAGAAAACGAGATTGATGCTCAAAAACACCTTGAGGTCTTCTGTGCTTTTGCAGAAAACTTTAATGTAGAACATCTAAACGTAGTCCTAAGACTATTTGTGCAATCCCTTGATGGTGAAGCCAGAAAATGGTTCAAGACGTTGGGAGACCGTTCCATAAACACATGGGAAGCAATGGAAGACACTTTTCTCAAGAAATGGGGGGAGAAGAAAGACCATGGACACTGTCTAACTGAGTTTAATACACTCAAGAAAAGACACAATGAAGGGGTGGCTGAGTTTATTAAGAGATTTAACAAGCTGTACCTGAGCCTACCCACCGAAATGAAACCGCACCAGACCGCTGCCAAGGTTGTGTTTGTTGCAGCTTTTGACTCAGAATTTGGCTTCTCTCTGAGAGAAATAAAGCCAGCCACTCTGGATGATGCTCAGACTGATGCACTGGAGCTTGAGGAAAAATTTTCCTCCACTGGTAAATCCAAGGGTAGATCTGAGCAGGATACGAGAAGGAGGGGAAAGGAAGAGGTATCCACCTCGAGCCAAGATAGAGATTCAGCTAATGATAGGATTGAGGAGATGAACAAGATGATCAAGAATCTCTCAAGAAAATTGGTGAAACTTGAAATGGAGGCCAAGAATTCATCCTCCAAGAATTTCCAAAACGCTCCAAACAGAGGCTTTAACCCTCAATACAGAAAACCACCCTTGCAGATACTGCAAAGGGGACAGAAGGAGCAGCAAGATCAAGTGCCACATCCTCTATACTTGGAAGGGCAAGTAGAGGGTTCTACTGAAGACAATGCTTACGAGCAAGAGGAGGCATACCTTGCTTTCTCAAACAATGATGATGTTGAATGTCCGGTACATGGAAGTGAAGAAGTGGAGGTGGCACACACAGAAGTGAAAGCTAATGAAGATACCGAAGATCCCGAGATTGATGACTACTGCAAGCAGTTCGTTGATTTCATGCAAGCACAGTTCAATAAAATATATGATCTCAGGTCTTCCAGAAAGAGAACCTGTACTCAGGATCAGGAGGAGGAAACACCACAGGAAGAGGCACCTACACAGGAGGAGGAAAATCCTCAAAAGATCCCGGACAAAGGTAAGAGGCCCCTTAACCAATATTTACAATCTGCTGATCAATTACCTTCATCTTCACAAGTGTCTACACCCCCTAGTGTCAAGCCAATATTAAAAGAATTCAAACCTTCCCCTCATAATAAAGACTCCAAAGATAAAGAACCAAAAGAGGTGTCAATAGATAAGTCCTCCTCTGCTTTCAGTTTGCAGAAAGAGCTTGAGAAAGTGAAAATCCCAGTCCCCTTGACCAAGTTGTTGAAACAACCTGCATATCAGTCCCAGGTCACTTCATTTATGCTCCCTCCAGAAGTTATAAACATTCCAGATAGCCTTAACCTTCAGGAGGAAAGACCTATGGTGGTTTTTGGCCCACATGTCGAAGAGTTAGATGCTGCCACCCCCCCTTTTTATGTGTCTTTGGTAATACATGACTTGCTGCTGCATAACTGCATGTTAGACTCAGGAGCCTCTCATAATATTTTACCCCTCTCGGTCATGGAGAAACTAGGACTATAGATCACCCGCCCATACAAAGACCTTTACTCATTTGACTCCAAAAGAGTTAAGTGCCTAGGCATGATAAAAGATTTGGTGGTTAACCTGGCTCAGATCCCAGCAAAAAGTGTAGTGATGGATATAGTGGTGGCTGACATCCCAGCTCGCTTTGGCATGTTACTGTCAAGATCTTGGGGGACCAAAATTGGTGGATCGATCAAGCTGGATGTGACCTATGCCACTATCCCTGTATTTGGTGGTCAAGAGAGGAGGCTGTACCGGGGAACCAGATTTGTCAAGACAGTTACCAAGGCAGATGATTCAGTTAATTCTCCATTTTATAGCAGGGAGGGGGATTTCTCATGTCTAATGCTGGAGGAAGATCAGGAGTACGCACATGAACCATCATTTTTCCAGATCAAGACAGAACAGTTCATAGAAAGTCCTGAATCAGGAATCTAGACACTTCACTTTGATGGGGCCAATTCTAGGGAAGGAAATGGAGCTGGGGTGTTATTGATTTCGCCTGCGGGTAGATGGGTGCCTCTATCTTTCAAGCTGGAGTATGAAGCCACAAATAACGTGGCCGAATATGAAGCACTCCTACTAGGGTTGCAGACAGCCAGGAGTATGAACATACAAAGTTTAAAAGTTCTGGGAGATTCAGAACTAGTAGTCAGGCAGGTGAGAAATCAGTGCCAAGCTAAGCATCCTAGGCTGAGGGCCTATAGGAACAAATTTTGGGATCTGGTGGAGAACTTCTTCTTGGCATTTAATATCCAGTTCATGCCCCGGGAGAAAAATAGAATGGCAGACTCCCTGGCAGTGGCCGCTAATACTTTTCGTCCACCTGAGAATCCTCTGTTGAGATATGAGATCGAAGTACGATATCGGCCATCAATCCCAGAAAATATCAAACACTGGCAAGTATTCGAAGATGAAGAGTAGGAGAAGAGATTTTTGGAAACAGTTGGGGAATTTTCCAACATGGATATTGATAGTGGTGAAGAGGAAGAGGCTGATGATGCTTCTGGAGATAAGTGGGAAGAGAAGGTAGCTGGCCACAAGTTTCTGCAGTTGAAAGGGAATGTCATTCCCCAAGGACTAGTGCCCTTAGAAAGGCTTTTTAACAAGAATGATGTTCCGCTACAGCCGAACAAAGTGGTGGAGGAGAATTAGGTAGAATATCTGAATCTTGGCACTGAGGCTGACCCCAAAATCATGAAGTTGTCTAAGAAGGTCTCGGAAGAATATAAACAGCTGTATCGGAAGTTATTTCAGTCCTATAAAGATGTGTTTGCCTGGTCTTATCAAGACCTAAAAACCTTCGATGTCAGCATTATGCAGCATAATATTCCACTGAAGGGAGATGAAAAACCACATAAGCAGAAGCTCAGACAGATCAATCCCCTATTGTTACCTTCTATTGAGAAAAAAATTAAGAAACTGCTGAAGGCTAAAATCATTGTACCATTGAGGTATTCTGAGTGGGTGGAAAACTTAGTCCCAGTAAGGAAGAAGAATGGAGAAATAAGGTTATGTGTTGACTTTAGGAATCTGAACAGAGCGTCCTTAAAGGATAATTATCCATTTCCAAAGATGGACCACATCTTGCAGAAAGTGGTAGGAGCATCCTGAATGTTGATGATGGATGGATTTTCTGGGTACAATCAGGTGGCTGTACTACCAGAGGATCAAAAGAAGACGGCCTTCACCACTCCATGGGGGACATTTATGTATGCTAGGATGCCTTTTGGGCTTATTAACACAGGGGCCACTTTTCAGAGGGCCATGGATATTGCTTTTATTAGAGAACAAGACCAGTTCGTGGTGGTATACCTGGACGACATTACTGTGTTTTCAAAGGATGATGCAGAGCACATAGAACACCTGGGCAGAACCTTTGAGAAGTGTAGAAAGTATGGCCTCTCCCTTAACCCACATAAGTCTTTATTTTCACTGGAAGAAGGCAAGATCTTGGGGCATATAGTTACCAGAGATGGAGTGAAGATTGACCCCAAGAGAGTAGAAATCATAAACGGTATTTCCCTGCCCAGAAACAAAAAGGAAGTTCAGGTGTTCCTAGGTCGTATAAAATTCCTAAGGAGATTCATCCCTAACTATGTTGAGATATTTAGGCACATAACTGATATGCTAAAAAAGAATAATGAGGTGAAATGGTCACCAGAGTCAAGAGAAGCTTTTTCCAGAATTAAAAATGCATTTGCTGAAGCCCCTGTGTTAGCCAGACCAGATTATGCCAAACCGTTCATGATCTTCTCCTTTGCATCCCCTCATACAGTAGCTGGAGTTTTGTTGCAGAAAAACGAAGAGGGGTATGAACAACCTATTGCCTTTTTCAGTCAGGTGCTTCGGGATGCTAAACTGAAATATAACATATTGGAGAAGCAAGCGTACGCTTTGGTGAAATCCCTCAAAGCTTTCCGTATGTATGTTTTGCAGTCCCATGTCACTGCATTTGTTCCTACAGCAGCTATTAAAGACATTCTTATCCAGGGGGACAGTGAAGGAAAAAGAGGAAAATGGATAGCCAAAATACAGGAATATGAGTTAGATATCCGTCCTACCAAATTAATCAAGGGGCAAGGTTTAGCCAAGATCCTGTCTGAATCAAATTGTCAGGCCTTGGGTATCAATTTTTCTATGACAGCAAATGAAGATTCTGGGGCAAAGGAGGAAGCACAAGGAATATCAATAGCCTCCCAGAAGATACATATTAAGTACCTTATCAGCCCATGGTACAAAGAGGTGGCAGAATATCTTCTAATCCTCAGTTGCCTGCCCAGTTGTGACAAAACCAAGTACAGATCACTGAGGTTGAGGTCGCAAAAGTATGTCATTGCAAACGGTCGGTTGTATTGGCGAGATCCTTCCGGTACCCTACTCCTGTGTCTTACGGAAGAAGAGGTAGAAGGTATAATGGCTGAGTTTCACGAAGGGATCTACGGGGGTCATTACAGTTGGAGAGCTACGGCTCACAAGATTCTAAAAGCTGGTTTTTTCTGGCCTAAACTATTTGGAGATGTGTTTACCCGAGTTAGAGCCTGTGAGAAGTGCCAGATATTTTCCGAGAGACAGAAACTAGCACCCCTCCCCATGATACTTGTCCACGTAGATGAGCCATTCCAGCAGTGGGGAATCGACTTCATAGGAGAGATACACCCCCCTTCAAGAGGACAGCATAAATGGATATTAATGGCCACAGATTACTTTACAAAATGGGTGGAAGCTATACCTGCCAGGAATGAAACTGACACTGTGGTAATAAAATTCATGGAAGAGCATATCATATCCATATTCGGTTGTCCTGCTAAGATAGTAACTGACTACGCACAAGCCTTTAAATCCAAAAAATTTGTCAACTTTTTCCAGCAATATAATATTGCATTGGGTCACTCTACGGCCTACTACCCCCAAGGGAACGGCCTCGCAGAGTCCTCAAATAAAAATCTGGTCCGAGCACTAAAGAAGACTACCAATGAGAATCAGAAGAATTGGGATTCTCAGCTGAAATTCGCTCTGTGGGAAAACCGAATTACTAGCAAGAGGGCAACTGGGAAGTCCCCATACGAATTAGTTTATGGGAGAGCAGCAATTTTTCCTGTGCAGCTGGCTTTACCAGTAGCCCGGTTCATGTAAGAAAGTCAAGAGGAGCCTGATGATGTAACCAGGAGGATTAATCAGTTGGTGGAGCTAGAAGAAACGCGAAATCAGGTGATTCAGAAGCTAATAGAATATCAGGAGAGAATGAAGGATATTTTTGACCGACATGCCAAAGACAGAAAGTTACAGGTAGGAGATCTGGTGCTCAGATGGGACATTCGAAGGGCAGATAAAGGGAAACACGGAAAGTTCGACCCCCTCTGGTTTGGCCCTTTCAAAATTGCAGAACAAGGTGGCAACAATACTTTCAGGTTGGAGAATTTGCAGGGGGATTTGCTGGACGCCCCTGTCAATGGTCAATTCTTCAAGCCTTATTTCCAGTACTGATCTGGGCCAGGAAAGCCCGATTGTATCATATTGTATATTATTTCCTGTTTTAAGCATTATTTGAATAATGTATGTTTGTTGATGAATCATGAAGAGAAGAGGTAAACGTCGAAAGGGATGCTAAATGACGTTAGCAGAAGACAAAAAGGTGGTATGCGTAGTTCTCGACACATTCAAGAATGAACGTGACGTCCCCAGGTGGAGCCAATGTTGATCACCATTTAACATGAGTCATTGATTAATTAAACATTGATTAGTCATGTAACGAACATTATATCAAATGGTGATATATTTAAAGAGTTGGTTGAGCTGAAACAAGGTAAGAAAAGTCACGTGCCTAAAAGCTAGAGGCGGAAGTAATACGAAAAGGCTGAGGTATAAAGTAAAAAGGATAACGGAAATACAAAAAGTGCAAATATGTGGTACAAAGAGCGCAAAACAGAGATATTAAAAGAATTTCCGCTTTATGAATATGCACCCAAGGGAATACTACGAGTGGGAATTTCCGCGGGGGTCGAGCAATGAGAGAGGGAAAAGACCCATACCCTCGCGGAATTTCCATAACGTGACATGGTAGGGACCCAAGGCCAGAACGATGTGGCAAGAGTAAAGCGCGGAGTCATGGTGACGTGGCAGAACGCAATGTGGGCCCTTACGATTGGTAGGTTATGTATTTAATTCGCTTTGCGAATGATATGTTTCAAGAATCATATGGTGCATGCGACAGAGAGGTAAGGTAAGTTTCTAGATGAGCTAGTACTAAGGCCCGTACCAGTATTAAACCCGGCACACGGTGTTCACCTGTCCCCAACTAACGCCCAATCCCTACACGCCGCGTGCCCCACTGTCAGTTTCCTTACGACACTTACCCTGCTTATTTCACCTCTACGCCTCTTCATCCCAGAATTACCAGTCTTAGACAACATTTTCCCATATTTTACTACAGTAAAAGCCACAAGTTTTCCCAGTTACGGTATATACAAAGCGGGAGAAAGTACCGGGTCTACCCAATCATCACCAGACTACCCCCCCTGCGTCGCTTTCCCAAGCAAATTTACCTACTATACAGGTACTCTGTCCCTTATATTCCCTCTGTTTTCCTTTCGTTTTTCCTTTCAAATTTCATATGTCAATCATGGGAAGGGGCACACCCAAGAAAAACGAACCAGAGACCCCCCAGGTCCGAGAAGCCAAAAACCCTCCTGGGTTCGAGCCTTTCATTGACCAGCAAGCTGGAATCTGCGATCACCAATACCCTTTCCCCATTAGTAGTATAAGACCTGAGCTTTTTTCACGACATGTCCAGAATAGGGATCGATATCAGGTGGTCGTATCAGGCTTTTACCATCAGATTACCCCCCCAGTCTTCCCGGTGTTCGAGTTTATCTGCTCGCTCAGAGACGCCTACGATGAAAACCGAGGCACATTTACCTCCGCTCAGGGGAACAAGATTTTCTCCCTTTCGCCCGACATCATCCGGCAAGCCCTCCATTTTCCCACCAGCGCCACCTACACTGCTTTCAGAGAAGAAGCTTTAACCTCCCAGTTTACCAAATTGCCAGGGGAGCATCAGAAAAGCTTCATTGCTTCTATTACTAGTAGCCAGGCTAATTCCCTTCCCGGTGCGGAACTTCTCCCATTAAGCCTGTTTAAGGAAGAAGTGGAACCCATCCTCGCTCTCATTGCGGGTCTTTTAGGTATAGGCGGGTTGGGGGAAACTTCCAAAGTATGTGTTTTCTTTCTGTGGTTAATATCTCAGAAGGGGGTCATCCTGGATATCCCGGGTTACTTGTCTGCCAACATTCACACCCAGTTCCAAGAGCTTTTAGAAACCAGTCACTTTAGTTTCTGTTCAATAGTGTTCTATCTTTTCTTGTACCAACATGCTGATAAGTTTGAGGGTTTGGGCTTGGATAGGGTGTACGAGGTCAATTCTCAACCCCGACCTATTTTTGACTGGAAATTTGCAGTGCGTCAATTGCCAAAAGGGGTGGGTTATTCAGGTTTCCTAAATGATTTCATGTCCATCGCTTACACCATCATTCATGATTTGCCATCACCTAGGGTTTTTCCTGAAATGAAGAACTGGCTGCAAGCTGGTAAAACCCAGAGCACCGGGGATTGGTATCTCTCTGATAATTATACTGAAATTCGGGTCTATGGAGCCGAGGTCGCCCCTTACCTGCTACCCGTGTTTCCCGCTCGACGATTTTATGCTCTGGAGTATATTCGGAAAGCCCTCAAAGCTGATCAGCTCCACTTTGTCCCCGCTAAGAAAGGTTAAATACTGAGGCTTCCTACCAATATCGGCCCGTTCGTCGTGAATTCAAGACACACCCTTCCCATTTTCGAGAAGCTATTGCAGGGCATGGACCTAAGACAGGGGCAGGCTTGGGCCTATGATCCTCGGTAGATTATTTGAAACAGAAGAAAGAGGAACATGTCCACCCCTTATGTTCATGAATCAAGACCGTTTATAGAGTGGAAGGCTAACATGGAAATTTGGCCTTTGATTTCGCAGATGGAAACAGATTCATCTGCCACAGGGGAAGAGGAAGACATCAATAAAGGTCAAGAAGAAGAAGTGGGTCCTTCAGGAGCAGGTTCTCCCACTCGCAAAAAGCAGAAAACAGTCTCAAGTGAGGCTGAAGTGATAGGGGAAGAACAGCTGCTTGAACTGTTCACACCATATGCGCAACTTGACAGCAGCAAGGCCGGAATCAAAGTGTTGAGAGACATCACCACCTCCTCTGACTTCACAGAGGTCTCACAGGCCATTGGAGACTATACTTCACCAGTGGCAGCCAAAAGGATCAAGAAAAATAGGATAATCAGAGATAAATACAAAGCCGAGCTGGAAGGGTATGTAGAGAAATATCACACCAGTATTTCAGCCACCATGAATGTGGATACTGAAGACTTGGTATTGTCCATGGCTGAAGCCCTCTTGGACCCTGATACAAGTGCCACTAGCTACCAGGTGCTCGAGCATGCAATTGACATGACCAAGGTGCCAGCAACTGATATGTGTAACCTGTTTCAGGTCGTAGGCGATATGCTGAAGGACGAGGTAATGCGGGTTACCATTGCACTGAGAAAACTCGAGAAAAAACATGAACAGGTGAGGCCTACCCTGAAGAATGAACAGGAAAGTACTCGCGCCCTAGAAAATCAAATACGTGGCCTCCGAGATCAAATCAAAGGGAAAGAGACCGGGGAAGCAAACCCGCAGGGCTTTTTAATAGACCAATTACAGAAGGAAGTTGCCTCATTGAAAAGTAAAGCCCGCATGCCGGCCTCCCAGCATGTGCAGACAGCCGAGTTGGCACAAGTAGAGAAAGAAAAAAAAGAATTGGCCGGCACATTGTCAAAAGAAAGAGAAGAGAAGGAGAAATTGGTAGGAACAATTGTTACCCTTCAGAGTAGGTTGTCAGAGCTACAGAACACTTGGGACATGCACAGCTGTGCACCTGCTACAACACCACTTGAGACGAGTTCACTTTCAGAGAAGCTGGACGCAGCGAAAGCTGCAAATGATATACTGGAGAAACAGGCTTCCACCGCAAGGAAAAGGATCACGGATTTGGAAAAATCCCTGTCAGAGAATATTATAAAAATAGAAGCATTGCAGAAAGAGATTGAACAAGAAAATAAAACGAGGGCCGACCAGCAGAAGACCATAAATGATCTCAACACACGCCTAAAAGGTAACCTCACTCTCAGGAACGGTAGAAATATTATCTGGTCCGAGATCATTTTAGCCATAATAGAGCAATGGGAGTTTCTGAAAGTCATCGAGGAGATGAAATCTTCAGCACTCTATCTCAGGAGGAGACTTCAGGAAGGGTATCTCGATTTGGTCAACAGAGCTCAGCGCGCCAGGGAATATGTGTCATTCTTGAAAGGGCTGAGAGCTAACGAAGTAGAGCAGCATGGCATAGTCAGCCGGCATAAGGAAGCCTTGGAATTCCATAAAATCATTAATAAGGAATCGGCTCGTGTCGCGGCTTCGAAGCCCTTGCAGCAGTTGGTATACAACGTGGACTGGTTTGATGCGGTTTGGGCTGAGATTACGACTTCAGGGCTCCCGACGTGCTGGGACTCCACCACCCCTTCCATGCTGCGATCATTACCGGAATATGAAACATGCCTAAAGCAAGAAAGGGACAGGACATATGTCTTGTCAAATAAGACCACCTGGCTAAAGGCTGAAACCATTGTTACATCACTCCGCCCAGAGTTTGCCCTGCTTCACTTGTTAAAACATAAAATTCCTACCGAGGCAAATCTAAGTGATCTCGCTGAGGCCTTCATCAGGGTAGAAGGATTTGCAGCGATGCCTGAGCCTGCCGCGGACAGTCAGCAGAGGTGCATCCAGTTTGTCAGCCAAATTGCCAGTTCATCCGCAAACGTGCCGCCACCAGTATCAGCAACAGCCTCGACCCCTTCTCACAAATGATGCATTGTTATTTCATGATTCGGCCCTCGCGGCCTTTTTACTCTTTACTTTAGTTAGTCATTTTCAAGTTTCAGGTGGAATTCATATTTCACCACAGCATTTTACTTTTACTTAGACTGTTATACAATTTTGGTTTTAAATGGCCGAGCGCCTAACAACAAAGGATGAGAGGTTTGTTATTCCTCATCATAATTTTGTTATTTTGACAAGGACTTGTAACAAATTCCTGGCATGCGAGAAAGATATTTTCCCAAAATATCTTCTTGCCCGAGCAGAGAAGTTCCTATATAAACAAGAACAGAAGAGAGCACAGGGTTCCAGATTTTATCAGAAAATTATGCTGTAAGAGGATTTTGTATGCATGTTTGTTTAAATCTTGCATGAAGGTTCAGAGCCCATTGGGTTTCAATGAAAAGGAGTTTTATCTGTAAGGAGGATTCTAGTCTTTGATATCTAATAGAACGTAACTTCCCCTTTATGTGTCGATTAATTGTTCATCTTGTTTCATCTGCTTTTCTTGTATCATGTTTTGGAATGCGAGCAACTCATTGTTTTTAAATGTGAATTTATCCTATTTGATACTCATGTTAGAATAAATCTAGCGCTTTAAATATAGCTCATGCATGATATATTGTTCCATTATCACAGCATCCATACTTCTGCTATATTGGTTTCAGTGTGATGTTATTTTGGAATACGCTATTATTGTGAATGGATTCTTAAATAGATAAGCCCATTACATGGTGATATGTGTGTTCGGATATTGTCTATACGACAGATGATATTCTCTCATCCCTTCTTACACAGTGTACATCTACATATTACTATTCTCCGTGAAGTATCGTTGAACTGGCCCTCTTTACCGTGAACTGCCTTTGTATTGTCTGATGCCTTTGTGTGAGAGTTTTACATCTTGTTTCTGCAGTATAACTTTTTCATGCATCAAACTTCTGAAATTTTTGGTCCCATTCAAGCTGAACTTCCTGTTTATAAATGAATAGCATGAGAGCTTTGTCCTGCTAGTTATCCCCGTTATGTTATATTACTTTTTCTCTCTGCTACTTAAGATGTCCTAGGCACTGGTCTTTCACAACTCAAGGCTGTCTCTAGGATTGACAACAGTGCCCAAGGATCAAACTTGATTACCAAGAAGACATCATTAAGTACAATAGTTTCTATGCTTCTTGTTCCTTCTCAACTTTCTCTTACATGTAATTATTTAATAAAAAATATAACCAAGAAAAGTATACAAGTACAATTGCATGAAAACATGGTTGTCGCTCTATTGTTTTCAATAAATCTTAGAGAGGGAGAATTCTAGGGTTTCATGTTCAAACCCTAAATTTCATGATATTTCCTTTTTAAACATCAATCCTAGGGTTTGAGTCTCAAATCCAATTCTACTCTTTCTAGGATTTTCCATTTACCCTAGACTACCTTCAAAGCCTAAAAAACAAAAGCTAGGGTTTCTTATGAGGGAACAAATATATTATGGTTAGGGTTTCTCTCTTGAATAGGGTTTCTAAGTAACAAAAAGTATTTCTTTACAAAAAATAATGAACTTATGAAGACTACAAACCCTTAGAAGTCAAGAGAAAGATTTTATATCAAATTAGGGTTACGATTTTCTGACTTGATAAGGGTTTTCTACTTCAAACATCAACTAGGGTTTTTTAATCCCTAGATTCCAAAGGTGAAGTATACAAACCTTATGATCAAAACATCCATTGAAAAATACCAACATAATAAAAAAACAAACCTTTAAACTATGAAAATGCACATACCTTAGTCAACCATGATTGTTGAAATCCTTCCTTATTTAACTTCCATAGTCTCTACAGTCTTTCCATTGTTTCCAAAAACATCACAGTTAATGTATTTTTATGAGGCCTTATTAAAAATTCAAGGTATTGCTTCTTCCATTGATGTCATGGTCTTCTTGTTGCTTTCAAAAGTGAAAAATCCAAATATTCCAAGGCCACAGACTACCTTTAAAGGTACTACAACTTCATGATCTTCTCAAGATGCAATCATCAAACCAATATTTTTTTCAAGGCGATCTAAAAGATAACATTTCAACATTATACAAAGGTTTATGATTGTTAGGTATTCTTCATTCTAGTTAGGGATTTCTTGTTTCACAATATTTTTGTATAATAGACCTATAAGGTAATCAAGGCTTACTTCAAGCAAGTCTAATGATTTTATACGCTTCAAACAATGATACTATCTGAGAGATGATGCCACTTGTTTTTCTTAACTATAGGTTAGGGAAGGATATAGAAGTTGTTATAGGTTCTTATATAGGCTCCTTATTTCATTGTTATAGTAAAAATACACTACTTCCTCCAAGGGTTCCTTTTAATGACTGTTATAGGATCTCAAAAATGATTTATTCATGGGCTGGTGCAAGATGCTTGATACTTCTTCTATCATTGACTATAGTGGATGATTTCAAGGAGTTAAGATTACAATCACTTCTCAATTTTTCACAACGATATTATTTTATTAATTTAAGAGGGACACCTATATATTTCTCCTTAATTTTGATCTCAAATAATTTCCTTTTGGTTGGGCTTCCTCAAAACCAAATATTCATCTCTGAGATTGGCATGATTATTCTTCAAAAGTCGGCTTTATTTAATCACTATTGTGGTTTGGGATTTCCAACATTTATGCATAGAACATAAAAGTATCTCAGCTTATATACTCTTTTTCAGACTCCATATCTTATATATGTATGTGTAAGACTACTTTTTCCTATTCAAGTATGGTGACTATAGTTTTCGGACTAGGTTTGATCTTTTAAAAATGAATTTTCAACTTAATTCTAATGCCCAGTTGTGAACATGAATTTTAGTCTCCAATCATGATCAGTATTTGTTTCTATATTTTTGAAATGGTGCAAAAATTTAGATGCCTAGTTTCAAAAATAGTTCCTCTAACATATGTCAAGGACTTCGATCCTTCCATGAAAGAACTTATACTTGAATGGGTTATTAAGGTAGCCTCTTGGTCCTTAGAAACAATGCTTCTAGGACAATGATAGACTGCAATTTTTGGACTATGATTCTCTATAGACCTCACTACAACTTCGATAATATTAGTAAACTTTGGATTTGCGCAAAAATGAACTTCTATGCCTTCATATTTTATTTTTTCCTATTGAAACATTATTGAGTGATCTCTTAATTTTTTCATTTTCTAGCCCTTAGCTCTGATATCATGTTGGAAAAATTGGTTAGGGTGTAGTGTTTTCCATTCTTGATAGTAATTTGTGATTATATTATTATTATTGTGTTTAATTTCATCATAAAATAAATTCCAAACAAATAGAGATCACAAGAATATAGGATGTAGGCATCATTCCAGGGAAAAACCCCTCCTAGAGGGTAAAACCCACAAGAATTTCCTCTTCTTATCAACTTCAAATGAGACATCCAAGACCACAAACCCCAAGAAAAACACACCATTATTAGATCAACTACCCAACCAATAGATTTTCTTCATCAAATTCAACTAATATCTTCTGCTCCTTTAGAACTGTGAAGGCCCTAGATAATTCACAGTTTAAAAGAGAGTGGCATAATTTTACTTTATCTCTATACTTATTGCATCCTCGTAAGCCTCTTCACATTCCTTCCCTGCTTTAAAACATATAAGAAAATATGTGGTTCAATTTGTCACCAATTGAGGTTGGATTTTATCAAATTTATTACCTTATTTTGGATTGTGCGTGTCACTTCAAGGTCGACTTGAAGGCTTGGTCGACCTAATCAGTTGGTTGAATCTAAGACACCTTTTACACAATAAAAACCTCCTTTTATTTTTACAAGAGCCCCAAAGGGTCCATGACATCATGAATTTGACTTTGACTCCAAATGAAATCCCTAGAGCACACAATGGGTGCTAGACCTATTGACTATTGACCCAAGCATGAAACCCATAATTTAATAACTCAATATTTTACAATAATATATATATATATATATATATATGTAATTCTTTCGATAATACATAATTACATCATGACACAAAAAATAATTATGAAGAACGAAACTAGTTACAATTTTCAACAATATCTTTCCACATCACTCTCTGCCACCTATCTTGCCACATCACTCTCTTCCACGTATCATACCACATCATGGTCATGACACTACCATGTGTCACTCAAAAAAGCACCACTCGGCCATTGAAAAATTCCAAAAGCACTTGTCACTTGTCATGACCATAGGGTTTCATGTCATCATCCTACCACCTATCTCTGCCATGTCACCTTTCCATGTCATCACAATTGTAAAATTCCACTGTAGTATCATGGTTTATTTCTCCTACTTGATTTAGATTTTTACAAGTTATTTCCATAAATTAGATTCAAAAAATACCAAAATAAACACAACTATATTATACACATGTAAATCATTTACTGAATAATAGACTCATCCAACAAAGTGACACATGGATTTTTGGACATAAGTCCCTGGAAAAACCCAAAGTGGGAAAACCGGTGCAGCAAATATGAGGGTTTATTTTATTAAGTAGATTCTAAGTACAATAAATCTAGGTTCCAGATCTGGAAAAATTGACAGAGAATAAAATAAATCAAATATGTAGCTAATCTGTTGCTCTAGAACCAAATATCTGACTGATCCACACCCTCAAACGGAATTTACAAGACTCAGCCCAGATCTGACCCTAGAAACCCCAGTGCTGCCCCTAAAGCCCCAATGTTAGCCCTGCTAGCCTCAGAATTCCATTGCGCTGCCCATAGAGGGACTGTGTAACCCCAGAGAGGGTTACATGGGCCTTACGCTAGCCCTGGAGACCCTCTGTGTTTCTAAAGCCCTCTGGAGCCTCTGTGTTGTCCTACGTAGCACCTGTGTAGTGGCTGCGCAGCACTGGCATAGCTGCTTCTCTGCTTCTCTGCGTTGTCCTTGTTGCTGCTCCTCTTCTTCTTATTGAATCTTGGCTTTGGGATCAGATCATACCATCAACCAATACTACCCCTCGCTGCACAAAATTCCTCCAGAAATTCTTAGCAAACCCGCCCTAGAATTCCAGATCTATTTCTCAGCTCTGTAACTATGTGTGTGTTTCCAACTGACCCTCAAGCCTTTCTCTTATACTTTTCCATTCATCTCATCAATGACCAAGATTAAAAAATTCATCAACAGCTGAGATTAAAAGGCTACTTGATCTGTGTCTTTTATAACATTTCAGCACTTGTGTTAATTAATTCACTTTAATTATTTTATTTTCCTAAGTTTAGACCTAGGAAATCCATTAAAATATTTAATTATTTGAATAAATTGAACACCAATTGAAATTTCACAAAACACTTTCTATATTTTGGATTTCAAGTGTGTCCTAGCCCCTCCAAAAAATTTTAGGGCTAGAGCACACCTGATGCTACACCAACTATACAAAATCTCAACACTCCCTCTTAGCACGGAGTGTGCTCTAGCAATGCATTCACACCATGCACTACAAGATCTTGAAGTTGGATTTTGTGTTGTTGATGCTTGGCATGCTGCCCTCCATCCACTGCACTACTGCTCTCTGTACTGCTTCCCATGCCACTGCCACATCTGTACTGCAGCTTCCTCTCATCTTGCTACAACATGCTTCCCATAGCATTGCCACTGCTAACTACTGCACTGCAACTCAGTTTCTGAGAAGTAATCAACTAAAGGACTTATGCCCAACTATTTGAACGATAAGTCAGGTTTCCTTCCATCACTGAAGCTCCTTGGATGCTGATTTACGTTGTCCTCTTCAGCTCTTCAGCTCTCCCTTCTGCTTCATTGTGACCTTATGCAACCATCTCCTGACTCATCCTGCTACCGTCTTAAGGCTCTTGTAGCTCGTATGTGATCTATGTGTAGGGTTGACTCAAGGGTCCTGCCACTGATTGTAGATGATCTATAGATACATGTCACCCCACCTATTATCTCAAGGCACATGAGCACTCATGGCTGCGTCATCATCAGAGCCATCCTCCTTTTTTGCTGCAGCCTTGGAATTAGAAGATCCTTTGTCCTTATTCTTAGGATAAGTGTTGGCGAAGTGTCCAATATATCCACAGTTAAAGCACCGGACCTTGGAAAGGTCCCTCTTATTCTTCCCTTATTGCTTCTTTTCCTTTGATTTAAGGGTTGCATCTTCCTTCTCCTCTTTGAATTTTGCCTTTATGCTTCAACCATTGATATTCTGCCTCTTGGTGACCCTCCGATATCCTCTTGGCGGAGGATAGGCCACATGTCTGCCCATGATGGTAACATTACCCTTCCCAGAATGCTCTGGAAAATTTTTTCCCATTCTTCGGAGACTGCATTCAGGGCAGTCCTCACTAAGAGCCCCTCATATGGAGTAGCACTTATGACGATCAACTGATCTCGGATATCTTGAAGCCTGAATTGGAATGGATCTATCTCTTCACCCTTCATCATTTCAAACAACCACATATGGTTCTCCAGAAGCATTCTTCGTTGGAAAAATCCTCCTTGGTATATTGTGTCTAAGGCTACCCACATATCATTTGTTGTAGTCTTTCCAGAAAATGAGGTATAACATGGTCTATGACTCCGTCGATGATCAAACACTTAGTCCGAGCTTGATTTTCTTCATACTTATTTAGAGGATTTGCATTGGTTGGTACAACAAGAACCTTCTTTGCATGATCTTTGAGACCATACTCATCTATAACTTACAGGATTCTGGCCTTCGAGATTACATAGTTGGACAAGCCGTCCAACCTATCATGATCTCTCAATCCATATCGTGCCATCTTGCCCAGATTTTTCAGAAACAATACTCCTCCTCCCTCTTTCTATGGCTACAAAAAATCTGGATCTAGGTTTCTTAGTGACTAGAAACCCTTGAGTAATTTCTTCTGCTGAAGACTTATTTCCCTTCTGGGAATGTTTCACCCAAACATAATCGGACTGCACTCTCTGATCCTCCTGATCGAATCTCAAATCTATTTTGCTCAGATCTACTGAGTAACTGTCTTCCTCTAACCTTTTTTGAATTAGATAGGAAAAATTATGCACCTGTAGAATCTCTACCACACCACCACTACTAAAGATATGAAGCACTGAAAATTCCATATCTTGGAAAAAAATTTCTACAGCTGAAGAAGTGATTGGACTATGTCTCACTGACTGGCCCAGCGTAACCTCAACGCTGCTCAGAACTGTACTGCGTAACCCCAGACTGGGTGACACAGTCCTCACGTTGGCCTGGGAGGGCTCTACGTAAGCCTGATGATTTTCTGTAGCTACATCGATGTCCTTTCCTGGATCTGTGTTCTTCTGCTGTCAAGTTGCGCTTTCCAGATCTGTTGCTTCTGCTGCCACCCTGCAGACAAAATTTTATTTAGCTGATTTCTAGAGATTCAGCTTGATCTACTATCGCTCTGATACCATGTGAAAATTCCACTACAGTATCGTGGTTTATTTCTCCTACTTGATTTAGATTATTACAAGTTATTTCCATAAATTAGATTCAAAAAATATTGAAATTAACACAACTACAGTCTACACATGCAGATCATTTACTGAATAATACGCTCATACAACAAAGTGAAACATGGATTTTTGGACATAAGTCCCCGGAAAAACCCAAAGCGAGAAAACCGGTGCAACAGGTATGAGGGTTTATTTTATTAATTAGATTATGAGTATAGTAAATCTGGGTTCCAGATCTAGAAAACCTGACAGAGAATAAAATAAATCAAATCTCTAGCTAACTTGTTTTTATAAAACTAAATATCTGACTGATCCACACCCTCAAACAGGATTTACAAGACTCGGCTAAGATCTAGCCCTAGAAACCCCAGCACTACCCCTGAAGCATCAGCGTCAACCCTGCTAGCCTCAGAATGCCACTGCGCTACTGAGAAGGGTTAGCTAAATCAGGTCTTGTAGCTTCACCACATAAATTTTTGAAATTCATTTCCATTCTTCTATTCATGGACTTACATTCTCTAATACCAAATGTTTCCAATAGTTTGAAAAAATATTTTCCTTGAGAAAGGAAAATATCACCAAGTCTCCTCCATACCTCTAGGCCTAGAAAGTGGTGCATCAAATGAAGATATTTTATTTCAAACTCAGAGGATAACTCCCTATTACACTTAAGGATAAGAGTTTCTCCTCCTGTCAAGAATAAGTCATCAACATATAATACCAAAATCAAATGCATACCTTGGACCATTTTGAAGTAGATATTTATTTAGTCTACATATGTTGAAAATGGCAACAAGAAACAGTGAAGGAGGCCTCCTGAAACATCTTTTCTGATCCTAGTTGGAAAGTGATCACCTAAACTAGGTGGGGACCACACATGTGATTTTTTGTCGAAAAGTCTATTTTTAGACATATGGATCATGGACCGGGAGCTGCAGTATGCTATTCTTGGAGGATTGGTCATGTTGGTAAAAATAGATGGATCTCTATTTTTTGGCATTTAGGTCGAAGTCTATTTTTAGACTGGCGGGCTAAAAATAGAACAGTCAAATATTATTTACCCTTAATAATATTTGGACTCTAAACTTCAGTTTACTCTCTTGGAGCACTTCAGTTTGACCCCCGGAGGTGGGGCATGTAGCTTCCAGAAGGAAATACGCTTTTCCTATGGGTTAGTTGAGCTAATGCATGGTTGACTTCAGTTAGAGCTCAAGTGGCGGAGTTCGGTGGAGTTGATGCGACAGTTAATGGAGGTGGTGTTCTAGTTAACTAGCTGAACTAGTTGTATTTAGTTTAATTGGCTAATACACTAGAGATGAGTTGTGTGAATTAAATATTATTTAATTCACAAATTATTAACTCATTATTCAACTAAAGAACACATCAGTTTAACTCAGTGCATGGACAGTTCAGTGGCGACAAGTGAAAGAGGTAGATGAAAGGGTTGAGTTAGCTATCAGTTGCGACATTATTTGTGCATGAGATTTGCACCACACTTGGAGGAAATTACCAATGACAATTGCGCAGTTGGAACCAGTGAGATTCGAACTTGGATCTCTATTTAGACCAGCCTTGACTGCGCAATAGAGGAAGGGAAATTAGTGGGTGTGTTTTGAACCTGTGACTTGTTCAAAACCAAGCTAGTTTTTGTGTAGCTTTGGGAGATAGTACTGAGTACTTGTGAGGAGTTTGTACTATGTATTTGCTGCATGTTATCTCCATTTATAATATACTATAGTTGGGGGTTTTCAGCTATAAGCTTTCCCCATACATACTGTGTTAATGTGTGTGATGATTTGATGTGCTATCGCTTCTATTCTTTCTGCATGTGACAATTAATTGTAGAAGAGATTATGTGTTATGCATGCAATTCGAAATTTATGTGTGATCAAGTTAATCTCCATTGAATAAGTGATTTATTCATCAAATTTCTACAACATACATGATTTTTTCTGTCATGTACTTCAAATACTCATGGTTTCTCCACAAATGCTTCTTCCTTGAGGAAGCCATGTAGAAAATTAATTTTCACATCCATTTGGTGAAGAGTCCATCCCCCGATTAGCAACTAGAGAAATATTATATCAAATTGCAGTATATCAAGAAACATGTGCAAAAATCTCATCGTAATCTATTTCCTCTTTCTGTCAGAAACCTCTAGCCACAAATATAGCTTTATATTTTTCAATGCTTTCATCTACACCATGTTTAATTTTTTACAACCATTTATAAGTCACAATAGAATTGCCTTGAGGTCTTGAAACTACTTCCCATATATAATTATGTATGATGGGCTCACATTCTTCATCCATTACTTCTTTCCATACTTGATATTTCATTGATTCTTCAAAAGTGCATGGTTCATCCTGAATAATGTTGCTCATGGCTACAATGTATCCCTATAACCAACATGGTTTCTTGTTTTCTACGAAGGTTCCTCTAGGGGTAGCATTTTTATAAAAATATTGTAGAGTGTCATCAAGCCATAATGATCTCTTTCTAGCAAGAGGATCACATGGAGGATGATCCATGGGCTCCATGGGTTCATCAACAAGATTAGGTTCAGGCTCAGGATCTTCTTGAGCATCCAAGGCATCATCTTGAATTTAAACATTAGTAGGAGGAGAAGGAGTGTATGTTTCCTTTCTAAGAGCGACATCTTCATCTAATATTACATCCCTGCTAAAATCTATATTTCTTTGACAAGGAAAGTATGTTCTGTAAGCTTTATAATTTTCATAATAACCTACAAATGTACCTTTCCTACCTAAAGCTTCCACCTTGTTCCTCTTTTCTTTTGGGAAATGAAATTAGAAAGGATAACTAAAGATCCTCAGGTGCCCAAATTTGGGATTTTCACCAGTAAAGACTCCTTTAGGAGATGTGTTGTTTAGAAATTGGTGTGGAGATATATTTTGGGCATAAAAAAACAGTGTTAGTAGCTTCTCCGTAAAGAAAATTTGGTAGGTTTTGATCATGCAACATATATTTGAATTCTTCCATGATAGTTTTGAGCATTCTTTGAACCACACCATTTTTTTCTTGGTTATACAATATGTTGGTCTCTTTCCTGATTCCAGCTTCTTTGCAGAAGTCAATGAAATCATTTGAAGTGAACTCTCCTCCATTTTCATATTTGTAGATTTTGATCTACTTTATAGAGTATTTTTCTACCAGGGATTTGAAGTAATTGAACACATTAAATTATTGACTTCTTTTTTTCAAAAAGAAAATTCATGTTTTTCGAGAAAAATAATCCACAAATAATATATAATACAACTGGCCACCAAGAGAAGTTACGCGCATAGGTCCACATAAATCAGAATGTATAAGAAGAATTACTTTGCTTGTTTTGCTTTTTCTTGAAGGGAATGGTCCCTTTACATGCTTTCCACTTGCATGTTGAAGTCCAACAATAAATTGCAGCACCTACACTAGTGTGGGACCAGGAGGTCTTAGCAGCACCTACACTGGTATGGACTAAATTTGGTGCATGTCTATTTTAATTTTCCCTTAATTAAAATGGACAATAAAACGTAATATTATCTCATAATCACTTGTAATAGTTAACTGAGTGTGATAAGGTCAGTTAGCTCATGAATTTCAAGTTGAGGGTAGTTGGTGAGGCATGTAGAATAATTCTAGTTGTAACACAGTTCAAAGTGCAGTTGGTGCATTAGTTTAATGCATGTGTAATCAGTTTAGCTCAGTTAAGTGAGTTAAAGTTAGTTGTGCTAGTTGTAACTGTTTGTTGCACTAGTGAGAGATCAAGTGAATTAAATATCATTTAACTCAAAATTAGTGATCTAACATGCAACTAATGATTTACTATTATTAGCTACATGCATGTCAGTTCCAGTGGAGACCCAGTTGAGATCTAGGTTAAAGGGATGTTAACTATCCGTTGTAGGATTATTGGGTTGCAACCATGCAATCAAACACTTATTGGATTTTCCATGATCCTTGTGCAGTTTAGGAAGGAAAAAATTCCTAAACAATAGGGATTGCAATAATCAGGAATTGTGAAAGCAAGGCAGGGTGTTTAAAGGCAGAGAATTGGCTAAGTGTTGGTCAGTTTTGTCCAGGAAAATGTGAGACAATTAGCTAAGTACAAGAGGCTCTTGTGAGAAGAGTTTTATTGTAATTGTTTTGTGTATCCATGTTGAATATACAATAGAAGATAGTGGGGTTTTGAGCAGAAATATTTCCCCGGGAAATTATCTGATTTGTGGTTTTATTGATTTTTCTTTGCTTCATGTGATTGGCGATTGTGTTTAATTTTTGAAATTGATTTGTAGAAGCGATTCAATATCTAGCTTTAGTAAATTGTTAGATCGGATTGAATCCATTATATACATATTTTTTTTATAATTTCTACATGGTATCAAAGCATGAGAAATCACAATAGTAAAGGAGGAGTTGAGTTTGTGACTAAATATAATTCGAATTTGCAGAAGACTTTCTTGGTGCTACAAGTGATTCAGGATCGAAATGGCTTTCAATGGCTTGAGATTGGAGTATGCACTCGAGGGAAAATCTAACTATATTTTTTAGAAAGATAGGATGGAGGTAGTTTTGGAAGAAAATGGCTTGAAGGAATTCATTGACAATGATGTCCCCAAACCTGTTGTGACAAATGCTGCAAATATTGATGCATGGAAAAAGAAAGTGGCAAAGGCAAGGAGGATCTTACTGGAGGGAGTACGAGACAAAATTTTCTCGAGTATCCATGGAAAAGCCACACCATATGCAATTTGGAAAGCTTTGACAGATCTATTTCAAAGTAGAAGTGACCATAGGAAATTGGAAATGAAAGATAAACTCAGGAAGACCAAGATGGAGAAAAGCGACTCCATACCAAAATATTTAACAAAGTTTTTCCAATGTTTGGATGATCTTCGGAGCGTTGGAATTACTATCACTGATGATGATTTGGTGAGCCTATCTCTTCTAGGACTTCCCAAGAGTTGGCATAGTTATCAAGACTCTATCAATGGAAGGGAAAAGCTGCCAGATTGGGAATGACTTTGGTTGGATTTGGTGCAAGAGGAGTTCAGAATGAATACCAGAGATGGATCTTCATCTAAGAATTAAGATGAAGAATATTTTTCTTTGGCTGCCAAGGCGAAGAAGGGGAAAGGAAATAAATTCCATTCCAGATCTGAGTTTGGTATATATGGAAAGAAGCGCAACATGTCTAGAGTGAAGTGTTTTCACTTTCACGAACATGGGCATTATGCCACTAACTGTCCACAAAAGAAGAAGAAAAAGAAGGCTTCATGATCTGTATCTAGTGAGGCTTTGGCCTCGCAATTTGAGTGTGACTTCTCGCTAATTGCATGCATGGTGTCAAGTGCAATGGGATCGATGTGGTATTTGGATAGTGGTGCATCCTTTCACATGACGGGAGACAAAGAACTTTTCAGTAGCTTGGAAGAGAATGACCTCTAGATGCATATTGAAATGGGCGATGAAAGGTGGTGCAATGATACCGGGATTGGTACTATTACCTTCCAGAGACAGTCAGGTAAAACATTTCAATTAAAATATGTAATGCGTGTACCAGGCTTGAAGAAAAATTTAGTCTCAGTTGCAATGTTGGAGGATAGAGGCAATGATGTTGTTTTCAGTGAAGGAAAAACTTTCCCGCGACAAAAAAACAATAGGATAAGCCAAGAATATTTGGATTCGAGTTAAGAATCTCTATAAAATTGATGTAGATGGCTGCGCAAGATTGATGGGTAAGGTGGAAAAAGTGGTGAGACGGGATGAGGGTGAGTTATGGAACATGATATTGGGCCATCTTCACCAGAGAGCCTTAAAATTCATGCAACAAATTTATACGAGTCTTCCCAAGGGTACACTTGCACAGTCAGACACATGCAAGGGATGTTGTTACACAGTAATTTGTCACCGTCCTTACCATTCCCCGTCCCGCACAATGGAGGACCCATTTTGTGACCTGTGAACATTGTCATGCCTTGAAAACATCATCAATGCATTCCTCTAAGCATGAGCTTCATTTGCCCTAAAGACATCTCCTTGCAAAAATCATGAAAAAAATCCCTTTTTGCATTGGCGCGGGCAGACAGTTCAGCACTCGCGCCAATGAGGAAAATCCTGCAAAGAGGCCGCGCCAACTGGCGCTCTGTCCCAGAGCAGTAGTCGCGCCAGCCAATTTAGGGAGTGTTTTTTAAATAAATATGGCGGAAGTTGTGTTTCAACAAACTCAGAAACCATTGCCTATCTTGAGTTGGGAGGTTTGGCTGCGGGAGTTCTATGGAAGAGAAGTGGTTTTTCCACCTCCCATGGAACCTTCCTTGTTGATAGGGGCACTTCCACAATAATAGGGATCCCAACTCCCTCCTTCCCCATCTATAAAAGCCTGCTCAATTCCATAGCAAGCTAGTCTTGAAGTGCCTAAGCTTTGAATCTCCAAATTCCCAAGAGCCTTTGTGCTGTAAAGAGCCTCTTTATTCCCTTAAGGCCGACTCAAGTAAGGAGACTATCGTCGAGAGACTCAGGAGAGGTTTGCCCTTTCCCTGGCGAGCTTTGCGAGACGTGAACGACTGGAGACCCATCCAAAGGAGAACACGACGTCAGAACATTGGTTGTAATCTTTCTTCGATTGTTATTTAATGAATGATTACGATTATGGTTCCACTCTGTTTTTCAATGATGTTAATATGAGTAATATCCTTTCTGACTGATATATAGTTACGTATGCCGGATTTTATGCTTGTATCTATTTGTTTCTTGCATGTGCAGGTGTCCATCCGTGGAGATCGTGGAGGATCGTGATTTGCCGAGGTTGAGGAACGGGGACGCTCTCTTCTTCAGATCATAGCATTGGATTCTAGGTAGGCTTCTATCTTTAGTCTTTTCATTCGTAACTAGGAACTTGCGTCGTAACATTTTTTATTGTTGCTAGACCCCTGCTGGGCTAGTAGGGATCGCCTCTATCTGCAGAGGGGATTTACCTCCTCAACAAATGTACTATGGGAAATTATGCAAAGGCCACCTTTCATGAGAAGGAGAACCGAGCCTCGGGGATACTTGAGAGAGTTCACTCAAACACGTGTGGATCATTCTCTACTGCTTCAATCGCAAAGAATAAGGAATATGTGATATTTGTTGATGAATTTTCTCAAAAGTGCTAGATCTACTTCATGCAGCAGAAATATCAGATGTTCTCAAAGTTTCTTGAGTTCAAAGTACTAGTGGAGAAAGACATGGGGAAGCAATTGAAGGCTCTTAGGAGCGACAATGGTGGTGAGTACTTCTATAGCAAAGAAGTAATTCGAAGAGAACTGGTTGCGCCTCATAACCCATAGCAGAATGGGGTCGCAGAGAGAAGAACAAAACGATTGTGGGTGCAGCAAGAGCGATGTTGCATGATCAAGGCCTACCATTTCATCTATGGGCGGAGGCATGAAACACAATGGTATTTGTTTATAACTGTTATCCTCATATGATACATGGCATGAGTACACCAGAAGAGGATTTTACTGGTAAGAAACTTGATGTTTCACATTTTAATATTTTTGGCTCATCTTTTTATGTGCATGTGACCAAAGACGCCAAGAAGAAGCTGGAACCAACAGCTGAGAATGGGATATTTTTGGGGTACACTGAAACTCCCCACAACTATTGGGTGTATTTTCCAAGCAACAGAATGATTGTTGTGTGACGAGATATAAAATTTGATGAGGAGAAAGCCATGCAATTTTCCCTTGAGAGGGAGTTGGATTTTCATGTAGATGAGGAACTCTTGGTTCCAAAGGATGAGCCTCAAGATATGGAGCAACCTCATGCGGAGGATCGTGGAGTGGCAGAAAAAACTCAAGCAGATCCATCCACCAGAGATGGTTGAAGGCACACCATAGAAGTTGATAGATTGAGACTTGATGCAACAGAGAATGTAGGAGCCCCTACTTCACTGCACAAACAAAGACAGTCTCCAGACAGGTTTACTAGATACATGGCTCTTCTGAGCAAGTGTATTGTGACATAACCATCTTCCTTTCAGGAGGTAGTGCAACAACCAATTTGGGTTGATGCAATGGTGGAGGAGTATGAATCCATTGTCAAGAAAAGTGGATGGGAGATTGTCTTAGGACTAGTCGATAAATCATTGGTTGGATCTAGACGGATATACAAGGTAAAGAAAGTTGTTGATGGGAGTGTGGAGATGTACAAGGCCAGATTTGTGGCCCATGGATTCTCAAAGATTGAGGGGATCGACTATGATGATTCTTTTGCACCAGTTTCAAGGTACTCTTTCATTAGATCAATCCTTGCACTCTCAGCACAGATGGGGTGGCGCATTCATCATATGTATGTGAAAACTACGTTTCTCAATGGAGTTATTGAGGAAGAAGTGTACATAGAGTATCCAGAAGGTTTTGAGATCTTTGATAGTGAGACACATGTGTGTCGACTCAAGAGAGCACTGTATGGGCTTAAGAAAGCACCTCATGCTTGGTACACTTGTATTGACAAATATTTCACCGGGTTGGGCTTCACCAAAAGTGAAGCTGATGCAAACCTGTAATTGATTGTGGTTGATGGTAAGCTCTTGATTATCGTACTTTATGTTGATGATATAATTTTTAAAGTTGATGAGCAGCTGATACAGTCATGCAAGGAGGATCTTGCAAGGGAGTTCTAAATGAAGGACGTGGCACTCCATTAGTGGAAGAGATGCTCCTCCTCCTCTGGAGCTTCTGTTTCTTCCTTTTTGATCTTCGTGGTGGTAAAATTGGCGTTTGGATCCGCATCAATACTCTTCTTCCATTTATCAATCCCCTTTTCAGGTTTTTATTCAGTGTCAGTGCATGCATATGATTTAGAATCCTTCATCTTGGCCAACAATTACTGCTTGGCCCGACACTGTCTTGTGTTGTGAGTGGAGCTCTTATGGAACTCACACCTCTTTCCCATGTCCTTCTTCAGCTTCGCAGTGTTTTTCTTTGCTTTCGGATTTGGCAGGTTGTCTTGGGTTTCCATGCCTGGGCTTTATCCTTTGTTCTGAAGTTTAGGGGCACCTTTCCCTTGATTTTGATTCACAGATCCAAAGTCTCGCTTCTTCTGTTTGAATTTCTGCTCAATCTTGGCAACATACAGGCATGCCGTACCAAGCAAGGAGATTTCAAGGAAGTCCATTTCCTCCTGAATGTATCAGTGCAAAAAACTATGGTACTTCAACACCAAATGTTTCTCTGAATATTTGATACCCAAATTTATGTGTGGGGTATGAAACAGATTCGTCATCTCATGCACATCTTGATCCCTTTATTTCCGCAACATAGTCTGTTGAGCTCCAAGAATGTTCTTTCTTCCACCACATTCCTCTCCATTTCTTTTGTCCATTATTAATCCCAGGCTCAAATGATCAATGAAATTAGTTAAAATTGCTTTAAGAATGAATATTATGACTAACTTGCTATGTTTTTATGATTTTGTCATTGTAGTACTTTTTGAACTAGGACTAGCTACAAAATGCAGAAATTATGTAGCTAGTTGCCAATTCTGCAGCTTTCTTCATGTCTAAGCAGGTTCCAGGTGTCCTCTCAGAGAAAACCACACATGGTCGTATTCCAGATCATGCCCTCAACATTTTTTTCTCTCGACGAAGATTGAACAGAATTCTGTACGTGGTTATGCACGTGGGAACTCAAACTAGGAGATAGACTCCTAATAGGATAAGGACAATCCAGATGTCCTTAGTCATATTACGATGCCACCTTTAGAGTTCTAGTTCGATTTTAATATGGAAAGAAAATTATCCCTGGATTATATCGGATTCTGTTATGTAAATTTGCTATAAATGTAGCTCGGGAAACCGAGGGACAAGGTTAGATTTTGGTTATATTTTTTGTTTTACTGCTAGATTTTAGAAGTACGAAAACACTCTGTTTTGAATTAATCTCTCTTTAATGAAAAAGACATCATTTCCTTGAAAGAGTTGAGTCAATCTTGAAGTGGATTTCGTGCTACTCTGGTGGTAGAGGGCCCCTACCTCCTGAGAAGCCTTGTTTATACGGTTTAGATAAGTATTTTAGTCTCGTTTTCATTTCTAGCTTAGACAAGTTTCTGAAGTTTATGTTCATAGTTGATTTCATTAATCATCACAGTTATACTTGCTCTAATAAACTCTTCCAAAATATCATTACGATGAATAAGGCATAGCTATGGTGTTGTAGATTTTAGTTGCATTTCCTTTCATTAATTATCACAGTTAGACTTACTCTAATAAACTCTTCCAAAATATCATTATGATGAATAAGTCATAGTTGTGGTATTGTAGGTTTTATTTGCTTATTTATACTAAGTGTCACAGTCGGTCTTACTCAAACAAACTCTTCCAAAACATCATGAACAACAAATAAGAAACAACTGTGGTGTCTTAGATTCTAGTTGTATTTGCTTTCAGTCTTATATTTATGTTCAATTGCATCGAATAATACAACCATACTTGTTTTACAAACTCTTCCAAAATATCATTCCTATTGACGAGATGGACTGTAGAATTCCATAGAATAGTTGCATGTTAATTTAGTTACAGCACTCCGGAGGTAGATTGCATTTAGTTCAGCTCTGTCATTTCATTTCCAGTTTGATAATGGATTTTCAGTTTAACACTGTTCACTGTAGACTAGCAGCACCCTAGTGTAGTCTTAGCTCACTGTATTAACATTCCAAGTTTAGTTGCTATCCATTGAATTTTAAATTGCATTAGTTGTTAAATTTAAATACCACGGTCTTCATTATTTACAAAAATTCTTTTGTTCCAAACTCATACTAATATATAATTATTTGAACAGAAGGTAGTATCAGTCTAAGGCCTGGAGTATTTTGCAACCTTTTTACCATTTCACAAACAAGCCTTTTTTCAAAGACTATTCTAAAAAGAAATCTATAACTTTTGAGTGAGGCCTAGTGGTGCTAGATTGAGTTGCAGAACAGAATTAGGAGCTAGTTTAGAGTAGAAATATTATGATGCTACAAATGTTCTTTTCCAAATATGTTTCAATAAACCTTTAACCATGGATGAGATGTTGTAACATTGTAAGTTGATTGGTTGATTGTTTAGTTAGGAGAACTCCATTTACACTTAACTTGTCCATTTCTCCAGCTCTTCCAACAAATCTTTAATGAATGAATTGGATAAGTTCAAGTTCATGTTGTGATTTGTTTCTTTGCAATGGATTCATTATCAAGCTTTGCATTTTTTTTTTCCATCCATAGTTTAGGCTTCACTCTGTTTTTAACCAGTAGCTTCTTTTCACCAACATTTAGTTCTTTCCCTTGTGAACATAAAACCATAAAACCAAAAACATCATAAAACACTAAACACAACGTAGTGAGAAACAATTACCTAGGCATATATAGTGCACCACACTTCAGCAGTTTACCAACCCTGGTTGACAATTAATGAACTCAATTTAGGAACACTAGGTTGAGCCGAAACATAGTCCATTGTATGTACTTGTCCTCATATCTCCCAAAAGGATAATATTGTTCCTTGATGGTGTCTCAGAAAGAATTCCAAGTGGGTAAGATTGAGAACAGAGAGGGGTCCCCCTCATCCTTTTTCTCACAGTAGGTTTCCCACTAGTCCTTAACATGGGGATGAATTTGATTAGTGGAAAAATAATATTCTCCTAGTGGGACAAGTCATGAACCGAGAAATATACTTCTAATAGATTCAACCATATATCTATGATGTATGCATCTATTTGGCCATAAAATATGGGAATGTCAAAGTTTACTTGTACCTTAAAAGGGGTTGTGCCTCGAGAGTGACCGTTGGATGCAGATGCACCGCCAATGGGAAGTCGTTGGAGGATCTAGGCAAAGTTATCCATCATTGCGTCCCTTTGTTTTTTGAGAGCCTCCTCGAGAAATATTTTGATAGGATCTCCTTATCCTTGTCTTTATTTTTGTCCCACTGGGCAGATGTCAGGGTTTACAAGTCTGATCTTGCAAATTTTCAACCAGATCAAGCCCTAAATCCTTATACCCCGACCTCATTGGGGACTTGCAAAGAAGGATTGAGAAAGAGTAGACTGCTTTGATACCACTGATCCAAATTTATGTAGGAATGCAACAGAATACACAAATAACCATAAATACAAATATGTAGTAAAAATAACACTTCATTTCATTAATATCAAAGAACTGAAATTTGCTTACAGACATAATGGAAATAAACTAGCTAGGGCGTTGGTAGCTTATCTCTGAGAAGAGATGTGGTGTCTACAGGCCTATGAAATCTGTATTACAATCAGGATTGAAGGCCTATATATTATTTAGAAACAATGGAAAACCATAAACATCCAAAAACCTGATCCTCAGAGATGAAACGCCAGACTATGGGCCCCGTCGAGGTAAATTGTTACATCAATTTCCCGAGGTCGTAACTTTGGCATAATATCTCCATCTGATGCACATGATACATTGTTAGAAAGAAATATCCAAGGAATACAAAATATCACAACAAAAATTGCATTTGGATCATGCCCAAAAATGTCGTTTAGGGCTTCAAAACGGCGCTAGAAGTTAAGGACCTGAAAAACTGCCAAAAATAGTAAATTGTGCTACAATTAAGAAAACTAAAAAAACTGAAAGAAACAATGGTGGGGGTCCAAGTGGAATAGGCGGGTGGCCACCAATATCCACCTGGATCATTTTTACTTGCTAAACTTGATTATTTTTACCTCTGTACTAGTTCTTCTTGTTCAAAAATAGTTTCTATTGAAGGCCAAATCCTTGTAATAGCCTCATTGATTTCAATCCAGATATTTTCCTTTGCTTGAGATAATGTTTGAGCCATTGTAGAATTATCCTCTAACTGATCAATTATATGCGTTAATCTGAGTATTCTGTTAAATAATAATTTTAAACATGTATTATTTTTGTTGTTCTAAATCCCCAACTTCCTTTGCTTAAGGTTATTCTGTTGATGGAAGCTTCAATTGCTTGCGGAGTGCTGCAATGTATCCATTTTTTCTTCTTATAATTTCTTCTACTGCCTTTACATCTTTGAGGTCATATCCTAGTTTTATCACTAAATACTCCAAATATTTTATCTTTGTGTCTTTGGCCAAGGAGGATAAATTTTCGAGCTTGAGCTGGGATTGTATATTATTAACTAAAATTTTCAATTTTGAGGTTGTCATGGCAGTATTGTCAATGTTGATTATAACATCTCTCATGTTTTCTTGTGCATATCTACCTAATCAATAGGGTGAATTTGATCAACATCAAAGGTGAAGACGGTTTTCTTGTAATAATCTGGTGTCCTGGGAAAAGGGACTGCTGCTTGAAGAAAGGAAATTTGCATCTGCCCTTTTTATGTATCAAAGGATGAGAGAAGCCTATGTTGATAAGTTGTTGTTTTCTTCCAAAATTGTGCATAAGTAGAAGCTTTGAGAATTTCATTTCTTTTCTTGATATCCTTGTATTTAGCAAAAAAATTTGGCACAGCTTGATCATGAACCAATTTTTATGGTTGAGATGTGTAACAATTCTCTTGAGAGGCCAAGGAGGATGTGAATCCCGTGAAAATATTCTCAGTTCCTGGGAAACTGATAGCGCAAGTACCTATCAAGACTATAGTGGATTTTTGATGTCCTTCCCATAGAAAATTTGTTAATAGAATAATTTTCTTCTTTTTCTTGTAGACATGAAATTCCTTTGCCCCAATATCTGTAACTGAAGGAGAGAGAACCTCTCTTGGTCTTTTCCCCTGTTTCTCTTGGGGCACTAGATTTTGTGAAGTTGTTGTGGATAACACCTATTCTTCTGCCTCTTACATAGTGTTTTCTTCCCACTTCTCTTAATTCATGAACTTCTCTATTTCTGGCCTTGCAGTGTGGGCATATGGAGTAGTTTTTTGTTATACTCTGAGCTTGGAAATGATACAAAAAGGGTCATATGGCCAAGTAAAACTGAACTTAAAATTCATCTATTTTAGAAGTAATTCAACTTCCTTTCCTGCTACCCTGGTATTGAAAATGAATGGTCCAATTTGTGTTTTTATTTTGAACTGTGAATTATTCTTTGCTGCCATAAAATGAAGATCATCCATATTGATCATTTGAATTATATAATCTAATGAAAATATACTAACAGGGACAAATTTTGGTAGCCTGTATGGAGGAAATTGACAACAATACACTTTAATTTATGTGTAGTTATGGCACAAGTACCAGTCCCCTATCTTGGTTTGCTCAGTAAGGTGCATATATCTCTTTATCTCTGGCCCTATCCTTTCTTGAATTTCGTTGTTTAACAAGCAATAATATTTATATATAAATCGGTCAATAAAATCATTGTAGGTGAACTCAGTAGTATGCTCTGTCACTAGGTAGGTCCAATGAATCATTGATTGTGCTTCTCCCTGCTCATATAACTTCTGTAATGCAAATTGAAATTTGTTTGCTTGGTAAAACATGTAGAAATAAACTAGTACCGAAACATATTTGAAACTTCCTTTTCTAGAAAATTTCAACAGTTGATCATTGATAGTATTAGCCAGGAATTCATTGTAATTAATAAAATGGAAGGCTTTTCGTCCATGGAGAAGATTGATAAGAAACCTAGAAACAATTAATTTTCCCATTGATCTGATTTGTAATCTAAGAGATATGAAACTATGGATATGATTTGTTTTGTCATCTCAGGAAACATGGAGGATGGATATGGAGGATTATTTTTAGGTAATTAGGCATCTTCTGGTAGGAAAATTTCAAATATTTTAGATCTGGTGGGGAAAGTAAGGTTTTTATACAAATCCATGAGGGATTATTTTGAGAATGATTTGAGGGATTCATTATTTGGTATTTGCAGCATTCTATTGATTGATTCATTAGTAATGGTGAACACAACATCACATTCTAGGCTACAATGGCTGTTTTTCTGGGAATGTACCTGGAATGGCACCATATTACAAACTCTGGAAAATGGTGGGTTTGGGGAAACATGAATTGGGGGAGGAGGGAGTCCCATAGCCCTAATGCATCACTCTGATCCATATGGTTCTGTTTTAACCAATTACGTAATTCATGTAAATCAAATTCACAAGCATTTTCAAGGATTTTATAGTGTTTATCAACTAGGGGTAGGTGAATCAGGTCAACATTGGGAGGTAGCATAGGGTTTTCTTCTCCTTTATTTGATTTCCCTTTAGGAGCCATGATAATTCAAAGAGAGGAATTAAATTTCTTAATTACCTAGGAAATTTGAATCGTGGTAGTTGTAATATGATTATGAATGGTAATTTGGTTGACTGGATGCAACAGGAGCCCTGGTTTGGCTGACTGGATGCAACAACGACTTGAGTTTGATGACTAACTGCCTATAGGATGCCTTGGGAACATAGTGCAAAAGGGGGCCACCGGTCAGGTTTGTAGAAATTTATATAATCGACTGTTAGAGTGTAACAGTTATGGAGGAATATTTGTTAATATGGGCAATGTTCACATAGTGAATGAGTACTTTAATGGTCTTTGAAGCGGCTTGGACATGTGTCGAGAAAGGAGTGGTGGAGGAATTTATGGAATAGATGTGAGGGGGAGATTGGGTAGTAGGGGAGTGGATGTGAGGAGGATATCTGGAAGTATGTGAGTGGTCACAAGGAGGATACATGGCAGTATGTGATTGGTTGCAAGGAGGAGACGTGGTAGCTGAGTGAATGACTCTTTTGATAGTCGGGAGTAATAAGGGTGGTTTTCAAAGGGGTGGTGGGGTGGTAGGAGGTTTTGGAGAGTGGGAGGCGGGTGCGAACCATATGAGCATTCGGTACACCATAGAGCGGTAAATCGCTTTTCAAACCCCCAACGCCCCCCCCCCTCCCTCCTCGCGGTTAATGATCGAGGGGTTGGGGGGTCTGAATTGGATGACCTGTCGTTGATCTAGGCGGGTCGAATCCAGGCCGTCAAAAGCTGAAAACACTTTACCAGTAAATGAAAAATCTTTTCGGGTCCACCTTTATTCATGAAAATTTGCGCTAATACTATACAAACTAGATTTGTAACATTCATCTAATTCAAATTATTAAAACAATCAATTCAGTTAATTTAATTAAACCATGTTTAAAGAATATGGTTTAATTTTTTCAATCTTAACTATTCTATTTTTAATCATGATTACACCGTGTGATTAAAACAAAAATTACTCGTCTATACTAATTATATTTAATCAAGCTTAATCACGATTACACTGTGCGATTAAGATTCTAATCCTATCTATCAAACTGCAATGTGGCATTTTAACTAGCAGCACATTATTTGAAATTTTCTAAAACATTACTGAAACTAATTTTTAAAGTGGTATTTGGACTTGCACACTGATTTTTATATTGGGGTATTTTCATTTTTTTCATTCTTCTCATTTTTTTTATTTTTTTCATATTTGTAGTGTCCCTTCTTGGAGAGATAGCTTTGATGACACTTAGAGATGGTGATTTTGATATAATGATATAATATTATGTATGAAAGACTTATGTACATGCTTATATGCTATGACCTAGTTTGGGTCACTTGGTTGTTGTGTGCTTATGATAATATCTATGGTTGCATGCACTAGAATTGATTTGGTTAAGAGCATATTAGCAATGTTTTCTCTTTTGGTATCCTATTTTGGACATAGGTGTATGACATGAATGGTGATTCAGAATTGAGATACAGATCCATGGATGATCATGGTTATGTGGAACATATGGTTAATTATGATTTATGGATGATACATGATTTGTATGATTATATGTGCATAATATCGTACTAAGCATGATGTGGCAGGGGACTTTTTCATTGCCAACAGGTATTCTCAAGTTATAAATGACTGTGGAAGTCATGCATAATATTTGGTAAAATTTGAATAAGTTAATTATGAAATTCATTTGATTTATTTGATCAATGAGATTGTGATGTGTGCAGGTCTTGGAAGAAAACCTTACCAATGAACCATCAGATGGGTATGAGCTCACAATCAATACCTTAAGGTGAAACACGGAGTTTCAAAGCAGAGCAGATGAGAAGCCATGAAAATTAGGGTGCAGAGTCCTAAATCCATGAAATATAAAGACGTAGAGTCTTGGATATATAACAAAAGTATTAGGGCGCAGAGTCCTGAATAAAAAAAAAATATCAAGGTGTGGAATCTTGGATCTTTAGAGTAGATCAGGGCGCGGAGTCCTCAATCTACTAAGGCACGAAGATGCATACAATAGGGGTGCGGAATCCCTATTATCCAGAAGAAAAATACCACTTACGGGCAGCTCACCGATGAATTTCTTTAATAAAATTTCATTCCTAACAATTTTGAAGTGACTTTCTAAAAATAGAAAGTCATGTCTACCATTTCAAGTATGAGTTTCCAAAAATAGTAAATCACCTCCAATCAATGGGTAAACAAGTATACTTGAAGGAAAATCACTTAACTTATGATTAATCAATCATAATAGTTCAATCTCAAGTTAATCCTCAATATTATTAATATTATTAATATTATTATTATATTTTATGAGACTATGATATTATTATTAAAAGGGAATTATATCTCCTCAATCACTTCACACCTCTCTCCTTGATGATTCTCATGGCTCTATGTAACTCTCTCTCTCTCTTTTAATAATCCATTACACTCTCTTTTATGCACTCATCAAGGAATGACATATTCCTCTTACACTCATTAAAGACATGTCATAAAAGATTCCTCTTACACTCTCTTTAATGCATATGTTACACTCTCCTTAATTAAGGCATGCATACCTCTCCTTAATGGCATGAGTTACACTCATCTAAATGGAATAAAAAGCATGCATATTACTCCTCCTTTATGACAAGAATTTTTTTCTCCTCCTATATATGTGTCTCATGTATTCTCACTTGGTGGGGGTGCATGGTGATACCAAGAATTGAAGAGATTTGAAAAAAAAATTATGAGGGAGGGACTTGGAGAGCAGCGAATTTATTTTGAAATGAATATGAAATTCCTAAACTAAATTACTAAGTATTTATACATGGTGCAGCTGACCATGAGTGGTATTTGGAGGAATTGAAACTTATCTTCCTCAACTTGCCTTGGTTTTCTCTCTACTGCTATATTTTGGTACTGTTTGTGAGCTTTTACAGCTCGGGGGTTCTATGGGGAGGAGTTCTCCTTGGATATGGTTGGGTGGAAAACTCGATGGTTCAAATAAGTTGGTTAAGGGATCAAAGGTGAATCATATTCTCAACAATTGGAGCTGAATATCTCTTCAGGTATAATTTCCATTGTCCTAAAATTATAGTATAGCTTTAGCATAAAATAAAAAGTAGACATTTAAATTGTTGTAAGCATCTAATTTTGGTTTAGGCTTATGTTATCTATAATATTATTGATTAGCTAAAAATGAAGACTAGATCAATCTATATGTATGGATGTCTAGATCTCAATATTGGAGTTATTATTGGTGTAGTTTATGGTACTAATCTTGGTATTGTAAAGGAAAGCCAAATATTGTTGAAGGTAATTGCAATAAATAAATTCCAAAGGACTTGGGCAAGTATTTCGCGATTTATGGTTTTGTTTCAAGTAATTAGATGCATGTTTAGAAATGGTTTTAGGATAGTTTGCAAATTTTTTGAAAAAATCCGTGAATGAGTAATGTTATCAATTTATTTATATATGAATAAGTGCTAACTTGCAGCTTACATCAGAATTAAGAAAATGGACATGTACCCAAAAGATACCTAGAGGAATTACAAAATCAACCCTTAGAAGAAATTGCAAAAATAATGGCAACTAAAATATGGTTTGGAAGATCAAATGCTTGAGGTAAGTTGGAGATAAATTTTAGTTATGGCTTATGTTTCATATTCTTAATTCAATGTTTTGTTATTCAAGTTGTTGTAATAGTACTATCAGAATTTTGATAGAAAGCCTTAATGATTGTAGCATTCAAGGCTGCCATGTGTTTGTCAAATTGTAGCAATTGGTGCAAAAATCTTGTCAAATCATGTCAAATGAATTAGCTTGTGGGTGGTAAAATGTTTCAAGAACTCATATGGTGGATTTAGAAATGTTTGAATTCAATGAGCATATCTTAGTAGCATAATTCTGGGTTGTTTTTCCTCATGTAGAGCTGTATTTGTAAGTTTTCATTCCATATGTTTGGGAAAAGTCATAAATGAAACATTTACGCTATAATTTTTTGTTGTTTTCAAGAATCGTATTCCTGGGAGCTTTTGATTTGATTCAACCCAACATCAGGGGGTATTTGTGCCTAATGGACACGTAATCCCTTATTTCAGTCCAAAAAAATACTTTTTAGAACCCAAATCGGAAATCTAGGCGATTTTGTTGCGAGTTATGTACACCTGTTGTTGAGTCTTTGATGAAAGACTAAGATTATTTAGTCCCTGTTTTAAGATGTAAACATTTAAAGTTTCAATTTCTGAATTTTATGAGATAAATATGTTGAAGAATAATCTTAAATTCATTGTTGCCAAGTGTTTGAAAAAATCCCTCAATGACTTTTAATTGCATGCTTGCAAAGTGTTTGTCATAAGGGCTCAATGAGTGTAGAGTGCATGCCTGCAAAGTGTTTGTCAAAAGTCTTGAATGGCTGTAGATTTTGTAATATAAATTGTTAGTGTAAAAATTTTAGTTACTGTTGTTTTTTTATGTTACTATAAATTATAAATAAACTATTTAATGGGTGTAGATTGTTTTTGGTATGAATGTGAAAATGAATTTAATAATTTGTTGAAGTATGAATAGAGAATAAGACATTTGTTTCTTGTATTATCTAAAGTTTTCATAAAAAAGGGGTTGTTGTTGGAAACAATTTTATAGTGACTAATTCTTTAGGATTTTGTGCAAATGAGTATTAGTGCTTAATGTTACCTCTATTTCTCTATATTTTTTTATGGTGGGTAAGGTGAGATCTTACATATGGTATCAAAGTGAGTAACAATGCTAGGGCCTAATGGGCCAACATGCTTACTTGTAGGTTGATGATGTATGAATATTGATTTTGCATGCTCGTTGAGTTGTTGTATATCTTGACTTGGAAGCATATTGGTTGCATAGAGGATATTATTATCATTATGTTATTTAGAAACTCATGAAAAAAATAAATTATTCTCTATATTCCTTTATATTTTTGTTAAGACAATTAGCAATAAGTTAAAATGCTTAAAGACATGTTGGGAAAGGATGTGCTTGAGAAAGTTGGGGTTAAACCCAAGTATGTGAATGACTTGATTTTCAATCGATGAGTGAGATAGATGGAGTGAATATATGGTTTCATATATTTTTAATGCATCATTTTCAATGTGATATGGGCTTAGTAGCCATCTTTACTAGCTGAAATCGTATCTACCAAGAAGAATATTCACTTAATCTGGACTATATTGTGATGACCTTGGTTTGTATGCTTTGGGAATGAGTAACAAGTGTAAGTTTGAGATTACATTAACGTGATGATTGAGTTCATCATGATAATTTTGAATCTTTTCATACCTACACTAAAGGAAACTTAACTAAAAGCTACCTTGAAGGATGTCACTTTTAACTGTGAATGTAGATTCAAGAGTAATGTATGTGTATTAATTAGATGTGTTAAAATATGATTTGGGAATACATTCTTAATGAGTAAGAATGAAATTTATTTGATTTATTTGACATGATTTTGTGTATTTTGGGTTGACATTGGGCATCAAATAACTTTAAATTACTCAAATACTAGGTTGAGGTATGACCTTCCTAATAAACAAGAGGCTCAAATGATTGGTGCATGAAGGGTTGTGGAAGCCATTTTAAGGAACACTTGAATGTTATTTTTTCCTTAAGCTAATGTATGGGTGTAGAATCCATACTAGCATATATCTATGAGAAAATGTATGGGTGTGGAATCTATACTAACAGATATCTATGATCTAATGTATGGGTGTGGAAACCATACTAGCATATGTCTATGAGAAAATGTATGGGTGTGGAATCCATACTAGTATATATCTATGAGATAAGTAATGAGGTAAGATATGGGTTTGGAATCCATACTAAAATATATCTATGAGCTAAGTAATTCTTCTGGTTACAATATTTTGATGGAATCTGATATTCATGATTAAGGAGTAATTAAAGTTAAATGGATAGAGATTTGTAACACAAATTTGCTTGAGCTTTAAATCCATTATTTTATTTTTATTACAAATTAAGATACTAATATTGGTATATTGAACACCATTAGGTGGTTTAGAATGTTTGGAATAATTGATTTTGATATATGGCGTCAAGTGTGAACTAGATATCTATCCTCTAGTATTGTAATCCTTTTGTATGTGTTGAATTTAGGTAGAATTAAAATGACTTTCAAATTCTTGAAATGTAGAAAAAGATTATTGTGATAAGTTGATGAAATAACTTTTCTATTGGCTTAAGATAAATTTTGTCTAGGAAAGCCATAATAGTCTCTTTAATGATTTTATCAGTTGAATATTTGTTGCATTCTATTTAACCAAATTAATTAGAGAAATTAAGAGGATTGAATTCATGTATTGCTCTAAACTATTGTTAGTTAGGCGATTGTGTCAAAATTCAAATTGTTTATAAATTGTGAAGAGAACAACATGTTTAGAAGGTAAATGTTTTATGTGGTGAGAATTTGTTTTATTTTAAATTGAAGAAAAAAAGCATGTGATTAATTAAAAGCTTAGTTGATTTATTGTTTTACAAGAGTATGTGCTTGTGATATTTTTTGAGGGAGAAATTGAAGGAGAGTGAGATCACATTTTGATGAATTTGAATTCTTGCATGATTTAGAAGCCTAAGATGAGTGTATTGTATGTGGAATGGAAGAGATTGTTGGATTTAGAAATTTTTTGTTGGGATGTATAGTTTTATGAGTATTTATTACTCCTACAAAATGTTCTAATAATTTGAGAGGGTGGTAATTATCCTTAAAAAAAAAAGGTCTAACTTTAGGCTAGAAATTCCCTTGTGATAGTCTATATCTTATTTAAATTTAACAAGATTCATCACATTTTGAGAAATGTATGGTTTTCATAGCTTGTTGTTGTGTATGTATTAATAGTAAGGAATAAGACATGAAATCAAATGATTTGATTAATTATCGAATATAAATCATGACTGATTTCATAGTTGGAAAACAAATTGACTTCAATTTATGAAGGTTACCATGTTTTCATAATTGTGAGAGTTGTTCTTGATTACAAGATGCTTTCAAAAATATATCATTAATCTACTTTCAGAATGAAGATCTTCTAATAGAGTTATTCATAATTGATTCTCAAGTTAGAGAAGTGAATAATAATGAAGATTATGCAAACTAAAGGAATGATATATAATACATAAGTGGGTCAATGAGGACTGTATTTAACCTTAGGTTGTTAGTTTAAAAAAAAAAACAAAAAGTGGTGCCTTGAACCTCAAATTGTATTTTTTCCTAAAGTGTAAATGTTTAGTAAAAAGTAAAGATAGATCCTAAATATTTAGATTGCAAGGATGTCTTATGGAATGAAAAGAGGAAAATTGGATTTAGAAGATATAAATCAAGTGGGATGTAAGGGTGTGTTTTATATATAACGTCATGTTTTGTTGTGTAAGAGTGGGTTTTATATATAACATCATGTTTTGTTGTGTAATATCATTGACAATTGTATGTGGATTATTTTATGCTTATTGTATGCCAATTTGATTGTGATATGGGATGGACCATCATTGTTGTGTATACAACCAATGTGTGTTCTATTTATAGCTTGGCAAGCTCAACATACTACAAAACCTTGAAGATGACACATGTAGGATTCATATAGACTATGAGAAAAAAAACATGTAGAATATCAAATTATTATAGATAAATTAAGTAGATATCATATCAATTACATACAATAGTATTTTTATTTGGTACTATAAATTGTATGGCTAGTTTCCATATAGAAATCTTTGGTATTTTATATTAAAACATGTCTAATATGGCATGAATATATTTTCTACTAGATTAAGAATGGTATGTTTAGTTTTCATGGAGTTGCTTCCAATTTAGAAAACATTAAAATATGGATTGGCATGAAGAAAAAAATATATCAATTACATATACATAAGGTTAACAACTTATTGATAGGAGAATCTAAAAGAATTAAGTATCTTATGACCATAGGAAAAACTTCGGGCCAAGTTTAGCCCATGAGGGGGAGTATGTAGTGTCCCTTCTTGGTGAGATAGCTTTGATGACACTTAGAGATGGTGATTTTTATATAATGATATAATATTATGTATGAAAGACTTATGTACATACTTATATGCTATGACCTAGTTTGGGTCACTTGGTTGTTGTGTGCTTATGATAATATCTATGGTTGCGTGCACCGGAATTGATTTGGTTAAGAGAATATTAGCGATGTTTTATCTCTTGGTATCCTATTTTTGACATAGGTGTATGACATGAATGGTGATTCAGAATTGAGATACAGATCCATGGATGATCATGGTTATGTGGAACATATGGTTAATTATGATTTATGGATGATACATGATTTGTATGATTATATGTGCGTAATATCGTACTAAGCATGATGTGGCAAGGGACTTGGTTATTTCCAACAGGTATTCTCAAGTTATAAATGACTGCAGAAGTCATTTCTCCAAAACCAAAATGACTGTGGAAGTCATGCACAATATTTGGTAAAATTTGAATAAGTTAATTATGAAATTCAATTGATTTATTTGATCAATGAGATTGTGATGTGTGCAAGTCTCGGAATAAGACATTACCAATGAACCATAAGATGGGTATGAGCTCACAATCAGTACCTTAAGGTGAAACACAGATTTTCAAAGCAGAGTAGATGAGAAGCCATGAAAATTAGGGTGCGGAGTCCTAAATCCATGAAATATAAACACGTGGAGTCTTGGATATATAATAAAAGGATTAGGGTGCGGAGTCCTAAATCCATGAAATATAAAGACATGGACTCTTGAATCTATAATGAAATTTTTGTGGTGCAGAGTCCTGAATATTTAAAAATATCAAGGTGTGGAATCTTGGATATTTAGAGTAGATCAGGGCGTGGAGTCCTCAATCTACTAAGGCACGGAGATGCATACAATAGGGGTGCGGAATCCCTATTATCTGGAAGAAAAATACCACTTATGGGTAGGTCACAGATGAATTTCCTTAATAAAATCACATTACTAACAATTTTGGAGTGAATTTCTAAAAAAAGAAAGTCATGTCTACCATTTCAAGTATGTTTTTCCAGAAATAGTAAATCACCTCCAATCAATGGGTAAACAAGTATACTTGAAGGAAAATCACTTAACTTATGATTAATTAATTGTAATAGTTCAATCTCAACTTAAACCTCAATATAATTAATATTATTATTATTATTATTATATTTTATGAGACTATGATATTATTATTAAAAGGGAATTATATCTCCTCAATCACTTCACACCTCTCTCCTTGATGATTCTCATGGCTCTATGTAACTCTCTCTCTCTCTCTTCTAATAATCCATTACACTCTCTTTTATGCACTCATCAAAGAATGGCATATTCCTCTTACACTCATTAAAGACATGTCATAAAAGATTCCTCTTACACTCCCTTTAATGCATATGTTACACTCTCCTTAATTAAGGCATGCATACCTCTCCTTAATGGCATGAGTTACACTCATCTAAATGGAATACAAGGCATGCATATTACTCCTCATTAATGACAAGAATTTGTTGCTCCTCCTATATATGTGTCTCATGTATTCTCACTTGGGGGGATGCATCGTGATACCAAGAGTTGGAGAGATTTGAAAAACAAATTATGAGAGGGAGGGACTTGGAGAGTAGCCAATTTATTTTGAAATGAATTTGAAATCCCTAAACTAAATTACTAAGTATTTATACATGGTGCAGCTGATCATGAATGGTATTTGAAGGAATTGAAACTTATCTTCCTCAACTTGCCTTGGTTTTCTCTCTACTGCTATATTTTGGTACTGTTTGTGAGATTTTACAGCTCGGGGGTTCTAGGGGGAGGAGTTCTCCTTGTATATGGTTGGGTGGAAAGCCAGATGGTTCAAATGAGTTGGTTAAGGGATCAAAGGTGGATCATATTCTCAATGATTGGAGATGAATATTTCTTCAGGTATAATTTCCATTGTCCTAAAATTATAGTATGGCTTTAGCATAAAATAAAAAGTAGACATTTAAATTGTTGTAAGCATCTAATTTTGGTTTAGGCTTATGTTATCTATAATATTATTGATTAGTTAAAAATGAAGACTAGATAAATCTATATGTATGAATGTTTAGATCTCAATATTGGAGTTATTATTGGTGTAGTTTATGGTACTAATCTTGGTATTGTAGCATTTGAGAAAAGAAAGCCAAATATTGTTGAAGGTAATTGCAATAAATAAATTCCAAAGGACTTGGGTAAGTATTTCACGATTTATGGTTTTGTTTCTAGTAATTAGATGCATGTTTTAGAAATTGTTTTAGGATAGTTTGCAAAGTGTTTGAAAAAATCTGTGAATGAGTAATGTTATCAATTTATTTATGCATGAATAAGTGCTAACTTGCAGCTTACATCAGAAGTAAGAAAATGGACATGTACCCAAAAGATACCTGGAGGAATTACATAATCAACCCTTAAAATAAAATGCAAAAATAAGGGCAACTAAAATATGGTTTAGAAGATCAAATGCTTGAGGTAAGTTGGAGATAAATTTCAGTTATGGCTTATGTTTCATATTCTTAATTCAATGTTTTGTTATTCAAGTTGTTGTAATAGTACTATCAGAATTTTGATAGAAAGCCTTAATGGCTGTAGCATTCAGGGCTGCCATGTGTTTGTCAAATTGTAGCAATTGGTGCAAAAAGTTTGTCAAATCATGTCAAATGAATTAGCTTGTGGGTGATAAAATGTTTCAAGAACTCATATGGTGGATTTATAAATGTGTGAATTCAATGAGCATATCTTAGTAGCATAACTATGGGTTATTTTTCCTCACGTAGAGTTGTAGTTGTAAGTTTTCATTCCATATGTTTGAGAAAAGTCATAAATGAAACATTTAGGCTATAAATTTTTGTTGTTTTCAATAATTACATTCTCGGGCGTTTTTATTTGATTCAGCCCAACATCAGGGGGTATTCGTGCCTAATGGACACGTAACCCCTAATTTCATTCCAAAAAAATACTCTTCAGAGCCCAGATAGGAAATCTGGGTGATTTTGCAGATTGTTGTTGTGAGTTATGTGCGCCTGTTGTTGAGTCTTTGATGAAAGACTAAGATTATTTAGTCCCTTTTTTAAGATGGCAACATTTAAAGTTCCAATTTCTGAATTTTATGAGATTAATATGTTGAAGAATAATCTTAAATTCATTGTTGCCAAGTGTTTGACAAAATCCCTCAATGAATTTTAATTGCATGCTTGCAAAGTGTTTGTCATAAGGGCTCAATGAGTGTAGAGTGCATGTCTGCAAAGTGTTTGTCAAAGGTCTTGAATGGTTGTAACTTTTGTGCATATAAATTATTAGTGTAAAATTCTTAGTTACTGTTGTTTTTTTTATGTTACTATAAATTATAAATAAACTATTTAATGGGTGTAGCGTGTTTTTGGTATAAGTGTGAAAATGAATTTAATAATTTGTTGAAGTATGAACAGAGAATAAGACATTTGTTTCTTGTATTATCTAAAGCTTTCATAAAAAAGGGCTTGTCGTTGGAAACAATTTTATAGTGACTAATTCTTTAGGATTTTGTGGAAATGAGTATTAGTGATTAATGTGACCTCTATTTCTCTATATTTTTTATGGTGGGTAAGGTGGGACCATACAATATTTGATTTTGTTTTTTCACATTTTTCTTCTGTTTTTGTATCCCCTTTGGTATTTTTTTTTGGGAAAAAAATTTACAAAATGGAATATTATTTACAACATTCTATAAATTAAAAACTTTACGGATAATCAAAAATTTATCTTATGAATCATAGGACCCTAACATAGGCTCCAATGGGAATGGTATCCTCCTTGTGAGGTGTCAAGACACCGTAGACTAGTATTCTGATCCATTGGGGGTTAATTGTCCTTTTCTCCAATTGAACTGATTCTTTGTAATTATTGGCAGCAAATTCATCGGGAGCTTAGGGCCTTCACTTCGGGATTTAATTACTGACTTCAGCCACCCACTCTTGCAGGAGAAAAATAAATGGTATTTACAATTAATTGAATGGAACCTTATCTATTCTTGAAAATAATTTTTGAGTAGTCTGCCATTGACAGGACCACCTAACAACTATTCTCCAGTCAAATTTCTCAAAAAGAATGCAACGTTACCTCTATAGGCTTCTAGCTTATAGGGACCTTTCCATAGACTGTCAAATTTACCATGCTTGACTTTTTCTTCATTCCTTGCATCCCACTTTAGGACTAATATCGAATCACTTGATTTATGTTATAGACTTCCTCCTTGGATTGTTGCAATTGTATGGCTTGGTTTATCCTTCTATGTAAGTAATTTTCCTCCACTTGTGCCTCTTGTAACAATTTTAACACATGAATTGCTAGGGAGATAGGAAAAACTGTATCCATTCCATATACCAATTGGAAAGGAGACATTACAATGGATTTCTTAGTGTTAATTCTATCAGCCCAGAGATCATTAATCAACTTCTTGTGCCACGATTTTTTATTTTCCTGTGGTAATTTCTTAATGATGTTGACTAAACTTTTATTAGAAGACTCAGCTAACCCATTTCCCCATGGATAATAATCAATAGAGTGTCCTAATTTTATGTTGTGCTGGTGACAAAATTCTATCATTTTATTTTATTTGAAATCAACAATGTTGTCAGTAATGATTTTATTGGGAGGCCCGAATCTAGACATAACGTTACTTTATAAAAACTAGATAATGACAGTGTTTGTGGCTTGTCTAGTTCGAGTGGCTTCAATCCACTTAGTAAAGTAGTCAGTGGCTGTTAAAATCCACTTATGTTGGCATGAAGAGCTTGGATGGATTTCTCCAATAAAATCCAGACCCCATTGTTGAAAAGGAGTCTCAACTTAGATTGGTTTTAATGGAAAGGGTAAAAGTTTCTTTTTTCATTCAAATATTTAGCATTGGTGACATGTTGTAACCTTTTTATGGACATATGAAAATAGAGAGGGCCAGTAAAAACCAACCCTTAGAATTTTTTTGGTTTTGGTTTTCCAATACAAATGTCCTCTATAGTCTCCTTGATAAAATTCCTGCATCATTTTATCTGCTTCATATTTCAATAAAAATTTTAGTAAGATGCCTCCATCATCTTTCCAATATAATTGTTGATCTAAAATGCAAAATTTCATAGCTTTTAACTTGACAAATCTAGCTTTTGTTTTAGTTAAACTAGGAGGATCTTGTAAATTATTTAACAAAAAATAATGTCTACGTACTAGGGGGAGATAGCAAAGGCTTCTAATAATTGTGGAGTCGTCTACTCTTCTTGCTCATCAAGTTCAACAACCAAAATTTATATCTAAAGCATGAAAATTGGATTCAACCATCAGTTTTGCCAATCCTTTTCCTTTTATGAGCTTGGTGGGTTGTATCTCAATATCATATTCTAGAAACTTTGCAATCAATTTGCCTTTTTTTCCATCAGGGTTAGTTTGTGTAAGAATATCCTTTACCACAACATTTGGGACAAAAGCTATGATATGAGAATGTACAATATAGACCCTAGAATCTTTGATTTCTTTTACTAAAGAAAAAGCTTGTTTCTCCATTATGTTGTAATTTAATGAGGCATCTCTCAAAGATTTTCTCAAGAAAGCTATAGGTTGTTCCGGTCCTTCATTGTTTTTTTGCAGCAAAACTGTTGCAATTGTATGTTTAGATGCAAAAGAGAAAATCATGAAATCTTTTGTAAAATTGGGACTAATCAACACATGAGCTCGTATTAATTCTTGTTTTACTTGATCAAATTATTATTTTTCTTCTAAGTTCCATCTTACTTCAATATCTCTTTTTAGCATTAGTTATATATCTTAGAATTTCAACCAAATTAGGCATAAATATTCTAGAAAATTTATCTTTCCAATGAAATATTGTACTTCTATTTGTTTCTTGGAGGTTTAATTTTTTAGAATTGCTTCAATCCTATTGGGACCAATTTTAATACCATATTTTGAAATGATATGGCCTAACAATTTTCCTCTTTTAAGTCAAAAAGAGATTTATTTGGATTTAAATATATGCCATATATTTCTACATCTCTCAAAAATAATTTTCAGATGTTGTAAATGATCTTCATCATCCTTGGAGAAAACAATTATGTCATCTAAATATATCACAATGAGTTTTCCCTTTTCATCTAAAAAGGAAATATCCATTTCTCTTTTAAATTTGGCCCCTGCATTCATCAATCCAAAAGGCATATTGATATGTATAAAATTTCCCCAGGAGTTGTAAAGTTCATTTTATCTTGATGATCAGGATGTACTAAAATTTTATTGTAACCAGAGAATCCATCCAATAATGAAATCCTACTTGATCCAACTACTTTTTGAAGTATATGGTCCATTTTAGGTAAAGGGTAGTTGTCTTTTAAAGAAAATTTATTTCGGTTTCTAAAATCCACACATGACCATATTTCTCCATGCGTTTTCCTTACTGGTACCTAGTTTGAGACCCATTTAGAGAATCTGAGTAGTACTATAATTTTTGCATCAAACAACTTTTAACCCCTTTTTCTATTAAAGGGAGTAAAACATGATTAACTCTCCTTAATTTGTGTTTAAAAGGTTTTTGATCTTCCTTGATGGGCATAGTGTGTTGAATTATGTCCTTGTTATACACTTTTAAATATTGATATCCCCATGGAAAGACATTTGTATATTGTTTGAAAAAATCTAAGTATTTTTTTTTTCTTCAGGAGGTAATGATTTGGAGATTTTGATAATTTTAGGATTTTATTCAGCAGCTATGTTGCAGTCTTCCACTTCAGATCTAGTTGGTTGTATTAAAGGGTTTTTTTGCTACACCGTTTAAATCAAAAAATTCCTCAAGTGGTAAAACACCTCTCGGGATTGTATTATTCTTTAATTGCAGCATTTCAGATTCCTCAAAGATTTGATCAATTTGATTAAATATGTTCTCTTCTTCCTTTTCTTCATTATCCTGACCTATGTCAATGTTCAGATTTTCAAATTCCGCTTTTAATTGCAAAAAATTATCTAGATGTTTGTCATTATCGAAAACTTTCCAATATCTCATATTATCAGGGATAACAAGTTTGTGTTTAAGATCAATTTCTAATTTTTTTCTCACTCTAAAGGGAATTTTGCAAGTACTTATAGAAGTGGCTAATGCATCAGCAAAAATATATTTGTCTCTGGGAATTAATGATATTTGGTATTCAGGAAAACATTGTAAAAAATCTAAAACAACAATTATATAGGCTATCATCCTAGGATGTTTAGCTGAATATTCACCTTTAATTTGTTTTATGATCAATTCAGAGTCTCCATGGATGGAGATTCTCTTTGTTCCTAGCTGTTCTAGTTTTTTCAGCCCTAATAGCAAAGCTTCATACTCAACTACATTATTTGTGCACTCAAAATTCAGTTTATATGATTACTTATTTGTTGTACATTATTGTGTATTCGATATACATACACCAATACCAGCTCTTTCTTTACTCACTGCCCCATCAAAATCCATGTTCCATAACCCATCTGGTTTGACCTGTTCTTCTTCTTTAATATCTTTCTCTTCTGGTTTGATGTCTAAAACCTGATCCTTTGTTTCCAAACAAATATCATTATGTAAGATGAAAGAATCCATATCCGAATGCACAAAGTAAACAAGATAATTGTTGTGTTTGTGTTGGCTACTAACCATATATTTCATTAAGGTTTCCCTATACAATTTTCTTTGTTGGCCAAAAAGAGGAATCATTGAATATGTCATGTTTAGTTGTAATGTACCCTCTAATTTTGCTCCCATGATCTTGATAACAACATGCCATATTTAGGGGGAATATCAGCCACACCAATGTCCATGACTAAGCTTTTATCTAGGATTTGGGCTAGAGTAACACACAAATATTTGATTAATTTGAAGCATTTTACTCTATTTGAATCAAAGGAGTAAAGGTATTTATAATGTCTTGTTGTCTAAACCCAATTTTTCCATAATTTCTTTTGGCATAATATTGTGTGAAGCACCTGAATCTAACATAGCATTATGTATAATGCAATCATGGATGTTTAGAATAACATAAAATGGAGGAAAACTTCCATCTTATGGAATGCCATCTACTTCAAGTCTGAATAGTAACTTGGGTTGATCATCATTTACATTAACACTTTCAGTTCCTTCCTCAATTTGTAGTTCCTTTACGACTTAACTTCTATAGGTGTATTTTCTTACTAATTAAAGCAATGAAACTGGGATTTTGACCTTTGAAATCTCATTTTCAATGTTAAAAGAGGTATGATACCTTTCTACTTCCTTAATACTTATCTCATGCTTTTTAGGAGTTTGTTTCTGAGGGGTTTATTTCTGTAAGGTTTATTTATGTGAGATTTCTTTTTGAGGTGTTTCCTTCTGTGAGGTTTCTTTTTGAGGTATTTCTTTCTATGAGGTATCTTTCTGAGTGACTTGATTTTTTTGAATAGTACAAGTTTTATCATTGGATGAATTTTTGGGAGGGTTTGATGTTGTCTTCTTGCTTCTCTGATTATATTGTTTGTGTGCTTCCATAACAATGTTTTGATACCCTTGTTGATATTATGGTTATTTAGTAGGCATGTCCTTTGGCAATGAAGATTGGAACAGGTCTTGTTCTTCTTCAGTTAGAAAAAAAAGGTCAGTTTCTCCTTCTCCAAACATATTTATTTGATCTTATTCTAGTTCTTGTACGATTTCTGATTTTATTTAGCAAAGTTTTCTTGGAAAGGAGGCCTAATTTGTTGTTGATCAATTGGACCTCTTTGTTCTCTTTGTTTGATATGAGGTTGTGGTCTTCTAAAGTTAGGATTTAAAATTTGAGGTCGCATTGAGGTTCTCTAAGAGGTGTTCTATTGGCTATAGTCATCCTCTCCATCATTTTTTCCATTGTTCTAACTAGGTTATCTAGTTTTAAGTCTGATGAAGAAGAGGGTTCCTATTTAATAGTGACCCTTCTTTCAGTTCTTATCTTGGCTCTTTTGGATAATAAATTAGCCTCTACACTAACAACATTACTTTTCATCTCTTCAAGGGTGGTTGCATTTCTTTCTCTTAACTGATAAGCCATATTAGCATCAAATCCTTCTGGAAAGCAGATTAAGTTTAATCCAGGTGGAGGTTTTATTGTAGATGGGATAGAGTTATAAACATTGTTAAACCTAGTGCAATAATCTTGAACAATTTCATTTTGAGTCCTTTTTAAATTTTCATATTCAACAAGAATTTGGAGGGGGTTCTTTTTAATTTCCCATCTAGTAAGAAAACTTCAATGTAAATGTTGTAAATCTGCAATACCTATAGCTGGTAATGTCATATACCACTTCTTTATTTCTCCCATTATACTTTGCGTAAACAACCATAGCTTCACATCATCATAATTTACTTCTTCTAGATCAGAGAAGTCATTCATCCTATCAATGTGTTAGTGAGCTGTTATAGGGCTTGTACCATCAAATTGTGGTATTCTTTGTGCATAGTTTTGTGGCATGCCATGTAATGGGGCATGTAATGCCAAAGCATCATATCGCCCTGCCATGACTAGTATATGAGTTGTAGATGAAACTAGAGGTGGCAGAAGACTTTCGCTTAATTCACTCTCAGTTACAATCTTCTTTCTGTTTATTTTTTTTGGATTATCTACAATTTCAAGAGGGTTTGGATCTAGATGTGCTCTAGTGTGAATTATTTTAGGAGATAGATATACTTATTTTATATTTACAAATGTATAATATGTGAAAATTAATAGTGGAAAACAACATTAATTCATATCTATTTCTTAGCTACAAACCTAGAAATAGATTTAAGCACCAAAACATAAATGCTCACCCGGGAAAAATAGAATATAAATGAAAATTTGTTCTTCCCCAGTATGGTCACCACTATGTTATCACTCCGTAATTTCTTAAGGTTATGAAATAAACCAAGAGGTAACCACAAAACCACTTGTAAGCCTAGAATCTAGCCCTTCTAAACTCAGGGAGGGATCTCTCTTTCAGATTTAGATTTGTTTGTCTAAAGTATTAGGCTAGTTGTTAAGTTCAAAGATTGATTTTTGAATTGTTTGGTTGAAACGTTGAATATAATACCATTAGGTAATGGAGTCTAAAGCTTAGGAAAATCAAGTGTAGAAATCATAGGTAAAGTGCAGCAGGGCAAGGTAGACAGAAAATTGGATCCTTTAAAGTGTTTGTGGAGTGGATTAGATGAAAATATTAAATTTCCATTAAACATAGATCATTTTTACATGAATTCTTTATTTAACTTCAACTGAAAACATAATTTTTGTTTATAATCCAGAGCTAAGTGTAATTAAACAAGTTCAAGACATATTTTTCTTTAAACAACACAGATGAGAAAAATACATGAAATAACAATGAAACAATAATTTTACATTTTAAAAAACATCATCAATTTATCTGAATCGTGAATCCTGGAACAACTTTATGCATTTACCGAAAATGATCACCTTTGGCTTGATGAAAAGATTTACATCAAAAGTCTATTTCTTCATACAAGTCCCAACACTATTACTTCAATTTATGAAGTATTTATACTAATTATAAGCAAAATATCTTGATTTAAAATATCTATATTTTATTACAAATATCTAAAACTGTTTTTTACAAAAATAGACCAAAAATGTAAGAGGTCCAAAACTGCCGAAGCTATTAGCGCTGTTTTTCAAGGTCGTTGATGATGACTCGGCCTGAGAATATGTTGCTCTGTTGCTAACTCAAAACCTATTTTTTACTCCAGAACCTGACATAATTTATCCCATCGATCTTCACTTGGGATGGGAAATTTGACCAACTTTCTATATGTTTCATCTACATTGGTATATTTTTCAAAAGTGGGTTTGATAAAAAACAGATGTTTGATTTCATATATGATGTGTAGGTCAAATTCCAAAGCCTCCAAGAGATATTTTCCTGTAATTGTACCTTTGATAGAAGAAATTTTTTATTTATCTTTGGCTATTGTGTACAACTTTTGTTGATAATCTGTCAACTCCACTAGTTTATCTTGCATTCCTTTCATCCTCGACACACTGTTTAAATGTAAAACATAGATTTTTTTATGGAATTTATGAATAATGACCTCCATGTTATGGCACTTATTTTCCAACTGAAAAATCAAATTTTTCTTTGTGTTTACCCCCCTAACCTCAAGAATAGTTTCGGTCCTGTCTGTTATCTCAAATTCTTGCAACTCATCTTTATTTTTTGAAATTAGGACCTTCATTAATTTATTTACCTCTTCTGGTATCTGTCCTAAACTATTTTTTACTTGCTCAACTAATTATTTTTTCCTTTTTACTAGTTCTTCTTGTTCAAAAAGTATCTCTATTGAAGGCCAAATCCCTATAATAGCTTCATTGATTTCAATCCATATGTTTTCCTTTTCCTTAGCTAATGTTTGAGCCATTGTAGACTTATCCTCTAACTGATCAATTATTTGTGTTAACCTGTGATATTTTTGTATTTATTATATATATGAATTTTCTACTCTTAATTTATGTTCTTGCAAACTTTTGAGTTGGGCCTTAAATTTATCAATTTCATGTCCTCTGATGGACAGGTCACCCATGGCTTTGAATAAATATTTTGATTCATATTTAGATTGTGTCTTTGTTGTAGCTGTTTATGAAGTAGATGTCTCTACTGTATATGTAATTAGAACTATTCCTGCAATAGGAATTTTTGTTAATGGAACAACGACCAGTTGAGAAGATTTTTATTTTTCCTTCAATAATTTTTCCATATGAACTTCCATCTGCCTAATTTGAGCATTCTTTTCAATAATAATTTTAAACATTTCTTCTTTTTGTTGTTCTAAATCCCTAACTTCCTTTGCTTGAGGATATTCTATTGATGGAAGCTTCAATTTCTTGCAGAGTGTTGCAATGTCTCCATTTTTTCTTCTTATACTTTATTCTACTACCTTTACATCTTTGGGATCATATCCCAGTTTTATCACTAAATCCTCTAGATATTTGATCATTGTGTCTTTGGCCAAGGAGGATATTTTTTCGAGCTTGAGATGGGATTATATATTACTAACTGAAATTTTAAATTTTGAGGTTATCATGGTAGTAATTGTCAATGTTAAATATAACATATCTCTTGTTTTATTGTGCATATCTATCTGATCAATAGGGTGAATTTGATCAACATCAAAGGTGAAGATAAATTTCTTGTAATCATCTGGTGTCTTGGGAAAAGGGACTTCTTCTTGAAGAAAGGAAATCTACATCTACCCTTTTTCTGTGTCAAAGGCTGAGGGAAGCCTATGTTGAGAAGTTGTTGTTTTCTTCCAAAATTGTGCATAAGTAGAAGCTTTGAGCATTTCATTTTTTTTCTTAATCTCCTTGTATTTAGCAAAAATGTTTGGCTCAACTTGATCTTGAACTAATTTTGATGCTTGAGATGTGTTGAAAGGCTCTTGAGAGGCCAAGGAGGATGGGGAAACTGTGAAAATATTCTTAGTGCCTGGGAAACTAGTAGCACAAGTACCTGTAAAGACTTTAGTACTGGACTGCTGATCTCCTTCCCGTAGAAAATCTGTTAATACAGTCATTTTCTACATTTTCATTTAGACATTAAATTTCTTTGCCCTAATCTCTATAACTGAAGGAGAGATATCCTCTCTTGGTATTTTTCCATATTTCTCCTAGGGCACTAGATTTTGTGAAGTTGCTGTGGATAACACTTGTTCTTCTGCCTCTTCGGAGTGTTTTCTTCCCATTGCTCTTGATTCATGAACTTCTCTATTTCTGGCCTTGCACTGTGGGCATATGGAGTAGTTTTTTGTTATACTTTGAGCTTGGAAATTATATTAAAAGGTTCATATGACCAAGTAAAATTGAACTTAAAATTCTTCTAATTTAGGATTAAATCAGTTTCCTTGCCTGATGCCTTGGTATTGAAAATGAATGGTCCAATTTGCATTTTTATTTTGAACTATGACTTATTCTTTGCTGCCAAAAAATGGAGATCATCCATATTGATCATTTTCCTTATATACTCTAATGATAATATCCTAATAGGGACAAATCTTGGCAGCTTGTATGGAGGCAATTCACAGCCATACACCCTGATTTCTGTGTAGTTATGGTACAAGTACCAATCCCCTGTCCTGGTTTTCTCGGTAAGGTGTATATATCTCTTTATCTCTAGCCCTATCATTGGTTGAATGTCATTGTTTAACAAGAAAGTAGCTGTATATATAAATTGGTCAATAAAATAACTGTAGATGAACTCAATAGTATGTTCTATCACTAGGGAGGTCTAATGAATCACTGATTGTGATTCTCCTTGCTCATCTAACTTATGTAATGCAAATTGAAATTTTTCTGCTTGGTAAAATATGAATAAATAAACTAATACTGAAACATATTTGAAACTCCCTTCTGTAGAAAATTTCAACTGTTGATCATTAATAGTATTAGCTAGTAATTCACTATAATTAAATAAAATGGAAGGCTTTTCGTCCTTGGGAAATATTGACAAGAAACCCAAAATCACTTCATTTACCCATTGATCTGATTAGTAGCCTAAGAGACAGGAAACTATGGAAATGATTTTATGTGTCATCAGTAAACATGGAGGATGGATATGGAGGATCCTTTTTAGGTAATTGGTCATCTTCTAGTAGGAAAATTTCAAATATTTTAGATATGGTGGGGAAAGTAAGGTTTTTATACAAATTCAGGAGGGCTTCTTCTGATAATGGTTTGAGGGCTTCATTATTTGGTATTTGTAGCATTTTATTGATTGATTCAGTAGTAATGGTGAAAAAAAAATCACCATTCTGGGCTACAATGCCTTTCTGGTTGGGAATGTACCTTGAATGGTACCATATTACAAACTCTGGAAAATGGTGGGTTTGGGGAAATATGAACTGGGGCAGGAGGGAGTCCCATATCCCTAATTCATCACTCTGATCCATATGGTTCTGTTTTAACCAATTATGTAAATCATGTAAATGAATTTCACAGGTATTTTCAAGGATTTTACAGTGTTTATCAACTAGGGGTAGGTGATCTAAGTCAACATTGGGAGGTAGCATAGGGTTTTATTCTCCTTTCTTTGATTTCCCTTTCGAAGGCGTGATAATTTAGAGAGAGGAAGGGAATTTCTAAATTACCTAGGAAATTTGAAGCTTGGTAGTTGTTCTGTGATTATGGTGGGTAATTTGGCTAACTAGACGCATCATGAGCTCTGGTTTGGCTGACTGGATGCAACAACAGATTGAGTTTGATGACTAGTTGCCTATAATATATCTTGGAAACGGAGTGGATAAGGGGGCCATCGTTAGAGGTTGTAGAAATTTATATAATCCATTGTTAGAGTGTAACAATTGTGGAGGAATATCTGTTAATAGGGGCAACATTCACATGGTGAATGGGTACTTTAACGGTCTTTGGAGTGGCTTGGACAGGTGTTGGGAAGGGAGTGGTGGAGGAACTTGGGGAGAGGACATGAGGGGGAGATGTGGCAGTAGGATAGTGGATGTGAGGAGGAGACATGGTAGTAGGGGAGTGGTCGCAAAGACAAGAGGTGGCAACGGGGTCAACGGATCTTTTGATAGTTGGGAGTAATAAGGGTGGTTTTCAGAGGGGGGGTGGGGTGGTAAGAAGTTTTTATAGGGGGGTGCGAACTTTGTGAGGGTTCATCACATCGTAGATTGGTAAACCTATTTTCAGACCCACCGCCCCCCCCCCCCCTCCCCTTGCAGTTAATAGTTGGAGGGGTTGGGGGATCCGGAGTGGGTGGTTAGCCGTTGATCCAGGCTGGCCGAATCCTGGCTGTTGAATGCTGCAAACACTTTATCGATAAATGACAAAGCTTGTCGAGTCCACCTTTCTTCATGAAAATTTTCACTGATACTATACAAAGGATATATAACATTAATATAATTCAAATTATTAATCTAATCAAATAATTTAATCTAATTAAACCATGTTTGAACAATATGGTTTAATTTATTCAATCTTAACTATTCTATGTTTAATCACGATTACACTATGTGATTAAAAAAACAAATTACTCATCTATACTAATTATATTTAATCAAGCTTAATCATGATTACATTACGTGATTAAAAAAACAAATTACTCATCTATACTAATTATATTTAATCAAGCTTCATCATGATTACACTATGTGATTAAGCTTCTAATCCTATCTATCAAACTACGATGTGGCATTTTTACTAGCAACACATTATTTGAAATTTTTCTAAAACATTACTGAAACTAATTTTTAAAGTGCCATTTAGTCTTGCACACTGATTTTTATTTTAGGGTATTTTCAATCTTGTTTTTTTCATTCATCTCATATTTTTTATTTTTTCATATTTGATTTTGTTTTTTCATGTTTTTCTTCTATTTTCGTATCCCTTTTTGTAATTTTTTTTTTGGAAATAAATTACAAAATGGAATATTATTTACAAGATTTTATAAATCAAAACTTTAAAGATAACAAAAAATTTATCCTATGAATCATAGGACCCTAACAAAATCCATTTTTTGGGTTTGAAAGCAAAGAAGGAGAAATCCACCCTGCTACCCCTAGAAGTGTGTCTGTAAAGTTCGAAGATCATTAGGGTGCTTCTGGAATTCCCCAACCATCCACCTGCATCACCATCCATCACCATTTTTTTCCTCCAACCCCTCCATCTCCCCCGTTCACCATGGCTTACTCACCTAAGATGTTTGTTTTCAAAGGATCAGATGATCCCGAGAAATTATGGTTTGTTCTAGAAGCTATATGGAGATCGCAAAACATCATTGATGAGAGTATAAAGAAAGAAAATTTGGTCATAGCACTGCATGATAGAGCATTATCCTGGTACCTAAAATTTACCACAGCGAACCAAAATGCTATGTTGACTACGTTGAATGCTGAATTTAAGAAGTTGAAGTCGCAGTCCCAGTGTATTACGAAGATCAAGGAGATCAAGAAATTAGCCAATGAAATGGTGTGGGAAGTTTATCAAAGGTTTAATACAATGATAAGTCAAGTTAGCTTCTAGATCCCTATTGAAAAACACAAGGAATGGTTTATCTTTGCGTTGTTACCTCATCTTAGATTTCCATTGTCGCAGCAGACGGCCGTAATCCAAGCTGAAACATTGGAGATCACGATGAATTTAGAAGCTTTACCAGTAGAAAGTACTAACCTATGGGTTCAAAATATTCAAACCCACTTGGAAAGCTTACATATTGAGCTCCAAGATTTAAATAAGGGAAAAGAAGTTCGCAGAAGTATGGTGCATAAAGTGAAAAGAAGAAAGTCACCATAAGGATCAATGTCATGCTTTTAGAGACTACTTGGGCGCTGGGATACCAAGTCCATTGAGACCTAGGCAAAGTACTGGACCAAATATGGGACCAAATGTCTGGTGTAGTTTATGCGAAGTTGCAGGACAAAACTCTACATACTACTGTCATCTGCTGTAGAAGTACATTTGGTCGCTGAAACAATTATTCTGTAATGATTGTAGTTTGGTGGGACATGATGACAAACATCATTGAAGCTACGATCTAATGATGTATAGTTATAGAGCATATTGATTACAAGCCGAAGTGTGCGAATATCCAGGTTCACCAATAGTGCACAGAGGTTTCCAAGGCCGAGGGTGTGGTTGAGGAGGAGGCACTAGATGAGGTCATAGAAAAATCATATGCTGTAGTTGTACTACGCCTGTACATTTCACCAGAGATTTTCAGAATCAAGTTATTGTATCATGTAGTTATTGTTGCGCATTTTATCATGAAATAGAGGATTTTCCTACATTATTGGCTAAAATTCAAGAAAAACACCATCAACAGCATGCCCAAAACATACAAATGATGAGAGCTGAAACACATGAAGAAGATCTAAGCATCAAAATTGTGACAAAAATTTGTATAAGTACGGGAGAAGATAAAACAGAAGGAAAGAAACATATGGATGATACATTGGTCTGGAAATTTGGAGACAAGAATAATGGGTTCAATATACAGCATGAAAGAGAAACCCTCATGGACACAAAGAATAATTTCATGGGCCATGGAACTTAAACACCAACAGAAAAGACACAATTGATTCCATTGAAGAATAAACCTAAGTAGATTACTGAATCCTAGGAAGTTGATCCATCCATTCTCACATCTTTCTTACATACATGTATGAATTTTCTTAGGGATCAGAAGGTTATGGAGGGATTGTAGGAGTTGATCGAAAAATGCAATGGTAAATAATACCAATGACCAGAACAACGCGTAGTGCACAAAGTCTACAAACATAAGAAAATAATTGGCAGAGAAATGCAGCTCACTACGCGTATCGACGATTATGAATTGGATCAAGTAATCCTTGATCTTGGATAAGATGCCAATGTTTTTCAGAGAAAAACATGGGAATAGATGGGGAAACCTAAGCTGCAACGGTCATCGATTCAGCTAAGGATGTAAAATTAGCATAAACTAATTCCTATGGGTCGACTACATGGCGTTAGCGTAGATATTGATGGTGCAAGCGTATTTTTCGATTTTGAAGTTATTCAGATTGTTGATGATAGAAATTTGTATCCGGAGTTGTTTTGATTTGATTGGGCTTATAACGTGGATGCTATAATCAATTTGAAAAGTCTACATATGTTATTTGAAAATAATGGCACTAGGATCGTTGTGCCTTTGGACCCCTCTGAAGCCGTGCACTATACAAAACATGTCCAGCATGAATATGGTGATGCTGATATTGATTAGATATAAAAGATCACTGTGCAGGATGAAGATTGGATTAATTCGACTATTGATGGCCAAATCCCTTGGGAGAGCGATATTTCATGTGTTTCAGAATTCGATGAAGAATTGGAACACTAGGAGAACCACTTGCATGAAGTCTCTACTAAGCAGTGTAACAAAGTTACCAAAGCGTTGTGTTGTATCACATCAGAGGTACATGACTTGCCTTTTTTATGATGGAACTGGGAATGTTGTCTTATTTTTGGAATATTTTGAGCAGAAAGTACCTGAAGAACAATGGTATGAAGCTTTGGACCTCATCTTGAGGTCCACTCCAGCCCGATGGTGGGGTGCGCACAGAGAATTCTTAGGAGGATGGAAGGAATTTTGCAGACTGATAAGGCTTAGGTTTGGTCATGTAGACACTAAGATCGCAGAGAATTACAATGGTAAAGATGATCCTCATAAGAATTTATCTCATTGGACTATATCTTGGGGCGAAGAACCTCAACCAAAATGGGTGCATATATTCTTCAATACCTTGGATACGATACCTCAGCAGTGGTATCTTGAAACAGAGCTATGCCATGGGACCATATATTGGTATGATATGAAGGAAGTGTTCTTATTGACTTATAACTTCGTCGATGTATGGGATTGTATTAATTATTCTCTTCAAGTAGCCAAAGCAAGAGTACTCCAAATTACCGCTGAACCCAGGGCTTTGGTACGGCCTGATTGGGTTGTGCAGTTCGAACAAGCCCGAGAATGTTATAATCTGACTACAAAATAAAGTGAGGATGACCCGCATAATGTCAATATTATTGAATCATAAGGACAATTTGTGGTTGCAGGTCCTGAAGTAGAGATGCCAGACATCACAAAAACTGTCAAAACTCAACAAGTCAACATAGGCTTCGAAGCGGAGCCCAAGTTCGCGAAGATTGGGGACTATTGGAATAATGACACAATGAGAAAGGTCATTGAATTGTTGTATGAATACCAGGATTTATTCCCAATGAATTTCTCAGATTTGAAAGGCATTTTAGGAGATTTGGGAGTTATGCACATCACTTTAAAGCTTGATGTGAATCCCTTCAAGCAACGCCCATATCGGCTAAAATCAAAATACAAAGAAAAGGTGAGAGAAGAATTAGACAAGATGCTTAGCATTGGAATTATTGAACCAGTAGAAGAGTCTGAATGGATTATCCATATGGTGGTCCAGGAAAAGAAAACTAAGGGAGAAATAAGGATTTGTGTTGATCTCAAAAAGTTGAAATATGCATGTGTCCACAATTTGTTTCTGACACCATTCAATGATGAATTTTTGGAGACTGTGGGAGGGAAGGATGCCTACTCCTTTACAAATGGGTTCACAAGATACCATCATATCATGATTGTACTGGAAGATAGAAGCAAAACCACCTTCGCTACTGAATGGGGATCATTTCAGTACACTGTTATGCCTTTTGGGTTAAATAATTCCCTAGCTATCTTTTCCAGATTTGTCGTTGCAACATTTAAAGAATATATCCACAAAGTTTTGGAAGTGTGTTTTGATGATTGGACAGTCTTCAGAGTGTTAAATAATAATGTTTCTAGTCTGCGTTTAATGTTGGATACTTGTAGGAAATATCAGATTTCCTTGAACCTAAAGAAGTGTATTTTATGTGTACCATATGGCATATTATTGGGGCATATTTTCTGCAAGAAGGGGTTGATGGTATACCTTGTGAAGATCACCATGATTATAAATTTGGTGTTGCTGACAAATGTGAAGTAGCTATGCACAACGCTTGGGAATATAGGTTATTATAGGAAATTTATGAAGGCGTACACGCATATCACTGTGCCGATGGAAAAATTAATGAAGAAACATGTCAAGTTCTCTTGGGATGATGATTGTCAAATGGGCCTTGATGTACTGAAGGAAAATATGGTAACTGCGCCTATTCTAGTATTTCCAGACTTGAAGTAGGAATTTCATGTACATGTTGATGCATAGCTTTGGGAGTTGTCTTAGCGTACCTAGTTGAAGGCGATCTAGATCAACTTGTTTCTTTTGCAAGCAAGAAGTTGTCTAAGGTGGATTAGAACTACTCCACCACAGAGTGTGAAGGACTAGTCACGATATATACACTGCAAAATTTCACACTGTCTATTAGGTGCACAATTAAAAATGTTCACGGACCACTCTACTTTGAAATACCTGGTCAACGAGCCCGTTTTGGGGGGGGGAGATTTTTCGATGGCTATTTTTGTTCAAGAGTACAATTTTGAAGTAATTTTCAAGCCTAGACATTTGAATGTCGGACCCGACCACTTGTCTAGGATCAAGACTAGAGAGGAGATGACCAATATTGAGGAGGGACAACATGATGCACAATTGTTCTCTATTTAGGTTGGGGATGAAACTTTTATGGATATTATTCAGTTTCTAACTATGGGCATTGCACCTATGGAGTACACTACGCATTAGAAGAAATAGTTGGTAGTAAAGGCGGCGGATTTTACTCTAATCATAGGACATCTATACAAGATGGGGGCTGACGAGATCCTGTGACGATATGTTCCTGAACACAAAAGACACAATATTTTAGTTGAAGCACATGACAGAGTTGTCAGAGGTCACTACACAAGGAATGCCACTGTGTAGAAGATCCTACAGGCTGGACTTGGGTGGCCTATAGTGCATAAGGATTTGAAGGAATATTGTAGTGCTTACGATGTTTGGCAAAGGATTTGAAGACCTTCATGAAGGGAAGCAATGGCACTACACCCTCAAGTTACTTTGTAGGCTTTTGATAAATGGATGATTGACTTCCTAGGACCAATTTATCCTCCTGGGAAGAAATTAGGTGTGTGATACATTATTACTACGACAAATTACCTTATTAGATGGGCCGAGGCACAACCGGTGAAAAATTTTAGTGCATATACAACGACGAAGCTTATTTTTGAACATATTTTTTGAGGTTTGGGTATCTAAAGATCTTGATGAGTGACAAGGGTACACATTTCTTGAATAAAATTATTGAATCATTGACCACGAAGTTCAGAATGCATCACTAGAAGAGCACGCCATATCACTGCTAGGAAAATGGGACGGTTGAGGCCTTTAACAAAATTCTGGAGAACGATTTGACAAAGGTGTGCAACTTCAATAGGCATGAATGGGATCTGCACATTCCTACAGTTTTATGGGCCTACAGGACTACCTGTCAAAATTCGACAGGTCATAATCCATTCAGATTAGTCTACGGACAGGAATTTGTGATGTCGATGGAATACATTGTGCCTACTCTTTGTATCGCCATAGTTACAGATATGTCATATTGCAATATTATGGATCAGATATTGGAGAAACTGCTCACACTGGAGGAAGATAGGTTCATCGCCAAGTTTCACCAAAAGTTCTAGAAGGAGAGGGAAAATCCTGGAATGATCGACATATTAAGCAAAAGATGTTCAAATATGGGGACCTAGTTCTTTTATATAACAACAAGTTCGGAAAGTTCCCAGTAAATCTACGAATCCATTGGTTAGGCCCTTACATTACCAGGCATGTTTTGGAAGGCGATGCAGTGAAACTCGAGAATTTGAATGGAGAATTTCCATTTAGACGTATCAATAGCAACAAAATGAAGTTGTACAGGGATGACTCTGTCTTTGGAGGTTAGAAATGACTATATGGCCCGTGAAGAGTCTTAATGCTCCACACAGTTGAAAGAGAGCATGGGACTATAAATGATTATGCCGAAGGATGGCTTCATCGCAGTTCGAAAACTACGCAGTATGTGGGAAGATGCTGAAGATGGAAGAAAATGCATCGAGGAAGGTTGGAATGTTCCGAAGGGATAAGTCTAGAAAATTTCCTCCAAAAAGTGACTGTTGGAACAGAAATTTCCAATTTGACAAGGAGTTGGTCGTTAAAAGGAGCGAGAAGGATTTATTTAATGATCATATATGGGTGGATTTGCCGCAAAATATGCATTTATGAGACATATCTGAAGGATATCATGGAGTTTGAATTTGAATTTTGCTATAAATCAGGAATCCCACTCCACATTCAGGCACTTTTCTCTCTAAGTGTTACAATTGAGATCTTGTGCCTGCAAGAGTGTCGAGTGATCCACTACATGTATGCAGGAAAGAGTTATAAGAAAATTGAGCAGGAATTTCTCCACAAGGGCCTAGAATTCATCATGATGGCTACACCACCAGCACATAGCATAGGGTCGAGGTCTCCTAATAAGCATACCACTAGGGGCATGGCCCTGTCTCATAAGCCAAAGAAGCTAGTGCTGCGATCATTGCCTTGACAGTAGATTCCTAAGGAATATAGGAGTAATGGGGCCCAAGACTAACATAAGTAGGTTGTCGAGGTAGAAGAGTAAGACGATAAAGAACTTGCACCTGAAGATATTGTTGCAGAGGAGGTAGAACCTATCTCTAGGTTTCCCCTGTATATTCCGCCTTGGAATTCAGATGTTGCAAAGCCTACAAAGGATCTGGACACTGTCAAATATAATAACTTTACATCATTACTATCAGATGAAGTGCCTGTTGAGAGGGAATTTTTGGGAAAGGTGCTGCAGCTACGGATGGAGGACTGGGAATTTAACGACCACATCAAATACCTACATTTCAAGTCGAGCCGATATCTGCGCTCCTCCTATTACGAAGCTACCAGAGTAATGAGATTGGAACCGATGAAGTGGGTGGTTGGTATCTAGGATTCGAGGATACTAAACATGCTATACAGAGGACCCATCGATAGAATATTGTGATAAAGACTCCACAGATCGAGGAGTGGAGCGCACAGTGCAAAGATAATATAGAGTCTTAGGGGTTTTGGGGTAAGGAAAATCCCCTTATTTTTAAAAAATATGGGAATATTTTGTGTACGTTAAGCTTTGCCCATGGTTTTTGTACCATGGTATTATAAATGTAAAGAATATATAAGGAGTCTAGGATAGTCTTGATAAAAATGTAATAAATGATGCTTATGTGATGCACTTGGATGTAATATTTTCTTGAGTATGTATTTTGTGGGTTGGGTTAGAGGAAATTATCCTGCAAGTGAGTGCGCGAGGACCTTAAGAAGTCTATAGCTAAGTGCACAAAACCCTGCAACTGAGTGCGCAGGGTAGAATAGATTATATTGGGGAAATATGAGCATTAATGAAATAATTTTGAAGACAAATATGTTTTTGAGTGTAAGATTTTATTTTACTTGCGTCTTATGTTATATGTGTTGTTTTACTTATAATTGCATTGGGAAGTCATGTTTAAGGTTATTTAGAATGTTTTATGCTTATTAAAGTAAGATCACACAGTCTGCAATTTAGTTCAACAAAAGTGTTGAACTGTGACTGTATAATTAGTAGATATGTTCTGCAAAGCTCTATCAAGTTCTAAAAGGAAGATAAGCCCTAAAACCACACTCCATTGTCCCTTTGGATACAAAAACCTAGTTCTATCATCCCCCTATATTTCCTCGGGTGATACTTCAGGCTTGCATAGCATATCGTTTCCAAAATGGCCTGTAATAATGGGTTTTGTTGGTTTGCACAACCATATCTAAACCAGGGTCTAGGCACCATCTAGCCAACAATTAAAATTTCTCTACTTGATAATTAATTTTGATTTCGTTATGCTTCTTTCACTTAGATATTATATTCATTAGATTATTATGTTCTTCATCAATTCAATTATCAAATGCACAAGAGACATAATCTTGAGGATTTCAATCCAGGGCCAAAACCTCTCCCTCTTGTATAGGAAAACCCGATCAAAATTATTCTTATAGATCTTCAATTGACGAGTAAAAAAACCATGACACAAAACCTTGAAACCTATATGCCTCCAAGACCCTTGTCATTGCTCTTATTCTCTCCTTCGGTTGATCTTCCTTTTCCTACATTGCAATATAAAATGCTTATATGTCTACTTGTTGCTCAAATTCCGGTCCGATATTTCATCCTCCTTATTGCTACAACCCGAGACAAGATAGTGGAGACTTTTTCTTGCTGTGATAGGCCATGGCCTCCCTGAAGTAAATCCAAACACTGGTAGCCCAAGATAGATCTCCTTTAAGTTGTGATCTCCTTCTTATTTGTTGCAACTATACTCGGCCTTTCTGAGATCTACGAATAATAGAATATACCCAAAACAGAGATGATCATCCTCCTTTGTTGAGTAGCCTTCTCCTTACGCACTACCCATAGTCTTCTTTAAGCACTAACTCACCTACGCACTGTATTTCAGACTCCTTCGCTGAAGTAGCCTTGACTTTCCTGAGATATGAGAGACCCTTATCCAGATAAAATACATATTTAATTAACCCAAACGTATATTTACTCCTCGTTGATATTATCTTTATCTTCACTCCTCTCTTCTCACCAAATAAAGTCCTATACCTCACACTTTATCATAGATATTGACCGATATTCCTCCCTCTAAATGAGTTTACAATCACTATATATATATATATAGGGACTCTTTCTTGCTCTGAGCCGACGTGATATCATGTAGGTAGGCCGACATCACCAAGGATACTTTCCATCATACTTGAGCCGATTTTTTTGGAGCACCGTGACAAGGTCTTGGAGCATACATTTTACATCAATAATTTTTCCTTTCACAAGAGTAACATCATTTCGTATACATGAATCTAAATTATATTTATGAAAATACGACAAAATCCTAAAGACATTAAGAAGAAGTCTTTGACCTATAATAAAAATTCCTTGCTCATGAAACCCATGAGGCAAGTATTACAAAACACATTTTATTATCTTTGTCTCTTCATTACATAAATTCATAATTACAAGTCATTATGAAGACCGAACATACTTATAATTTTCAACAAACATAAACATAGTCATAGTCACAACATACTTACCAAATATCGTAAGTTCAAGGTTAAGAGAACTTCCTTTATCTGTGTGAAACATACAAACCATTTAGAACCAAAATTCTCAACTTAGAAAATGCATCTAATGCCTCAAATCCATTTACTTTACCTTACCTAATTACCTTTCTCATGATTTCTCTGCCATCATCTATTTATCCCAATGAACCCCACCACTGTAACTGCCTATAATACTCTTGCCTTCAACTGCCCTTACTCATGCACCAGGATTCATTCAGGCCTTACATTACCTATTGGGTGCCATACAAATCTCCCCGAACTCCATCAACTTTCCTCTTTCCCAACCAATTCTCAAGACCAAAAAACATAAAATCCAAGAGCAAGAACAAACAATAAGAAAAACGTGAAAACCAATAACAATATGACTCAAAAAATAAAGGGTTGAAAAGTGTAACTAGGTTCAGTCTTCATAATGACATGTAATTATGATTTTATGTAAGAATATGCAAAGAAGAACAATAAAATAAATTTATTGTATTGCTTGCATCATGGGTTTCATGAGTAAGGAATTTTATTTTTGATTCAAGACTCTCATTACGAGTCTTTATGATTTTTTTCATGTTTTCATAAAATAATAGAGCCATTGTCATGTAAATGAAGTCATGTTGCACTTTGTAAAAGTTCACACTTGTCTATGTAAAGTAGTCCTCCAAGACCTTGTCACTATGCCTCTCTAAGTTAGCCTAAATCAAATGAATAACTTCAAAGATGATGTCGGATCTCCTCTAGTGATCATCTCAGCCTAAAGGACATAAGACAACCAGTATAAATAACCTCACTTGGCCTCCTTTAGTGGCATCCAATTTGGTGAAGATTATAGTCATAAATGTGAAGTGCAAGACTACAAGAAGTGCGAAAATATAAGGCTAATCAGTGAGGAAGAAAGCTTATTGTGTTTCAGTCTTGGGTCACTCTATCTATCTCGTACAAATCATAAATTTCGAGGTCTGAACTAGGGCTTGTTGCAGGATCAAGTAAACTTGTTTTAGGAATAAGGTCACTCATAAAAGGCTGGGAAAGGAAGTCGAGGAGAAGGCTTCAAGAAGCTGAGGAAAATTACTTGTCTAAGGTTGCTGAATTATAGAGACCGAGATTCTCTAGGTCAAGTTGAAATGTGCAGAGCTAGGCAGTGCAAAAATGAGAAGGAATGAAGAGAATCCAAGAAGAGAAGTAAAGGCTAGTGATAAGGTTCTTGGGAGGATAATTGTGTCAAGGGTTTTTGGCATGGTCTTGGTTTTTGTCAATTGAAGATCTTTAAGAAGAATTTCTGATTGGGTTTTCCTCTCAAAGAGTGAGAATTTTTTTCCTTCACTTACAAGCCTACATAATGTGTCTCTTGTCTTATATTATGTATTTGATAATTGACTTGATGAAAAGAACACAATAATAATATATCGAAGAAAATGTCATAATAAAATAATCATATATTATATCACAAGCAATTATCAAGAAGATAAATCTCCTAACTAATAATTGCCTCTATTTCTCAACATGGTATCAGAGCTTAGGTGCTAAAGTCAACAAGGGACATCCAAGCAAGAAGACACTCAAGTATAAATATTCAAAGGAAGATCAAAGAAAGTCAAGAACACCAATCAAGAGATAAAGATCCTCATTACAACCCTAGATTGAATAAATCTACAGTAGCAAGAGTCTTGGAACTATCATTAAGGGGAATCAAGAAGAAGAACCAAAATCCTAGAATCATTTCCAAGAAAGGCAAAGGATCGTGAAGCAATATCTCTCTCTCATCAATCTCTCAAGAAGCAATCTTATATCCATATAAATATTAAGAACGAAAGAAACAACTATTCATGTAATTTTATGACTTTATCTGATACTATCAAAATGTATTTTTGCAAGGAAAGAAAAAAATTGGTTGGGGCTTCAAATTTCCTTGCATGGAAGAAAATAAAAAACCTAAATCTCATTGAAAATGAGGTCATGGATCATATAAAAGGGTCATTAACCAAGCCTCCAAAAGAATATACTCAAGCACATGATAAATACATGAATGGAGAAGTGAGAGCCCAAAGGATTCTTATAGAATCCATAAAATAATTTATCATCCCATATTTATCAAAACTAGACACGACACAAGATATATATGAAAAATTGGTAGATTTTTTATTTTTTAATTTTTAATTTTTTTTTAAATTTAATATTAATATATATGTGTGTGTGTGTGTGTGTGTGTGTGTGTGTGTGTGTGAGTATTGCAGAACAAGTAATATATTTAATGGAAGAAATTTACAAAATAAAGTTATCAAGGGAAGATAAAATAACTTCACATTTCATGGAGATCTCTGAAATTTGAGATCAACTACAAGGACTAGGAGAATTTATGTTTGATAAATAAATGACCACAATGGTACTAAATGCTCTGCTAGAAGAATGGGGTAACTTCACTTCAATTATCAATGGGAATAAATAAGCCACTCCATTCCAATATATATGTTCTCTATGTAAGATAGAAGAAATAAAGTTAAAATAAAAGTTTGATATAGGATCAAATGAGAAAAATCAAGCCTATGTTTTTATGTCAAGAAGAAAAGGAAGATTTGGTAAATTTGTTCGTCAAAAGAAAAATAAGAACATGGCTAAAGTAAGATGATATGGATGTCAAGAATATGGGAATTATAAAAGAGATTGTCCTAAATATAAGCAGGACAAGAGGAATATGGAATAAGCCCATATTGTTGGATAACTGGAAGAGCCTGAGAAAAAGAAGCCTAAGAAGGAATTAGTAAAATATCTCTACTATGACTAAGATGATCTCCTTCACTGAAAGGTACTTTTATTTTGTAAAAAGTGTATATAGGAAGAACTGTAAATTAGATAAGATGCATCATATTATGAAATGGAATCATGGTAGATGCATTAGAAGTAAGAGCTCGTGTCATAGAAGGATGTCTGGAACAAAAATATATGACAATTAAACTTTGAAGAATATATCTCTCGGAAACCTCACTAAAAACTCAAATGACACTTATGGAAAAATAAATAATTCATATAGGACAAGGCTCATCATATATTGGTCAATAAGGAAACATCTACTGATAAGGATATGAAATATTCGCTAATTTCACTAATGGAACCCTAACCAAAGGATTCCCTGATCACAAAAGGAAGAAAATGTTTCATTTGGAATTCTAACTTGTATAATTCAAGGGATGATGGTATGATGATATATCATTGGAGTAGGAAAATGGAATGAAGTTCTCATTCAAAGGAAGCTGCTACAGGAAGTCTAGATGGCCCAAAGAAAGGATGAGCTATATATATTCTTGCATAGGATATTATGGAAGTCATGTCATATGGTTGCAAGTAACATGGATCACTACTTATGTCTTTAGAATCATGATCAAAGGAAAGGAATCTCCTACTATGAAAGTTTGTCGGTAGACATGGTTCACACTAGATAAAATCAACATAATATGTCCTCATATGGAGTATGAGGTAATTGACTACAATTGAGGAACTCTGATTGGAATCTCCTAGGAAGGAATTGTGTGAAGAATATAAAGGAAGAGATCATGAGATAACAACCATGGTAAAGGAAATAATCATCCAAAAGACCAATAATTTTTTACTAGAAAATCTCCCAGAAAGATATGAAGACTCTGATGAAAAGATGAAAAAGATGAAGACCCTTGGCAATGGATATATTTGGGAGATGTTTCAATGTGTATGCAGGATGTTGATACCTACAAGAAGATGTCATGATGAAATACCATCACAAGTATTATTTTGATTTAAGTATTAATTTTGAACAAATAATTGGACAGGATTATGTAGGACTACCAAAAGGGATAACTATGGATGTACTCCTAGAAAGACCGTATACAAGGATGAAAGATCCTTCTGAAAAATATGGCATGAAGAAAGAAGCATGGCATGAAGCAAGGCCAAATGAAGAGTGATCGATCAATTTATGATGAAAGGAATTATGTCATGAATCATGGATGAAAGTGATGGATGTTATATGCCCTATGAATAAGTCCTAAAATATGAATACTCCATAACAAATAAGAAATTCATGAAATCAAAGGAAGGAGCTCTTTTAAGCAGTTGGTTTTCCGACTACCTCCACCTATGTGGTTGTTGTAGGTCCTTGATTAAGAGGGAGCTTGTTATCAAGTTTCTTACTTGGAAGAAACTTGGAAATTCCTAAACCAAGAAGGAGCTTAGGAACATTCCTGGTATAGGAATGAGTACACTCCTTTATTGTAATATATCCTCCCTAATTGATAAGGAGAGATAGATACGACATTCTCGTATTCAATTCAGAAGACAGAATGGAGCATTGGGTAATCATCCGACATCTGATACTCTTTGAGGATGAGATAGGGCATCCAAGAAAAGAGTAGTTGTAGAGGACTAATATTCTTTGAGGAATAGGAATCTAAGATAATAATAGTCTTGGCGGAACACACCCTGAGAACCTGGGTAGGGTATGTTCCAAGAGAGAGAATGATTAAGGTGTCTATAAATCATTGGCATCACCAACACTGAGCTTAGATCTCGTAGAGATATAGAGTTGTTAGTCAAGGCCTTGTTATGTGATAAACATGGTTGATATGATACTATACAAATGGGTTACTAATCTGATTCTTCTTATGAGAAATTATTCATATTGAGAATGACCAGTTACCATTATGAATACCTCCCTAGTTAAGAGGGAGTGTTGAAAACTGTAACTAGGTTCGGTCTTCATAATGACATGTAATTATGATTTTATGTAATAAGATGCAAAGAATAAAAATAAAACAAATTTATTGTATTGCTTGCATCATGGGTTTCATGAGCAAAGGATTTCATTTTTTATTCAAGACTCTCATTAAGAGTCTTTAGGAGTTTTTTTATCTTATCATAAAATAATAGAGTCAATGTCATGTAAATGAAGTCATGTTACACTTTGTAAAAGTTCACACTTGTATATGTAAATTAGTCCTCCAAGACCTTGTCACTAGTCCTCTCCAAGCCGGTTAAATCAATTGAAGAACTTAAAATATGATGTCTTCTCTCCTATAGTGATCATTTCGGCCTAAAGGACATAACACAACCAATATAAATAACCTCACTTGGCCTCATTTAGTGGCATCCAATTTGGTGAAGATTACAGTCATAAATGAAAAGTGTAGGACTACAAGAAGTGCGAAAATATAAGGCTAATAAACGAGGAATAAACTTTATTGTGGTTCGGTGTTGGGTCACTCTATCTATCTTGTGAAAATCAGAAAGGTCGAGGTCTAAACTAGGGCTTTTTTCAGCATCAACTAAACTCATTTTGGGCATAATGTCACTCATAAAAGGCCGAGAAAGGAAGCTGAGGATAAGACTTCAAGAAGCCAAGGAAAAGCACTTGTCTAGGATTTTTGAAGTATAGAGACTGATATTCTCTAGGTCAAGCTGAAAAGTGCAGTGCAATGTAGTGCAGAAAAGAGAACGAAGAGAAGCCGAGAAGAGAAAAAAAGGCTAGTGACAAGGTTCATGGGATGATACTTGTGTCAAGGGTCTTTGTCATGGTCTTGGTGTTCGTCAATTTAAGATATATAATAATAATTTCTGATTGGGTTTTCCTCTCAAAGAGTGAGAGGTTTTGGCCCTGGCTTACAAGCCTACATATTGTGTCTCTTGTCTTCTATTGTGTATTTGATAATTGACTTGATGAAAATAACACAATAATAATATATCAAATAAAATATCATAATCAAATAAGCATAAATTATATCACAAGAAATTATCAAGAAAATAAATCTCCTAACTAATGATGCCCTAGATTTCTCAACACAAAGTGGAAATAAATTGCACCATACATAAAAAAAAAACTTCAAATCAAGCACAAAAAAATCATAAATCACCGAAAGAACAAGATAAAAAATAAACACCTTGACTCAATCCCAATGGTTCCTAGTGCTTCCAAAGGAAATCTCAACCCAAACCTTCTTCAAGATTTCATGGAAGCTTATTTTTCCATGAAATCCCTTGCATCATACCTCCATAGACACATAAGTGTTGATGCATATACTAGTTATCTTACCTTGTTATGCCAAGCACGCCGACTTGTGACTTAACACATCCATGCAATCCCTCAAGGGACTTCAGCTCCCTTGACGAATCTAGCTATAAATATAAACTCGCTAATATACCTTCCAAACACATGTACATGACTATAGAACATATCCATATAGTGTTAGACAAAATCAAGGTTAATAAGACTTCCTGTATGTAGAGATCTCATTCATTTGGAACTGCAGTTTCCAACTAGAGCCAAAGGAATTCTCATCCAATTCATTTCCTTTACCTTTACCTTACTGCAATCAATTCTTACTATGTAATGTCACATCACTCCGTTGTTAGTTATATAAAAAATTCAACTGCTACCTTGTCATGTTAATACCAAGCATGTTTCCCTGCAACTTTTCACACATTTCAGTCACATGTTCCAAAGATAAAGACAACATATCCATTAATTTTAAATCAACCTTTACCAATTCTAACAACCATGTAAAAATAAAAAATCCACTCACATTCATCGGTCATAATACATAATCCTACAACTATCACCTACTTACACTCAAGTAAATATCAGTAATCTCAACACATATGTGTTAGTACAGCCATCTTAAAACAAGATCATTTCTTCAAGCAATCTTATAGGCACATACTCATATCATGCAATTAATAAAACATTCAAACAACAGATAGATGACATAATAAACACCAAGCACTCAAACACCAGATAGATGACATGATCAAACATTCAAACACTAGGTAGATGACATAAGCAAGTTTATATCTTAATTTATCTTAGGGGAGCCTATTTTTTCTACACAATCAACCTAGATTGGCACGATACAACTCAAACATAAATAAGGTCATGATATCTATAATAGTAATTAGCTAAAATGTTCACATCATAAACTCACAAACAATTGACATTCATGTATAACAATCACATCTACACATTCATTCTAGATTAGTAAAACAAAATGTCAAAAATAAGTCAACTCATACCTAAATATTGTAACCATAACCATCCGCCTAGGCCAATCCAATTTAGCATGATACATATAACATCAAGATATTAATGAAATAACCCTAATCATCAAGTTAAATATCATATAAAAATAAAAAAGATAACATATAACATACTTATCAATAACATATAACATAATCATCAAGTTCACTAACATAAGATGACAACATTACATATAAGAACAACTTACGATCATTCATGACTATTTGACACGTGCATACAACTACACTAATAAACTAGCATTAATCATACATGTAACCATAATAATAGAATGGAAAGTATATAAGTAACTCTAATGCTTATAACAACCATTAAACACATACCTACATTCCAAACATATAAACCTATATGACGATATGCTCTTACCCCGAAGTCTAGTGCTACAACCTTACTCTGACGGTTTGCATCTCGTGCTCTATCTCAACCAACACATCAACATCATTACAACCAACAACATCATGATGACAAAAAATACATACGATGAACTCACAATGCATGTCTAGCGTACTATACATGCATAAGAATAACCATGAAAATGCATATATAAAACCAACATTCATTCATGACTAATGCATCCCAATAGAAAATTCATCAACTCCTACATGGAAACATAACTATAAAAATTACTACCATCATGCATACATAAAGAGCACGTATACAGGCTACATGCATGCATGCATGACAAACACATTCTGCCCATCTAGTCCAAATGTTGAACCATGCTCTGAGAACACTTTGTAACACCTACCTCCCACATCTACCCAAGTAACCATCCAACTGGGGTAACCATGTGACAAAGAGTTACTATGATATGATTTAACTCCCTATGTGTCAGTTAAGGAAGTGGAATCGACGAAACACAACAACACAGACCTTTTTCACCTACTATATGACACCTAAGAGCCATCCAAACCTTCTAGGAGGCTAGCCCCTAAGACAAATTGACATTTTAGTGCATAAATTCCCCATTCACTCCATTTATATGGGAAAGAGTGTGACTAGAACCCTCCAGTCACTCGCACAACATGGGTATGCATGCGACTGGGGAATTTTCTAGGTATTTCTGAGCATGCAACCTCAATTTTTGTGCCACTTTTTCAGGCCCAGGGCTCGGGTCACTACCCATAACTCCATGAAACTTCTAGAAATGAAAGATAACAGTGGAATAATGATGTAAATGCAATCACTTTAACAAGGACTTGACTAGAACCCTACTAGCCATGACAAACATTTCGTCAAACATGTCAAAAATATGTAATCTACAGGTTTAAACCATAGATATGAGCATAGGGATCTCATACTTATATGAGAATAGCTAAGAAGCATTATTGCCTCATCACATTAACTGCACTATCCTCTATTAGGCCATATATTCATTGTTCATTCATTTACAAGTCAAAACATGACGAGATCCTTACATCATCATTATCATAAAACACATTCATAACCAGCATATAAACACCGAAAATGACAAGTATAGAATATCCATATAAGTCGCATAATAAAAAATATATTTACCCATCAATATAAAAGTAAAAGAGCTCTTATTTCCATAAGAAAAATGCAGCCAAGTATGGGACTTCCATGTACCACTCGACCATAGACATGGCTGAGAAAAATATTTCTTCAGCCAGTCACCCCCGTGCCATATTCCAAACACAAATGTGGGATCTCATAAAACACATCAATAAAAACCAAACCAGGGCTCCGAGAGGGAAAATTACCTCAACCCTCATCCAATGATTTCACCTCACAGTTATACATCATGAACAATCATCAGAGTGGTCTCTACCCAGGTTTTCCATGTCTCTATATCATTTGTTCCGATAAGGGCTTCTTGGACTAATAACTCAACCCATAGCTACCACCGGGCTTCCAGAGAATTTTTCCAACCAGGGCTTTCGGAGTGTTTGTCTAACCAAGGTTTCTAGGACTAGCAACTCAACCTATGCTGTTAGAGGGCTTCCATAGCCTTTTTCCAACCAAGGTTTTCGGGAACTAGTAACTCAACCAACAACCAAAGAACATGAGAACCATCCAGAAAAAAAAGTACAACCCACAACACCATGGCTATCCAAGAAATGGAAAGGCTATGAAAAACTACTATCAATCCAGGAAATCCTCCATTCCAATGACATATCATAACCAAGAAACCACGTGCATGAAAAAACTAGCAAGGAAACCATACATGCAACTTGATACTTGCAAATAAATCCAATTGTAGATTATGATCCCATTGTCCCCTTGTGCTTTCCTTCTTTTCCTTTGCCTTCTTGCTCCAAATTCCAGGTATGCCACACTTATCCAAGAGTATTAGAAGTATATATAATAGAAGATATCTCAACCAAAACCTGTCAAAATATTTCCAAATAATCCTTAGAAACCTTTTTATTAATGAGGCCTCTAATTTCTTCAATTTTCCATTATTTTCCTCCTCACATGCAGCCTGTGACCTTTCACCTTCCTTTTCTCCCAATTTCCATTATTTTCATAAATAAATGCCAAATAATGTCTCATGCCTTTCCAAAGCCTTTTCCATTTCCGTTTAGCCATAATAAACCAAAGTGAACACCCACTGGGATGTTTTGGCCACCATTCAGCTTGGAATATATGTCCCATGACCTTGGTCTTATATTTTTTTACTTGGATTTTTAACCAGGGATGTTACACTTTAATATGTCAATATTTTACAATAATTTTTTTTTTCCTTTCTTTTGATAATACATAATTACATCATGACACAAAAGTAATTATTAAGACCAAAACTAGTTACAATTTCCAACACTCCCTCTTAACTAGGGAGGAATTCATAATTATCTAATTGGTACAAGGACAATAATCCATTTGAAACGTTTTTATAAGAATAGAATCAACATACACAATCCTAGGGATACCCTAATTGTCAAGGTATCCTCACATCAAAGATCCAAATGTCAATGAAACTAAAACAAAGAATCAAACTAATGGATTCCAGTGGCATACACTCTTTAAGGATCTAAGACACTATCGAGACTAGTTAGGTGTTATATGTCCATTTTCGACTATAGGTACCATCAGGCTTCAAACCTAACACCAACCCATAGGTATCTAGGTATCATATCCAAGGTTGGAACTCCATGAGACCAATGACACCCTCCCTCACTGGGATCCATACATCATCAATGGGTTGGCCAAGATGTCCTCCCAAGTACCATTACTAGCAGTTTCATGGTACTTCATCTATCCCTCTAAACGAAAACAAAGATTAGATTTCCACGAAGAGATCAACATCCACCAAGCCGAGCATGCTCCTAAAACTAACTTCTTATGGAATAGATTACATCAGCTACGTGTTCATATATTGGCACATATTGTAGCCTCATGACCCCAACCATCATTCAACTTCCAATGTATGCTAGCATAATATTTAGGGTCTTCAACTATTTTGATGTTGCTTTAGGTTATCACAATATCCAAATACATTTCTATGGAAGCTTCCTTCTTCAATTTATTTGGCAGCCTCAAACTTAGCTAAAGCACTTTACAAAATATCCAATTCACAACTTCATCAAACATGAATCTAGCTTCCGAATAACCATTTGTAGTGCTATAGCCATTCTTCGATCTTCATTCTTATTTCATAGCCTCTATTATAGTTGTTACAACATGTCCTCCCTCTGCACTAGATATATATATATACGCATTCTTTATCCAAGCTTCTTCTTTACTAGGGGGTAATTTCATCAAATTTAGCTACAAAGGCTCTTTCTTTCGCATCATCACATCATCAAAGAATTTCAACCTTTTGGAACATCGTTCCTTATATCCTTAGTTGGAAAAAAAGGTCATCAACAATGTATATTTTAATGTTACCAAGATTCTTACAACTCTTTATTTCTATCATGCTCAATATTTTCATCATTATTTCATATGTGGTAGGCTTACCGCTTTACAAATTTGACACTTATGTACCTACTCATATGATGGAGACTTGATATAAACTTTATAAAGGCTCAAACATAACTTGAGTTTCTTTTTCTACATTTTTTGATAGGGATCCCTCTCACCATGACAATATTAACATCTTCATGGTTCATCTTTATACGAGTCTACTTTTATCAGAGTGCCCAAGGATCAAACTTGATTACCAAACTATAATTCCCTCCATGGGCCATGCTCATTATTTCCAAGAAGACATCATTAAGTACAATAGTTGCTATGCTTCTTCTTCCTTCTCATCTTGCTCTTACATGCAATTATTTAATAGAAAATATAGCCAAGCAAAGTATACAAGTACAATTGCATGAAAAAATGGTTGTCACTCTATTGTTTTCAATAAATCTTAGAGAGGGAGAATTCTAGGGTTTCATGTTCAAACCCTAAATTTCATGATATTTCCTTTTTAAACATCAATCCTAGGGTTTGAGTCTCAAATCCAATTCTACTCTTTCTAGGATTTTCCATTTACCCTTGACTACCTTCAAAGCCTAAAAAATAAAATATAGGGTTTCTTATGAGGGAACAAATATATTATGGTTATGGTTTCTCTCTTTAATAGGGTTTATAAGTATCAAAAAGTATTTTTTTGACAAAAAATAATGCACTTATGAAGACTACAAACCCTTAGAATTCAAGAGAAATATTTTATATCAAATTAGGGTTACAATTTTCTGACTTGATAAGGGTTTTCTACTTCAAACATCATCTAGGGTTTTTTAATCCCTAGATTCCAAAGGTGAAGTATACAAACCTTATGATCAAAACATCCATTGAAAAATACCAACATAATAAAAAAACAAACCTTTAAACTATGAAAATGCACATACCTTATGAATACATACCTTATTCAACCATGATTGTTGAAATCCTTCCTTATTTAACTTGCATAGTCTGTACAGTCTTTCCATTGTTTCCAAAAACATCACAATTAATGTCTTTTTATGAGGCCTTATTCAAAATTCAAGGTATTGCTTCTTCCATTGATGTCATGGTCTTCTTGTTGCTTTCAAAAGTGAAAAATATAAATATGCCAAGGCCATAGACTGCCTTTAAAGGTACTACAACTTCATGATCTTCTCAAGATGCAATCATCAAACCAAGATTTTTTTCAAGGCGATCTAAAAGATAACATTTCAACATTCTACAAAGGTTTATGATTGTTAGGTATTCTTCCTTATAGTTAGGGATTTCTTGTTTCACAATAATTTTGTATAATATACCTATAATGTAATCAAGGCTTACTTCAAGCAAGTCTGATGATTTTATACGCTTCAAACAATGATACTATCTGAGAGATGATGCCACTTGTTTTTCTTAACTATAGGTTAGGGAAGGATATAGAAATTGTTATAGGTTCTTATATAGGCTCCTTCTTTCATTGTTATAGTGAAAATGTACTACTTCCTCCAAGGGTTCCTTTTAATGAATGCTATAGGATCTCAAAAATGATTTATTCATGGGCTGGTGTAAGATGTTTGATACTTCTTCTATCATTGACTGTAGTGGATGCTTTCAAGGAGTTAAGATTACAATCACTTCTCAAATTTTCACGACGATATTCTTTTATTGTTTTAAGAGGGACACCTATATGTTTCTCCTTAATTTTGATCTCAAATAATTTCCTTTTGGTAGGGGCTTCCTCAAAACCAAATATTCATCTCTTAGACTAGCATGATTCTGCTTCAAAAGTTGGCTTTATTTAATCACTATTGTGGTTTTGGATTTCCAACATATATGCATAGAACATAAAATTTTCTTGACTTATATACTCTTTTTTAGGCTCCATATCTTATATATGTATGTGTAAGACTAATTTTTCCTATTCAAGTATGGTGGCTATAGTTTTCGAACTAGGTTTGCTCTTTTAAAAATGCATTTTCAACTTAATTCTGATGCCCTGTTGTGAACATGAATTTTAGTCTCTAATCATGATCAGTATTTGTTTCTAGATTTTTGAAATGGTGCAAAAATTTAGATGCCTAGTTTCAAAAATAGTTCCTCTAACATATGTCAAGGACTTCGATCCTTCCATGAAAGAACTCAGACTTGAATGGGTTATTAAGGTACCCTCTTGGTCCTTAGAAACAATGCCTCTAGGACAATTATAGACTGCACTTTTCAAACTATGATTCTCTATAGTACCTCACTAAAACTTTGATAATATTAGTAAAATTTGGATTTGTGCAAAACTGAACTTCTATGCCTTCAGATTTTATTTTTTTCTATTGAAACATAATTGAGTGATCTCTTAATTTTCACATTTTCTAGCCCTTAGCTCTGATATCATGTTGGAAAATTTGTTAGGGCATAGTGTTTTCCATTTTTGACAGTAATTTGTGATTATATTATTATTATATGTGTGTAATTTCATCATCAAATAAATTACAAACAAATAGAGATTACAAGAATATAGGATGTAGGCATCATTTCAGGGAAAAACCCCTCCTAAAGGGTAAAACCCACAAGAATTTCCTCTTCTTATCAACTTCAAATGAGACTTCCAAAACCACAAACCAAAAGAACAACACACCATTATCAGATCAACTACCCAACCAATAGATTTGCTTCATCAAAGTCAACTACTATCTTCTGCTCCTTTAGAACTGTGAAGGCCCTAGATAATTCACACTTTAAAAGAGAGTGCATAATTTTACTTTATCGTTATACTTATTGCATCCTCGTAAGCCTCTTCGCATTCCTTCCCTGATTTAAAACATATAAGAAAATATGTGATTCAATTTCTCACCAATTGAGGTTGGATTTTATCAAATTTATTACCTTATTTTGGATTGGGCATGTCACTTCAAGGTCGACTTGAAGGCTTGGTCGACCTAATCAGTTGGTGGAATCTAAGACACTTTTTACACAATAAAAACCTCCTTTTATTTTTACAAGAGCCCCAAATGGTCCATGACATCATGAATTTGACTTTGACTCCAAATGAAATCCCTAGAGCACACAATGGGTGCTAGATCTATTGACTATTGACCCAAGCATGAAACCCATAATTTAATAACTCAATATTTTACAATAATATATATATATATATATATATATATATATATATATATATATATTTCTTTTGATAATACATAATTACATCACGACACAAAAAATAATTATGAAGAACAAAACTAGTTACAATTTTCAACAATATCTTTCCACATCACTCTCTGCCACCTATCTTGCCACGTCATTCTCTTCCACCTATCATACCACATCATGGTCATGACACTACCATGTGTCACTCAAAAAATCATCACTTGGCCACTGAAAAATTCCAAAACCACTTGTCACTTGTCATGACCACAGGGTTTCATGTCATCATCCTACCACCTATCTCTGCCATGTCACCTTTCCATGTCATCACAATTGTAAAATTCCACTACAGTATCATGGTTTATTTATCCTACTTGTTTTATATTATTACAATTTATTTCCATAAATTAGATTCAGAAAATACCGAAATAAACACAACTATAGTATACACATGCATATCATTTACTGAATAATAGACTCATCCAACAAAGTGACACATGGATTTTTGGACATAAGTCCCTGGAAAAACTCAAAGCGGGAGAACCGGTGCAGCAAATATGAGAGTTTATTTTATTAAGTAGATTCTGAGTACAGTAAATCTAGGTTCCATATCTGGAAAACCTGACAGAGAATAAAAGAAATAAAATCTGCAGCTAATATGTTGTTCTAGAACCAAATATTTGACTGATCCACACCATCAAACGATATTTACAAGACTTTGCCCAGATCTGACCCTAGAAACCCCAGTGCTGCCCCTAAAGCCCCAACATCATCCCTGCTAGCCTCAGAATACCATTGTGCTACCCAGAGAGGGACTGTGTAACCCTAGAGAGGGTGACATAGGCCTTACGCTAGCCCTGGAGAACCTCTGCATAATTTTTGAAGCCCTCTGGAGCCTTTGTGTTGTCCTACGTAGCACCTGCATAGTGGCTGTGCAGAACTGGCATAGATGCTTCTCTGCTTCTCTGTGTTGTCCTTGTTGCTGCTCCTCTTCCTCTTATTGAATATTGGCTTTGGGATCAGATCATACCATCAACCAATACTACCCCTCGCTGCACAAAATTCCTCTAGAAATTCTTAGCAAACCCGCCCTAGAATTCCAGATCTATTTCTCATCTCTGTAACTATGTGTGTGTCTCCAACTGACCCTCAAGCCTTTCTCTTATACTTTTCCATTCATCTCATCAACGACCAAGATTAAAAAATTCATCAACAGCTGAGATTAAAAGACTACTTGATCTGTGTCTTTTAGAACATTTCAGCACGTGTGTTAATTAATTCACTTTAATTATTTAATTTTCCTAAGTTTAGACTTAGGAAATCCATTAAAATAATTAATTATTTGAATAAATTGAACACAAACTGAAATTTCACAAAACACTTTCTAGGTTTTGGATTTCAAGTGTGTCCTAGTCCCTCCAAAAAATTTTAGGGCTAGATCACACCCGATGCTACACCAACTATACAAAATCTCAGCACTCCCTCTTACCACAGAGTGTGCTCTAGCAATGCATTCACACCATGCACTACAAGATCTTGAAGTTGGATTTTGTGTTGTTGATGCTTGGCCTACATCCTCCATCCACTGCATTGTTGCTCTCTGTACTGCTGCCCATGCCACTGCCACATTTGTACTACATCTTCCTCTCAACTTGATGCATCATGCTTCCCATAGCATTGCCACTGCTAATTACTGCACTGCAACTCAGTTTTCGAGAAGTAATCAATTGAAGGACTTATGCCCAACTATTTTACCGATAAGTCAGGTTTCCTTCCATCACCGAAGCTCCTTGGATGTTGATTTACGTTGTCCTCTTAGAGGCACTATTATGCTACAACACTACATTGCATGAGCACAAATTCTTTGTGTTGCTGAAGTCCCATTATCCCCTCTACATTGTTGCCTCCACATTGTTGCTACCTCTGCATTATGCCTCTCCCTCTTCAGCTCTTCAGCTCTCCCTTCTGCTTCATTATGAACTTATGCAACCATCTCCCGACTCATCCTGCTACCGTCTTAAGGCTCTTGTAGCTCATATGTGATCTAAGTGTAGGGTTGACTCAAGGATCCTGCCACTGATTGTAGATGATCTACAGATACATGTCACCCCACCTCTTCTCTCGAGGCACATGAGCACTCATGGTTGTGTCATCATCAGAGCCATCTTCCTTTGCTGCTGCAGCCTTGGAATTAGAATATCCTTTGTCCTTATTCTTAGGATAAGTGCTGGAAAAGTGTCCAAGATCTCCACAGTTAAAGCACTTGACCTTGGAAAGGTCCCTATTATTCTTCCCTTACTGCTTGCTTTCCTTTGATGTAAGGGCTACATCTTCCTCCTCCTCTTTGAATTTGGCCTTTCTGCTTCAACCATTGATATTCTACCTCTTGGTGACCCTCCTAATCTCCTCTTGGCGGAGGATAGGCTACATGTCTTCCCATGATGGTAACACTACCCTTCCCAGAATTCTTTGGACAAATGTTTCCCATTCTTCGAAGACTGCATTCAGGGCAGTCCTCACTAAGAGCCCCTCATATGGAGTATCACTTATGTCGATCAGTTGATCTCGAATAGCTTGAAGCCTGAATTGGAATGGATCTATCTCTTCACCCTTCATCATTTGGAACAACCACATCTGGTTCTCCATAAGCATTCTTCGTTGGACAAAGCCTCCTTGGTATATTGTGTCTAAGGCTACCCACATATCATTTGTTGTAGTCTTTCCAGAAAATGAGGTATAACGTGGTCTTTGACTCTGTCTATGATCAAACGCTTAGTCTGAGCTTGATTTTATTCATAATTCTTTAGAGGATTTGCATCGGTTGGTACAAAAAGAACCTTCTCTGCATGATATTTCAGACCATACTCATCCAGAACTTACAGGATTCTGGCCTTTGAGATTACATAGTTGGACAAGCCGTCCAACCTATCCTGATCTCTTAGTCCGCATCGCGCCATCTTTCTTATATTTTTCAAAAACAATACTCCTCCTCCCTCTTTCTATGGCTACAAAAAATCTGGATTTGGGTTTCTTGGTGACTAGAAACCCTCGAGTAATTTCTTCTTCTTAAGACTGATTTCCCTCCTGGAAATTTTTCACCCAAACACAATCGGACTGCACTCTCCGATCCTCCTGATCGAATCTGAAATATATTTGGCTCAGATCTGTTGAGTAACTGTCTTCCTCCCACCTTTTTTGAATTATCTAGGCATAATTATGCACCTGCAGAATCTCTACCACACCACCACTACTAAAGATATGAAGCACTGAAAATTCCATATCTTGGAAAAAAAATTCTGCAGCTGAAGAAGTGATTGGACTGCGTCCCACTGACTAGCCCAGCGTAACCTCAATGCTACTCAAAAGTGTACTGCGTAACCCTAGACTGGGTGACACAGTCTTTATGCTAGCCTGGGAGGGCTCTACGTAAACATGATGGCCTTCTGCAGCTACATCACTGTCCTTTCCTGGATCTGCATTCTTCTACTGTCAAGTTGCCCTTTCCAGAACTGTTTTTTGTTGCCACCCTACAGACAAAATTGTATTCAGCTGAATGCTAGAGATTCAAATTGATCTGCTATCGCTCTAATACCATGTGAAAATTCCATTGCAGTATCATGGTTTATTTCTCCTACTTGATTTATATTATTACAAGTTATTTCCATAAATTAGATTCAGAAAATACTGAAATTAACACAACTACAGTCTATACATGCAGATCATTTACTGCATAATACCCTCATCCAACAAAGTGACACATGTATTTTTGGACATAAGTCCCCGGAAAAACCCAAAGCGGGAAAATCGGTGCAACAGATATGAGGGTTTATTTTATTAAGTAGATTATGAGTACAGTAAATCTGGGTTCCAGATCTAGAAAACCCAATAGAGAATAAAATAAATCAAATCTGTAGCTAACATGTTTTTATAAAACTAAATATCTGACTGATCCACACCCTCAAACAGGATTTACAAGACTCAACCCAGATCTGGCCCTAGAAACCCCAGCACTACCCCTGAAGCCCCAGCGTCAACCTTGCTAGCCTCAGAATGCCACTGCGCTACCCAGAGGGGGACTGCGTAACCCCAGAGAGGGTGACACAGGACTTACGATAGCCTTGGAGACCCTCTGCGTAATTTATGAAGCCCTATGAAGCCTCTGCATTGTCCTGCATAGCACTTGTGTAGCGGCTACGTAGCTTCTGCTCTGCTTATTTGCGTTGTCCTTGTTGCTGCACCTCTTCCTCTTACTGACTCTTGGCTCTGGGATCAGATCATCCCCTCAACTAGTACTACCTCTTGTTGCAGAAAATTCCTCTGTAAATTCTTAGCAAACCTGCCCTAGAATTCTAGATCTATTTCTCAGCTCTACAACTATGTGTGTGTCTCCAACTTACCCTCAAGCCTTTCTCTTATATTTTTTCAATCATCTCATCAACAGTCAAGATTAAAACATTCATCAATGGCTGAGATTAAAACACTTCTTGATTTGTGTCTTTTAGAAAATTTCAACGCATGTGTTAATTAATTCACTTTAATTATTTAATTTTCTTAAGTTTAGACTTAGTAAACCCATTAAAATAATTAATTATTTTAATAACTTGAACACCAACTTAAATTTCACAAAACACTTTTTGGGTTTTGGATTTCAAGTGTTTCCTAGCCCCTCCACAAAATTTCAGGGCTAGCGCGCACCCGATACTAGACCAACTATACAAAATCTCAACACACAATATCAGTTTTACTCACCTTAGTGTGCCACTTCATATGTGCATCGGCATGTAGGCCCTAAAATATTTCCTAGCTCACCAACCTAAATATGACATGTAAAATATACACAAGGATCATCCTTGGGGAGTTACACTAGTGTTTTTTCTATTATCTTCCATTAATCCTTCCAAAATTTTCTTATGAATTTGTATCTCTGTTATTCAATATTGCTTCAATAAATATATTGTTCTTATGAGTTTAATGAAAACATATTCTACTTGGATCATATTATTTGTACTTTGAATTCCAATAAAATTGTAAATATTTTGCGATTCATACTTACATTTAGAATGTGGTCAACATCTAATCCATTTGATTGATATATTTCCTCATAATTGGTTATGTGTAAGGGTTGCGGTAAACTTATATTCTAAAGAGCCTCTCCTTCATTATTTTATATACCTGGAATTCTCTTACAAATTTTTGAATATCTATCCTAATTCTTGCCCCAAATAATTATTATTTTAATCCTTGACATGTTTTAAGGAATAAAAAATGTCACTATATGGGGGAGATATGATAATACTTTATTATTTGTTGTTTCAACTTTGATTAAGGGTATGCAAATATTTTATCATTATAGAAAAGGATATCTCTCTTCCATTAAAATTGCTCCATATAATTATTCTCTTCTTTTAGACATTATATTTTTTGGCTACTATTATTATCTTCTCGCTAGTGATGTTGAGCTACTTCCAGCCACAAAAGAATTGAAGATGTAATGGAATATAATTCAATACATATTTTATTATAGATGGTGCATCTTCAACCACATTTACTTTCCATTTTATATAGATTATTTCAAAATTTAGAAATAGAGTCTAGCTTCATTTCAATGCTTTTTCCACAAAATGTCAGACTTAGGACCTATTTTGAACAAGATACAAGGAGGTTTAAGAGGGGAACTTAGTTAATCCAATTCAATTGGTACAATTCACTACCCCTCTCTTCCAATCTTTGAATATAATCTTCATATTTCTCTTGATCCTAGGTTTGATTTAATCCATTTCATGTTGGATCTAGTGGCGAGTTTTTCAATTCTCTCCTACAATCTAGCTATACCATTTTATTTTAGACTATATATAACTTAGGGGTAGTTTACTTCCAAGAGTTGTTGAAGGTTTGATATTTTATCAAATAATTTCAACTTAATATAGTGATGCTTGTAGGTTTATCCTTTTATTTTGATTGGTATTCTTCAATTCTCCATATATCTTCTTGAACTTTACCTTACTCGGCCTTTCATTCCCATTTGTCTTGTAATTTGACTACCATTTCACGGTGAAGTTAATAAACTCTAATTTATACTTTGTGACTAACAATTCATGGTGAATACATTTTTCACTGACTTGGCTGGATGTGATCGAGTTCCCTTGATCAAATTATTTTTTTTTTAATGCGCAGGAGGTCGTCAAAAATTCAACGGTACATGGTAACTGTCAAATATATAACTCTTAATCGACTAGAAAAATCTTCAAATATTATACGTTGTATCAACAGAACCAGGCGTTGGAGATATATAACTCCCATCATACAAACTTATTATAACATTTATTATCCGATGCTCAACCATTGTACATTTAACTCCATACCGATGGAAGGAACCATCGGGTCCCATCTAACTAGACTAAAAAGTATTTGAATATCTAAATTCAAAGTGTCACCATTTTTTGTATCAAGTGTGGTGGAGCTATAACACTACCATCAAACAAATTTATTATAACATAGATTATCCGACGGTCAACCATTGGACATTTGACTCAATACTAACAGAACAAATTCTTGAGTCCCGATGGACTAAACTAATATGGTGTCGAATATTCGATGTCAAAGCGTTGTCATTTTTTCATCTAGGGCAGAAGATATTCAAATTTTACCATGTCACATATCATACGACTGTGGGTGTCACAATTGAAATTTACCCCGTCGTATATCTCACAAATGTGGGTATCACAAAACTGAACGCAAAGAGTCAAATGTTTAAAGACATTTTCGACCATATTTGGCGTCATATATATGACGTCTTCCTATCGAATATCTGACGTTTAATAAAGGGTCGACTATTCAACACAATCCCATTGACAAGGAGCTCGAATCCAACGTGAAAAATTTCCAATGACAATAAGTTGAATAGTCGATGAATATATGTCGAATTTTGTCCCCATTTGTACTAGTGGTAACTCACGCCATTAAGGAGACAGACTAAAAAATTCCATGAAAAAGAGGTATGCATGCCTTAGTATATTATGAATTAAACGAGAGTGTAACACATGCATTAAAGAGTAAATAAGAGGAATATTTTATGACATGCCTAATGAGTCTGCAAGAGAGAGTGCAATGAAACTATTAAGAGAGAGTGAGAGTTAACATAGTCCCATGTGATTCATAAAGGATAGAGAGGTACGAAGAGATTGAGAAGGTAAGGAGACTTTTTAATTCATTTTAATAATAATATTGTAGTCTCATAAGGATAATAATAAAGGTAATGATAATATCAGTGATTAAGTCAAAATTGAACTATTAGGATTTATTAATGATAAGTTAAATGATTTTCCATCAACTATACTTGATTACCAAGTGATGCAAGGTGATTTACTATTTTTGAAAAGTCATGCTTGAAATGCTAAGCATGACTTTCTACTTTTAGAAAGTCACTCTAGAATTGACATAAATGAAATTTTATTTAAGGAAATTCATCCTGAGCTATCAATTTTCAACACTCCCTCTTAGCTAGGGAGGAATTTATTTTTGTAAGAAAGATATCTTCTTTCTTTTCTCATCTCTACTTTATAACAATGATGTCACAATCTAATGAAGAAGAATCCACATAGTTGAGATTCATTTATTACCCTATATCCACTAATCTTCCCACCTTGAAATAGACATGGGCGGATTAACACTTATCAACACATGACAAGGATCATGTACAACAAAGACTTACCTCAAGAGTCAAGTTGTAGAACACTTGCATCAATAGAATTTGGGGGGATTACCACTTGTCAACACATGACAAGGATCAAGCACAACCAAGTCTCATCTCTGCTTCAGGGGATTACCACTTGTCAACATATGTTAAGGATTGTGCACAACCAATATTTACCACACCCATTGGCCACATGGGTGGAAATCCCAACAAGCCCAGATTGTGGGTAGGATGCATATTAGGGTATACTCTTGGAAAATCCCAGACTTCATGGTAGTGGGATTACCACTTGTCAACACAAGGCAAGGATCATGCACAACCTAAAGTTAAGAGTTACCTCAACCCCAAGAGTTCTCCTAACTCCATTCCAACATCTGAGATCAAACAAAAGGGAAGAGAATAGCTTAGTGTTCTTGATCATTCATGATCGCCCCCACCAGGAATGGTCAAATTTGTCAGACTAAGTTTCTCTTTGAGTACCAAAAACTTTCCTTTTAAAAAATTCTTGGTAAGTATATCAACTATTTGATCATGAATTTCAATATGATGGAGCCTCATTTCTCCTCTCTGCACCATATCCAAGATATAGTGATATTTAATCTCAATGTGCTTGGACTTATCATGGAACATGGTATGCTTTGTCTAGTCGAATCCCAATCTTATTGTCACAGTATATTACTTTCGTATATGTTACATGCTCAAAAAACTCTCCAAAGAGCTTCCTCAACCATACTTCCTCACAGCTAGCCATGTTAACAACAATGTACTCAACTTCAACAGTGCTAAGGGCTACAAGCTTTTGATTTCTTCTCATACAAAAATATCATGGAAAATACTAAGCTAAAGAAACATCCATATGTTCTATTTTTGTCACTAGAGTTACCAATCTAATCAACATCGGAGCATCCATGCAGTCTCACGTCTCTAGCAGTATATTTCAATCAAATATTTACGGTCCCATGAAGGTATCTCAACACATGCTTTGCAAAAACCTAGTGTGCATGTGATGGCTTAATCATATATTGGGTCAAAGTATTTACCACAAAACATATTTCTAGTATAGCGTTCAATAAGAACATGAGTGCCCCAATCAATTGTTGATACTTAGAAGGGTTAGCTAAATCAGGTCTTGTAGCTTCACCACATAAATTTTGGAAATTCATTTCCATTCGTGTATTCATGGACTTACATTCTCTGATACCAAATGTTTCCAATAGTTTGACAAAATATTTTCCCTGAGAAAGGAAAATATCACCAAGTATCCTCCATACCTCTAGGCCTAGAAAGTGGTGCATCAAATGAAGATATTTTATTTCAAACTCAGAATATAACTCCCTGTTACACTTAAGGATAAGAGTTTCTCCTCCTGTCAAGAATAAGTCATCAACATATAATACCAAAATCAAAGGCATACCTTGGACCATTTTGAAGTAGAGATTTTGATCAACATTGCTTCTAGTAAAACCAAGCTTCATTAAGAATATATCAATGCGAGCATAACAAGCTCTTGGGGCTTGCTTCAATTTATAAGAGATTTCTTTAGTCTACATACATGATTTTTTCTGTCATGTACTTCAAATACTCGTGGTTTATCCACAAATTCTTCTTCCTTGAGGAAGCCATGTAGAAAATTAATTTTCACATCCATTTGGTGAAGAGTCCATCCCCGATTAGCAACTAGAGAAACAATATATCAGATTGCAGTATATCAAGAAACATGTGCAAAAATCTCATCGTAATCTATTTCCTCTTTCTGTTAGAAACCTCTAGCCACAAATATAGCTTTATATTTTTCAATGCTTTCATCTGCACCATGTTTAATTTTTTACAACCATTTATAAGTCACAATAGAACTGCCTTGAGGTCTTGAAACTACTTCCCATATATCATTATGTATGATGGGCTCATATTCTTCATCCATTACATCTTTCCATACTTGATATTTCATTGATTCTTCAAAAGTGCATGGTTCATCCTGAATAATGTTTCTCATGGCTACAATGTATCCCTGGAACCAACATGGTTTCTTGTTTTCTATGAAGGTTCCTCTAGGGGTATCATGTTTATCAAAATCTTGTAGAGTGTCATCAAGCCATAATGGTCTCTTTCTAGCAAGAGGATCACGTGGCGGATGATCCATGGGCTCCATGGGTTCATCAACAAGATCAGGTTCAAGCTCAGGATCTTCTTGAGCATCCAAGGCATCATCTTGACTTTAAACATTAGTAGGAGGAGGAGTGTATCTTTCCTTTCTAAGAGCGACATCTTCATCTAATATTACATCCCTACTAAACTCTATATTTCTTTAACAATGAAAGTATGTTCTGTAAGCTTTATAATTTTCATAATAACCTACAAATGTACCTTTCCTACCTAAAGCTTCCACCTTGTTCCTCTTTTCTTTTGGGACATGAAATTAAAAAGGATAACTAAAGATCCTCATGTGCCCAAATTTGGGATTTTTACCAATAAAGAATCCTTTAGGAGATTTGTTGTTTAGGACTCGGTGTGGAGATCTATTTTGGGCATAAACAACAGTGTTAGTAGCTTCTTTGTAAAGAAAATTTGGTAGGTTTTGATCATGCAACATATATTTGACTTCTTCCATGATAGTTTTGAGCCTTCTTTCAACCACACCATTTTTTTCTGGGTTATACAATATGTTGGTCTCTTTCTTGATTCCAGCTTCTTTGCAGAAGTCATTGAAATCATTTGAAGTGAACTCTCCTCCTTTATCAGATCTATAGATTTTGATCTACTTTATAGATTATTTTTCTACCAGGGATTTGAAGTAATTGAACACATTAAATTATTGACTTATTTTTTTCAAAAATAAAATTCATGTTTTTTGAGAAAAATCATCACAAATATTATATAATACAACTGGCCACCAAGAGAATTTATGGGCATATGTCCACATAAATCAGAATGTATAAGATGAAGTACTTTTCTTGTTTTTCTTTTTCTTGAAGGGAATGGTCCCTTTACATGCTTTCCACTTGCATGTTGAAGTCCAACAAGAAATTATAGCACCTACACTAGTGTGGGATCAGGAGGTCGAAGCAGCACCTACACTAGTGTGGGACCAGGAGGTCTTAGCAGCACCTACATTAGTATGGACTAAATTTGGTGCATGTCTATTTTAATTTTCCCTTAATTAAAATGGAAAATAAAATGTAATATTATCTCATAATCACTTGTAATAGTTAACTGAGTGTGATAAGATCAATTATATCATGAATTTTGAGTTGAGGGTAGTTGGTGAGGCATGCAGAGTAATTCTAGTTGTAACACAGTTCAAAGTGCAGTTGGTGCATTAGTTTAATGCATGTGTAATAAATTAAACTCAGTTAAGTGAGTTAAAGTTAGATGTGCTAGTTGTAACTGTTTGTTGCACTAGTGAGAGGTCAAGTGAATTAAATATCGTTTAACTCACAATCAGTGATCTAACATGCAACAAATGATTTACTATTATTATTTGCATGCATGTTAGTTCCAGTGGAGACCCAGTTGAGATCTAGGTTAAAGGGATGTTAACTATCAGTTGTAGGATTATTGGGTTGCAACCATGCAATCAAACACTTATTGAATTTCCCATGATCCTTGTGCAGTTTAGGAAGGCCAAAATTCCTAAAGAATAGGGATTTCAATAATCAAGAATTGTGCAAGCAAGGCAGGGTGTTTGGGGGCAGAGAATTCGCTAAGTGTTGGTCAATTTTGTCCAAGACAGTGTGATACAATTAGCTGAGTATAGGAGGCTCTTGTGAGAAGATTTGTATTTTAATTGTTTCTTGTATCCATGTTGAATATACAATAGAATATAGTGCGGTTTTGAGCAGAAATATTTCCCCGGGAAATTATTTGTGTTGTGGTTTGATTGATTTTTCTTTGCTTCATGTGATTGGCGATTATGTTTAATTTTCGCAATTGATTTGTAGAAGCGATTCAGTATCTAGATTTAGTACATTGTTAGATCGGATTGAATCCATTATATACATATTTTTTTTATAATTTATACATGGTATCAGAGCATGAGAAATCACAATAGTAAAGGAGGAGTTGAGTTTGTGACTGAATATAATTCGAATTTGCAGAGGACTTTATTGGTGCTATAAGTGATTCAGGATTGAAATGGATTTTAGTGGCTTGATATTGGAGTATGCACTCGAGGGAAAATCTAAATATATTGCCTTGAAAGATAGGATGGAGGCAGTTTTGGAAGACAATGGCTTGAAGGAATTCATTGACAATGATGTTCTCAAACCCGTTGTGACAAATGCTGCAAATCTTGATGCATTGCAAAAGAAAGTGGCAAAGGTAAGGAGGATCTTACTGGAGGGAGTAGGAGACCACATTTTCTCAAGTATCCATGGAAAAGCCACACCATATGAAATTTGGAAAGCTTTGACAGATCTATTTCAAAGTAACAGTGACCATAGGAAATTGGCACTGAAAGATAAACTCAGGAAGATCAAGATGGAGAAAAGCGACTCCATACCAAAATATTTAACAAAGTTTGTCCAATGTCGGGATGATCTTCAGAGCGTTGGAATTACTATCACTGATGATGATTTGGTGAGCCTATCTCTTCTAGGACTTCCCAAGAGTTGGAATAGTTATCAGGACTCTATCAATGGAAGGGAAAAGCTGCCAGATTGGGAACGACTTTGGTTGGATTTGGTGCAAGAGGAGTTCAGAAGGAATACCAGAGATGGATCTTCATCTAATAATTAAGATGAAGAATATTTTTCTTTGGCTGCCAAGGCGAAGAAGGGGAAAGGAAATAAATTCCATTCCAAATCTGAGTCCGGTATAGATGGAAAGAAGTGCAACATGTCTAGAGTGAAGAGTTTTTACTGTCACGAACATGGGCATTATGCCACTAACTGTCCAAAAAATAAGAAGAACAAGAAGGCTTCATGATCTGTAGCTGGTGAGGCTTTGGCCTCGCAATTTGAGTGTGACTTATCGCTAGTTTCATGCATGGTGTCAAGTGCAATGGGATCGATGTGGTATTTGGATAGTGGTGCATCCTTTCACATGACGGGAGACAACGAACTTTTTAGTAGCTTGGAAAAGAAGAACCTCTAGATGCATATCGAAATGGGTGATGACAGGTCGTGCAATGATAATGGGATTGGTACCATTACCTTCCAGAGACAGTCAGGTAAACCATTTCAATTAAAAGATGTAATGCATGTACTAGGCTTGAAGAAAAATTTAGTCTCAGTTGCAATGTTGGAGGATAGAGGCAATGATGTTGTTTTCAGTGAAGGAAAAACTTTCCCGCGACACAAAACAATAGGATAAGAAAAGAAGATTTGGATTCGAATTAAGAATATCTATAAACTTGATGTATAATGCTGCACAATATTAATGGATAAGGCGGAAAAAGTGGTGAGCCAGGATGAGGGTGAGTTATGGAACACGATATTGGGCCATATTCACCACAGAGCCTTAAAAGTTATGCAACAGATTTATATGAGTCTTCCCAAGGGTACACTTGCGCAGTTAGACACATGCAAGGGATGTACTATGGGAAAATATGCAAAGGCCACCTTTCATGAGAAGGAGAACCGAGCCTCGAGGATACTTGAGAGAGTTCACACAAACGTGTGTGGACCATTCTCTACTGCTTCGACCGCAAAGCATAAGGACAATTTGATATTTGTTGATGAATTTTCTCAAAAGTGCTAGATCTACTTCATGCAGCAGAAAGATCAGACGTTCTCAGAGTTTCTTGAGTTCAAAGTACTGGTGGAGAAAGACATGGGGAAGCAAGTGAAGGCTCTTAAGAGTGATAATGGTGGTGAGTACTTTTGCAGCAAAGAAGGAACTTGAAGAGAACTGGTTGTGCCTCATAACCCACAGCAGAATGGGGTCGCAGAGAGAAGAACAAAATGATTGTGGGTGCAGCAAGAGCGATGTTGCATGATCAGGGCCTACCATTTCATCTATGGGCGGAGGCATGCAACACAACTGTATTTGTGCAAAACCGTTGTCCTCATAGGATACATGGCATGAGTACACCAGTAGAGGATTTTACTGGTAAGAAACTTGATGTTTCACATTTTAATATTTTTGGCTCATTTTCTTATGTGCATGTGACCAAAGACGCCAAGAAGAATCTGGAACCAACAGCTGAGATTGGGATATTTTTGGAGTACACTGAAACTCCCCATAACTATCGGGTGTATTTTCCAAGCAACATAATGACTGTTGTGCGATGAGATATAAAATTTGATGAGGAGAAATCCATGCAATTGTCCCTTGAGAGGGAGCTGGATTTGCATGTAGATGAGGAACTCTTTGTTCCAAAGGATGAGCCTCAGGATGTGGAGTAACTACATGCGGAGGATCATGGAGTGGTAAAAATCACTCATGCAGATCCATGCACCAGAAATGGTAGAAGGCACACCACAGAAGCTGATAGATTGACACTAGATGCAATAGAGAATGTAGGAACCCCTACTTCACTGCATAGACAGAGGCAGTCTCCAGAAAGGTTTAATAGATACATGGCTCTTATGAGCAAGTGTATTGTGACATAACCATCTTCCTTTTAGGAGGCAGTGCAACAACAAATTTGGGTTGATGCAATGGTCGAGGAGTATGGACCCATTGTCAAGAAAAGTGCATGGGAGATTGTCCCAGGACCAGTCGGTAAATCAGTGGTTGGATCTAGATGGATATACAAGGTAAAGCAAGTTGTTGATGGGAGTGTGGAGATGTATAAGGCCAGATTTGTGGCCTAGGGATTCTCACAGATTGAGGGGATCGACTATGATGAGAATTTTTCACCAGTTGCAAGGTACTCTTTCATTAGATCTATCCTTGCACTCTCAGCGCAAATGGGGTGGTGCATTCATCAAATGTATGTGAAAACTATGTTTCTCAGTGGATTTATTGAGGAAGAAGTGTACATAGAGCAGCCACAAGGTTTCAAGATCTTTGACAATGAGTCACATGTGTGTTGACTCAAGAGTTCATTGTATGGGCTTAAGCAAGCACCTCGTGCTTGGTACACTTGTATTGACAACTATTTCACCGGGTTGGGCTTCACCAAAAGTGAAGTTGATGCAAACCTGTAACTGATTGTGGTTGATGGTAAGCTCTTGATTGTCGTACTTTATGTTGATGATATAATTTTAACAGGTGATGAGCAGCTAATACACTCATGCGAGGAGGATCTTGCAAGGCAGTTTGAAATGAAGGACATGGCACTCCATTAGTGGAAGATATGCTCCTCCTCCTATGTATCTTTCGGTTCTTCCTTTTTGATCTTCGTGGTGGTAACAATGGTGTTCGGCTCCACATCGATACTCTTCTTCCCTTTATCAATCCCCTTCTTAGGTTTTGATTTAGATTCGAAGCATGCATCTGATTCAGAATCCTTCATCTCGGCCAACAATGATTGCTTGGCCCGACACTCTCTTATGTTGTGAGTGGAGCTCTTATTGAACTCACGCCTCTTTCTCATGTCTTTCTTCATCTTCACGGTGTTGTTCTTTGCTTGCGGCTTTGGCAGGTTGTCTTGGGTTGCCATGCCTTGGCTTTATCCTTTGTCCTGTAGTTTAGGGGCACCTTTCCCTTGCTTTTTATTCACAGATCCAAAGTCTCGCTTCTTATGTTTGAAATTATGCTCAATCTTCGTAGCATACAGGCATGTTGTACCAAGAAAGGAGATGTCAAGGAACTCCATTTCCTCTTGAATGTATCAGTGCAAAAAAATATGGTACTTCAACACCAAATATTTCTCTGAATATTTGATACACAAATTTGTGCGTGGGGTATGAAACATATTCGTCAGCTCATGCACATCTTGATCCCTTTGTTGCTGCAACATAGTCCATTGTATGTACTTGTCCTCATATCTCCCCACGGGATAATATTGTTCCTTGATGGTGTCTCAGAAAGAATTCCAAGTGAGTAATATTGAGAACAGAGAGGGGTCCCCCTCGTCCTTTTTCTCACAGTAGGTTTCCCACTAGTCCTTAACATGGGGACGAATTTGAGGAGTGAAAAAATAATCTTCTCCCTGTGGGACAAGTCATGAACTAAGAAATATCCTTCTAATAGATTCAACCATCTATCTATGACGTATGCATCTATTTGGCCATAAAATATGGGAATGTCAAAGTTTACTTGTACCTTAAAAGGGGTTGTGCCTCCATAGTGGCCGTTGGATGTAGATGCACCGCTAGTGGGCAGTCGTTGAAGGATATGGGAAAAGTTATCCATCATCGCGTCCCTTTATTTTTTGAGGGACTCCTCGAAAAATATTTTGAAAGGATCTTTTTCTCCTTGTCTTTATTTTTGTCCTCCTGGGCATATGTCGGGGTTTACAAGTATGATCTTGCAAAGGTTCAACCAGAGCAAGCCCTAACTCCTTATACCCTGACCTCATTGGGGACATACAAAGAAGGATCGAGTTGAGGGTATTTGGTGAGGCATGCAAAGTAATTCTAGTTGTAACACAGTTCAAAGTGCAGTTGGTGCATTAGTTTAATGCATGTGTAATAAGTTTAACTCAGTTAAGTGAGTTAAAGTTAGTTGTGCTAGTTGTAACTGTTTGTTGCACTAGTGAGAGATCAAGAGAATTAAATATCATTTAACTCACAATCAGTGATATAACATGCAACTAATGATTTACTATTATTAGTTGCATGCATGTCAATTCCAGTGGGGACCCAGTTGAGATTTAAGTTAAAGGGATGTTAACTATCAGCTATAGGATTATTGGGTTGCAACCATGCACTCAAACACTTATTGGATTTTTCATGATCCTTTCACAGTTTAGGAAGGCCAAAACTCATAAAGAATAGGGATTGCAATAATCAGGAATTGCGCAAGCAAGGCAGGGTGTTTAGAGGCAGAGAATTGGCTAAGTGTTGGTCAGTTTTGTCTAGGGAAATGTGAGACAATTAGCTAAGTACATGAGGCTCTTGTGAGAAGAGTTATATTGTAATTGTTTTGTGTATCCATATTGAATATACAATAGAAGATAGTGGGGTTTTGAGCAGAAATATTTCCCTGGGAAATTATCTGTGTTATGGTTTGATTGATTTTTCTTTGCTTCATGTGATTGGCGATTGTGTTTAATTTTCGCAATTGATTTGTACAAGTGATTCAGTATCTAGCTTTAGTACATTGTTAGATCGAATTGAATCCATTATATACATATTTTTTTTATAATTTCTACATGGTATCAGAGCATGAGAAATCACAATAGTAAAGGAGGAGCTGAGTTTGTGACTGAATATAATTCTAATTTGCAGAAGAATTTCTTGGTGCTACAAGTGATTTAGGATTGAAATGGATTTCAATGGCTTGAGATTGGAGTATGCATTCAAGGGAAAATCTAAATATATTGCTTGGAAATATAGGATGGAGGTAGTTTTGGAAGACAATGTCTTGAAGGAATTTATTGACAATGATGTTCCCAAACCCGTTGTGACAAATGCTGCAAATCTTGATGCATGGAAAAAGAAAGTGGAAAATGCAAGGATGATCTTACTAGAGGAAGTACGAGACCACATTTTCTCAAGTCTCCATGGAAAAGCCACACCATATGCAATTTGGAAATATTTGACAGATCTATTTCAAAGTAGCAGTGACCATAGGAATTTGGCACTGAAAGATAAACTCAGGAAGATGAAGATGGAGAAAAGCGACTCCATACCAAAATATTTAACAAAGTTTGTCCAATGTCGGGATGATCTTGGGAGCGTTGGCATTACTATCAATGATGATGATTTGGTGAGCCTATCTCTTCTAGGACTTCCCAAGAGTTGGCATAGTTATCAGGACCCTATCAATGGAAGGGAAAAGCTGCCAGATTGGGAACGACTTTGGTTGGATTTGGTGTAAGAGGAGATCAGAAGGAATACCAGAGATGGATATTCATCTAAGAATTAAGATGAATAAGATTTTTCTTTGGCTGCCAAGGTGAAGAAGGGGAAAGGAAATAAATTCATTTCCAAATCTAAGTTCGGTATAGATGGAAAGAAGCACAACATGTCTAGAGTGAAGTGTTTTCACTGTCACGAACATGGGCATTATGCCACTAACTGTCCACAAAAGAAGAAGAACAAGAAGGCTTCATGATCTGTAGCTGGTGAGGCTTTGGCCTCGTAATTTGAGTGTGACTTCTCACTAATTGCATGCATGGTGTCAAGTGCAATGGGATCTATGTGGTATTTGGATAGTGGTGCCTTTCACATGATGGGAGACAAAGAAATTTTCAGTAGCTTGGAAGAGAAGGACCTCTAGATGCATATCGAAATGGGTGATGATGAGTGGTGCAATGATACCAGGATTGGTAACATTACCTTCTAGAGACAGTCAGGTAAACCCTTTCAATTAAAAGATGTAATGCATGTACCAGGCTTGAAGAAAAATTTAGTCTCAGTTGTAATGTTGGAGGATAGAGGCAATGATGTTGTTTTCAATGAAGGAAAAACTTTCCCGCGACACAAAACAACAGGATAAGCCAAGAAGATTTGGATTCGAGTTAAGAATATCTATAAACTTGATGTAGATGGCTGCGCAATATTGATGAGTAAGGCGGACAAATTGGTGAGCTGGGATGAGGGTGAGTTATGGAACATGATATTGGGCCATCTTCACCACAGAACCTTAAAAGTCATGAAACAGATTTATACGAGTCTTCCCAAGGGTACACTTGCGCAGTTAGACACATGCAAGGGATTTACTATGGGAAAATATGCAAAGGCCACCTTTCATGAGAAGGATAACCGAGCCTCGGGGATACTTGAGAGAGTTCACTCAAACTTGTGTGGACCATTCCCTACTGCTTTGATCGCAAAGCATAAGGACTATGTGATATTTGTTGATGAATTTTCTCAAAAGTGCTAGATCTACTTCATGCAATAGAAATATTAGACATTCTCAAAGTTTCTTGAGTTCAAAGCACTAGTGGAGAAATACATCGAGAAGCAAGTGAAGGCTCTTAGGAGAGACAATGGTGGTGAGTACTTCTACAACAAAGAAAGAATTCGAAGAGAACTGGTTGTGCCTCATAACCCACAGCAGAATGGGGTCACAGAGAGAAAAACATAACGATTATGGGTGTAGCAAGAGCAATGTTGCATGATCAGGGCCTACGATTTCATCTATGGGCAGAGGCATGCAACACAATGGTATTTTTGCAGAACCGTTGTCCTCATAGAATACATGGCATAAGTAAACCAGAAGATAATTTTACTGGTAAGAAACTTGATGTTTCACATTTTAATATTTTTGGCTCATCTTTATGTGCATGTGACCAAAGACACCAAGAAGAAGTTGGAACCAACAACTGAGATTGGGATATTTGTGGAGTACACTGAAACTCCCCACAACTATCGAGTGTTTTTTCCAAGCAACAGAATGACTGTCGTGCGACGAGATATAAAATTTGATGAGGAGAAAGCCATGCAATTGTCCCTTGAGAGGGAGCTGGATTTTCATGTAGATGAGGAACTCTTGGTTCCAAAGGATGAGCCTAAAGATGTGGAGTAACCACATGCGAAGGATGATGGAGTGGAAGAAAACACTCATGCAAAGCCATCCACCAGAAATGGTAGAAGGCACACCATGGAAGCTGATAAATTGAGACTTGATGAAACAGAGAATGTAGGAGCCCCTACTTCACTGCATAGATAGAGACAGTCTCCAGACAGGTTTACTAGATACATGGCTCTTATGAGCAAGTGTATTGTGATAGAACCATCTTCCTTTCAGGAGGCAATGCAACAACCAATTTGGGTTGATGCAATAGTGGAGGAGTATGACTCCATTGTCAAGAAAAGTGTATGGGAGATTGTCCCAGGAACAGTCAGTAAATCAGTGGTTGTATCTAGATGGATATACAAGGTAAAGCAAGCTACTGATGGGAGTGTGGAGATTTACAAGGCCATATTTGTGGCCTGGGAATTCTCACAGATTGAGGGGATCGACTATGATTAGAATTTTGCACCAGTTGCAAGGTACTCTTTCATTAGATCTATTCTTGCACTCTCAACGCAGATGGGGTGGCACAATCATCAGATGTATGTGAAAACTGCATTTCTCAATGGAGTTATTGAGGAAGAAGTGTACATAGAGCAGCCAAAAGGTTTCGATATCTTTGATAGTGAGTCACATGTGTGTCGACTCAAGAGAGCATTGTATGGGCTTAAGCAAGCACCTCGTGCTTGGTACACTTGTATTGACAACTATTTCACCAGGCTGGGCTTCACCAAAAGTGAAGCTGACGCAAACCTGTAACTGATTTTGGTTGATGGTAAGCTCTTGATTATCGTACTTTATGTTGATGATCTAATTTTGAAAGGTGATGAGCATCTGATACACTCATGCAAGGAGGATCTTGCAAGGGAGTTCGAAATGAAGGACATGGCACTCCATTATTTCCTTGGCTTGGAAATATGTCAGCGGGATGGTGAATTTTTTGTTTCTCAAGGAAAGTATTCCAAAGAGATACTGGGTAAGTTTCACATGGAGAGTTGTAAACCCATGGACACTCCTCTTCCAGGAAATTAGATGAAAGAGGATGCTACTTCAAGAGAGGTAGTGGATGCTATTGTCTACAAGCAGTTATTAGGTTCAATAATGTACTTGGTGAACACCAGACCAGACATTTTCTATGCATTTAACCAGCTGATTCAAGCTATGGTTAAGCCTACCAAACTATTTTGGAAGGAGAGGAAGCATGTATTGAGATATATCTGGGGAAAAAAAGAGTATGGATTATGGTACAGACGGACAGAGGGAGTGAATCTTCAAGGCTTCATGAATGCAGATTGGGTAGCAATTCCATCAGACAAAGATCACATCCGGAGGGATTTCCAGCATAGGATCGACAATAGTTTATTGGTATAGTAGGAAGTAGCTATCTGTGGAACTCAGCTCAGCAGAGGCAGGGTACATGGAAGCAAGTCAAGATGCATGTGAGGCCATCTGGATTAGAAATATCATGGATTGTTTGTTTGGTTCTTAGATGGATCCGACAGTCATACATTATGATAACTAGAGTTGCATTAAACTCTCAGTTAATCCTATGTTTCATGATAGTTCCAAGTACATATACATCTGGTACCACCATCTCAAAGATTGTGTGTAGAGGCACATAATGTTACTTAGTACATTCCCACGAAAGATCACGATGCAGATATTTTGACGAAGGCGCTCACCAGGAGCAAATTCGAATACCATAGAGGGAGGATCAAGGTGAAGGATAATCCCTTTCTTGTTGAGAGGGAGTGTTGAAGTCCAACAATAAATTGCAACACCTACACTAGTGTGGGACCAGGAGGTCTTAGTAGCACCTACACTGGTGTGGGCTAAATTTGGCGCATGTCTATTTTAATTTTACCTTAATTAAAATGGACAATAAAATGTAATCTTATCTCATAATCACTTGTAATATTTAAATGAGTGTGATAAACTTAGTTAGCTCATGAATTTCGAGTTGAGGGTAGTTGGTGAGGCATGCAGAGTAATTCTAGTTGTAACAGAGTTTGAAGTGCAGTTGGTGCATCAGTGTAATGCATGTGTAATCAGTTTAACTCAGTTAAGTGAGTTAAATTCAGTTGTGCTAGTTGTAACTGTTTGTTGCACTAGTGAGAGATCAAGTGAATTAAATATTATTTAATTCAAAATCAGTGAGCTAACATGCAAATGATGATTTACTATTATTAGCTGCATGCATGTCAGTTCCAGTGGAGACCCAATTGAGATCTAGGTGAAAGGGATGTTAACTATCAGTTGTAGGATTATTGGGTTGCACCCATGCAACCAAACACTCATTGGATTTCCCATGATCCTTGCGCAGTTTATGAAGGGAAAAATTCCTAAAGAATAGAGATTGCATTCATCAGGAATTGCACAAGCAAGCCAGGATGTTTAGAGGCTGAGAATTGGCTAAGTGTTGGTCAATTTTGTCCAGGACAGTGTGAGACAATTAACTGAATACATGAGGCTCTTGTGAGAAGAGTTGTATTGTAATTTTTTCATGTATCCATGTTGAATATGCAATAGAAGATAGTGGGGTTTTGAGCAGCAAGCTTTCCCTAGGAAATTATTTGTGTTGTGGTTTGATTGATTATTCTTTACTTCATGTGATTGGCAATTGTGCTTAATTTCCACAATTGATTTGCAGAAGCGATTCAGTATCTAGACTTAGTAAATTTTTAGATCAGGTTGAATCCATGATAGACATATTTTTTGTATAATTTCTACATTCCAAACCCTTGGCAGAATCCATCATGATTCATTCTAATATATGGCATTCCAAAAATCATCTCTCTTACATGAAGCAATGCTTTATAGTGCATATGAGAAAACCTTTGGTGCCAATGTTCACATTGATGATTTCTGTCATGAATCAATGCATGGATTGGTCTTCCATTGACTTTATGAAGACCTTCAAATCCTGATCCTAGAGTGAAGGAATCTCTCATGATAGATATCGTTGGTCAGGTGAGAAATTTTCCATTTATGAAAGAAACCGTCATTCCTTTATCTTCTAAGGCAAATATAGATACAAAATATTTTTCAAACCAGGTATATAAAAAAATTCTTGAAGAGATATAGTTTTAACTTGATCTAGATGAAAAGAAAAAGATCCAGATCCCTTTATAGGATATGTAGAATTATCTCCAAGTATGATTTTCATATCTTCCTCCCTCTCAACCAAATTTGGGAGAACTTCTTTATAATGAGTAAAGTTCCTTGAAGCACCACTATCAACCAACCAACTATCACAAGAATTTGCAAGAGAGAAACTAGAAAGAGCATAATTGAGAAAGTACTTTGATTATGTCTCAGTTGCATTATTATCATACCTTGGGTTCCTTGAAGTCTTGGAGGAATGATGGATTTCTTTACGAATAATAGGAACTTCTCTTCATATTCTATAATCATATCTAAATTTGTTGCTATGATTGTTGTAGTTGTATCTTTGTGCTCTTATGTTTTTTGGATAGACATAGACATAGTGGTCATGCTTATGGCATTTGTAGCATTTAAATTTCGATAATTACTTGTTCCACTTACATGAACTATTGTTTCTGGTAATATAATTTCTTGAAAAGTGATGACATCTTCTTTCCTTCTGGTTCTTGTCTTGGATAGCAACGGTAGTAGGTTATCCCTCTTCATGGTGGGGAATTCTTCCTCTAGAAATCATTTTGGCCTCTTATTGACTGCACCTTCTCGAGAGCTCATTAAATGTGGGACACTTATCATTTTTTTTATGGTAGGTATAAAATTTTCCCAAGTTGGAAAAATACCTCCAAGTGTAATCAGTACCATCTCTCTATTTGATACAATTTCACTAGTAGTTGACAATTGATCCTTGATTTTAGATATCCCCATGAAGTATGCTTGAATGGTCTCTCCTCTGTTCATCTTAATATCTTTGAGCTGATTCTTTAAAGCAAGGATTTGGTTCAATTTGTTTATGTGGTATATCCCAATCATCTTGTCATACATTTCCTTAGATTTCTTCATTTTGGAGACACAGGTGATGAGATGGTCTCTAGGAGAATCAATGATAATATTCTTAGCCTTGACTTATTCCTTATTGTATCTTTCCTTGAAAAAAACATTCTAATTTTCGGGTGGTTCAACCACCTCACCTTCCACATATTCCAATACATCATATTCTTCAAGATTAATATCCAATCTTGCCTTCCATGGACCAAAATTCAAAGCATAATTCATATTCTCTTCATTCTTGAAGTAGGAAGAATACACCTTGACTACGTCAAACAAATTTCAGCAGAAAATAGTACAACAAATAAGATATCCTTATTTCAACTGCAAATACAAAAACAAATAAGATCTCCTTATTTCAACAAAAAATAAGATCTTCAAAGGGGAAACAAGTAAGATTTCAGTAGCAAGAAAGGAGTAGCAAGTAGGATTTCAGAAGCAAGAAGGGGGCAGCAAGTAGGATTTCATCAAATAATATCAACAACTAGTAATATGAAAACACTTATCTTCTTGGAGTTGTCTTCACGAAAGCTCTGATACCATGTTGAAACTTTTATGTTCTATGTTGAAACAATTACTTATTCCAAAACTCATTTCTGTTGCAATATGAGTTAAGAAATTATAGGTAGAACATAAATGAAATGCACAATAGAAGACAACCAAGAATAAAATGAGACAGATAATTTAGGTTCAATGACCAGGAAAAACCCACAGGGGGGAATCCCAACCAGATTCTTCTTCTATTAGATATCAATTGTTCAACATAAATACATAGTACAGTGAGAGATCGAGAGAATGAGTAAGTTCACCCATATCTGAACAAGTTGTAGCATGAAGATCACTAGTAGCATTAGCTGATGCAAACACTGAATCAACCTTCGAGTTATGCTCTTACTCTCCAAGTCTCTCCCCCTCACACTCTTCTTCGATTCTCTCCAACTCTCTCTCTCTAAAATTTGAATCTCTCTTTCACAATGCATGAGTAGTGAGGAGAGAGGACATGAGACACATATATAATATATATATGAGGTTCAATGAATTCATGCCATAAAGGGGTACCATGCCTTAGAGTAACTCTCATTCCAAGAGGGGGCGTAACTTATTCCAATTAGGAAAGAGTAACTCAAGTCATTATGGAGAGAGGAAGCACGTGCCTTCAATGGAGGAATCTTTCATGCCTTGAGGAATGTAACTCATTCCCTTTTCAGAAGTGTAACTCATACCACTAAGGAGATAAGGTAATGAATTCTAGGAAGGAGAGGTATGTGTGCCTTAGCAACTTATTCATTAAAGGAGAGAGTGTAACATATGCACTATAGAGTGCATAAGAGTAATCTCTTATGACATGCCTTTAATGAGTGTGTAAGAGAGAGTGCAATGAATCAATTATGTAATATTCCTTTTTTTAGTGTTCCTTATGACAAGGTTAGGATGGAATTATAGAGTTGGGAGCAGACAGGTCACAGGTACAGATTGCGGTCATCAGCAGACCCAGGATATTTTTGGAGGAGTTTTGAGGATTTTTTATGAGGTTCAGTTCCATTCGCTTCATATATTCCTTCAACTGCATAGTTTTCCTTTCGTTTTGGTGCATTCCGAAAACATTCAGAAAACTGAGTTATTTTTGGGCTTAACTCAATTAATTACGCTCAAGGTGGCATTTTGGGAGGAATATGTAATAGAACACCTTAGTGTAACAGCTCATTGGAATCACAATGAGAATACCTACATGATGGTGTGGTTGGAAATGAGTTTCAATGACATGAGGAGACATGGTAGCTGATTTCCTCTTTCCTGCATTAAAAAGGAATATTTTAATTGGAAAATAAGAGGGAATTGTGCTCCATGATTAAAATAATAATAAAATAGAAGGCTCTAGAGGGGTCCATGAGATCTATAAAAAAAGAGGAGGGGGCCATTGAGGATCATCTTGGATTTGATATATTTTCTTGTATGTGAGATTTAGAACCTAGTTCTCTACTCCATTGGTAGCTCTAGGATGGAAACCCTCGGGTGTGTTGTCGAGTGTTGGAATAAAAACCAACTCTCTTTGAGGAGACTTAATTTAGGAGTTTCACAGAGCTTCAGGGTTATTGGAGTGAGGATCATTTAGATATTCAATTAGTGCTTCATTGTCTTTTAGTGGATTCAATGGAAACTGTTGTCGAAGGGAGAGTGCAGTTGTTCATTTTTGGCGACCGGTGTAGTACAACAGATTATATTGGTGGCCATCTCTCCATCTCAGCTCTTTTTGGGTCAGATATTCATGTAACCCTAGTTTGTCATTTATAATAACAAGTTGAGATTCTTCCTGTTCAATGTGTAATAGATTACAGTACTCTATTTTCTTTTATTTTACATGGAAATATTTTGTTAATTAATTCAATAATTTTATGGTAAAAGGTTGGGTTTGTAAAATCTCTGCAAAATAGACAAAAATATATCATTTTGGATATTACAGTGGTATCAAAGCTTCAAACTTGGCTCAGCCTGCGAGTTTTTAGTTTTTTATTGAGTTTTTATTCTAAATATGCCAAATTCTATTGCTGGAGCCAAATTTTATTGCATAAGTTCAAGATTCCATATCAAGTGTTAGATAAAACTCTTCAAATAAATATTTAGTCAAAATTTTATTCATTATTATTATTATCTTTTGTTTTAAAATCCAGGTATCATTGGTTCGTTGAATTTTTTATGGGGTCGATTATTCATTATTTTGAGAAGGGCCATGAGAGACGTGAGCGGTGGATTTGAACTCTGCACTTGTTTGAAGGCAAGAAGCATTGTTTTAAACATCATGGAAATATAATTTTAAAGGGAATTGAGGTTAATCTGTTAACAAAAACAAAACAAAAAATGTGACGTATTATGGCTAATCCATTTGTCAAGGTAGATCCCATAATTGTAAGTGATGAAAAACTCAATGAGTAGACCAAGCCCATTATAATGAGTAAAAATATAGAACTTCATAGTGGAGCGACTGCTTATTAAGCTAAGGCCATTTTTTCTTGAAGGTCGTCAAAGGCTTTGCAGGAAGATGCCATTTCAAAATCAATGGAAGGGTAGCTTTATTAATTTTTTCTTCCTTTTTGAGAAATTCTGGGCATCAGGATACACAAGTTCTGCGGAAATCATATGTGGTGGTCAGAAAATGAGGAGATCATCACATAACTCTAGGGACAATTGTACTAAGTCGAATATATTTTAAAAGGATTTGATTTTCTTCAAGGTGTCTGTCAAGCAAGAACACAATCGTATATACAATTGCCTTGAAGTTTGATCAATTCACTTTAAGTTTACAATTTTATTCTGAATAAGTCGAGCCATTGGGAGTGTTGAAATATTTTGAAGACTGACAGAGAGCAGAGATTTCACAAAGGGCCAAATTTGGCATATCCATTGAGAACCAATTCTGTCCCTTATGGATAGATGCATAGCTATAGTATGCCATAGGGTTGTACATTGGCCTGTTGAGAAATTAGACAGTGTGAATCCAAGGATTTGTTACATTGGCCAAGTTTAATCATAATCAAAGTCGAATATGATGGGGCTGCATCAAAACTCCATACTGGGTCGAAGTTCCTGAGCCACCTGGTGGAATGAGGAACGAGTTCACAACCATTTATGTGGCAAAGTTCAATTTTGTTTGAGGGACGAATATTCTGAGAAAACCCTAATACTTGTACACATTTTTTAGGAGGATTGATGGTTGAATGTATCTTTGTTTGTGGGAAGAAAGGAGAGCTAGTGTTATGGTCATAATATCAAATCTCAATTGTGTATTTTTCATCTACAGTAGAACATTTTCCAACTATCATCATAGTTCTACTCCGAATTTTAATGCTCAAAATCTTAGTGTTGATATAGTACCATCTGAAATCTTGTAGCATGTTTCATTAAGTCCAATTCAGTGTGGTTGGCTAGCTAAAATGATATGAAAATTGTTTTGCTGCTCTGGGGCCTTTAGCAGGTAAATATTGTTGGCATCAAATTTTATTTGTACCTATGAAATTATACACACTATACACAAGAAATTTAATTTTGTAAGTTGACCATATTCCTTATTGTGCATTGCTGGCCAATTGACTTCTCAAGGAACCACGAGATTCATTGTTGAAGAAGGGAATGGGTGTGGAAACTTTAGAGAATGAGTTCTCTTGAAGGAGGAGGCAAATTTTCTCATTGTTACCCATAGCCATGATAACTGATCAAATAGAGAAATTATGGCTCAATAGAGGATCGTGGGTCTGTAAGGTGCTTGTTGGTGTGTCCTGAAGGAAGACAAGCATATAGCTGAGCCATATCTTCCTTGTTGAATGTGTGAACTTCCATGGATTTGTGTGCCATATCACGGGAAATTTCTGGGTCGTATTTTTGGGTGATTTGGCTGGACTTCAAGAGGAACCTGAATTGATAAATCAAGTTTATAAACCAGATTATATTACTCTATTCCCTTTGCAAACCCAGCTGCATATAAAATCAAGACTTTGTATTTTGCATTCCTACTTTCATCACTACTCAGTATTGTACCAGTATTAAATTTATTTTTGGGCTTGTTATGATTCAGCCATGGTCATCAGGATGTGCTCTCATGAATGTAACCGTCATTGTGTGTATGTTATTTGAATTAGAATGCATCTACAACAATTTTCCTTGAAATTGTTTGTCAAAACACGTCAACCAACTCATAAAATATAAAAAATAAAATAGTGGCCTCATTATCACACACGTTCCTGTCATCATTGGGTTGAACCATGGAAGAACTCCTAAAAAAATTGAAAATATTAAACAATGTAGAAGATTCCTTGAAACAAAACAAAAGACCCTTCTCCAAGGAGGTACATAATTTTCTCCAACAAAGGCATCCAAGAGACTTACAAAAAGAAAAAGAAGTGGGGAATTGGCTTTATGCACTTGGGATGGACTTAAAGAGTGGAAGATTAGAAGATGACTTTCCCATGTTGGAGAAACTAGAATCTTGTCTTTCAAAGGTAGAGAAATTTGATTGGAGTTTAAGTTGGGATTTGGAGCCATCTATGCTTGCATTGGTGCAAGTTATATTCTTGGAGCATCCAAGTGAGAGAGTCAAGCTTATAGCTACCTCTTGTTTCAATGATATTTTGAGGATAGTAGCACCCTTTCCTCCCTATTATGATGATGTTATGAAGAGATTTTTCAGACTGATAGTAGATAATTTTCAGGATTTCGACAATAGTGCAGGCTCTACATTTGGGAGGAAGCTTAAGGTTATAGGAGTCATGGCCTTAACCCTAATTTATGAGGTCATGTTTGATCTTGATTGTGATGGATTGATTCTGTATATATTCCAATGCTTCTTCAATAGTAGGAGACATCATCTTGACACGATCATAGCACACATGCATTCCATCTTGTCGTCATATATGAGAGTTCGTGATGCCATTTGTTGGGAGTTGCAGACTATATTGTTGAGAATTTAGAGGAGAGAGCAGTTGGTATCACCTGTTTCTTATGAGCTAGCCCAAGGGCTGGTTGAGCAGAACATCGGGCTATTCAGGAGACAGTTGACCAGGGAGGAGCTACTCCAGTTTGGTGGATCAGACAAAAAAAATGAGTTGAGGAGGAAGGGGATTTTATTCATCTTCAAATAACCTTGGGGGCCTGATCACTCATGTTTGAGAGATTTAGATCAGGTGGCATAGGTAGAGCAGGATGACATTCCCTCTGTATGTCAGGATGAGGAATCTTTGTGGGATGATTCCATGGGGTCATATGATGATTCTTCTGGGGAGCCTAAGCAGTCATGCGGAGTTGATGACAATAGGCCGGATTTGTATTCCAGTGTACATGGTGAGCAGTCAGGAGACTCTATGGGAGATATTCAAGATGATGAGTCACTCGTGATGATTCAGTCAGAGTAGCATATGGTGGATAATGAGTCAGCTGAGGAGGAGGATATGCACATCGTGCATGATATTCCTTGGGGGTAAAGCTAGATGGAGGCTCACATTGAGTTTGTGATGGATATACGGATAACATTTGGGTTAGCCATTGAGTAGGAGCAGACATATGCATGAACATATAGTATTGTGACATTAGTTGTAGATAATTATCCTCAGGAGATGTTGGCAGTTGATGGGGTAGTTCTCCAGGAGGCTAGTAGACAGCAGGACCATGAAATTCCTGATCAAGAGAGGGATTATTTGTCGGAGATAGTGGTGCATCCATCTTTGGGCCAACTCACTGATGAGGTGTCGGTAGATGCACATACAGTTAGTAGGGCTACAGTACTTTCAGGGAGAAGTACTCTCCAAGAGTACTACTCCAAGAGTACATCGATGGGGCTTGCAGCTTATCTTGCCCACTTTGGCCTATATAGAGAGAGGGGCCTTTTTTTTAGGAATTTCTCATTGACATGCAGGATAAAGAAGCATGAGTTGAGTATGGATTGGTGACAACACTCCAGACGTGTTCTGTATGCAGATGTCACTACATTGGATTCTTCTTCCGAGATATTTTGGTAGGAGATCATGAGTTGGTACCCTATTGATGGTACGATCTTTTTCGTAGGGAGCATAGCAAAGTAGGGACCCTTAGACATGATAGATGTTGCAGCTTCCAATTGGCAGTGGGGCACATGTCAAAAACTCTTCAACATTCCCTTCCAACTTCAGGAGAGGATTTTAGCATGAGATTGAGTCAAGAGTTAGATTGGAGATAGGTGATGATTTTGTACACAATTGGTGGGGAATCTTACACAATCAGAGCTACAACACACTAGGAGCCATGGAGCATTGATGCTTGTTGGTGGTCTTCACTTCATGGGGCAGTAGTTATAGCCGGAGGTAGTGCGCACTCTGAGCCATGGGATTTGGGTGATGACCAGCCATGGTAGTGTAGGGATTTGGGAGGATTGATTGCTGATAGGTGCAGTGAGAGATCATTTTGGGATCCTGACATTGAGGGGTCTATTCCAGGTAGCTTGACATAGGAGCATAACTTCACCCAGAGGTTTGTATGGGATCCTGGAATTGGGTCTTAGTTGCATCAAGCCAGGAGGGTGGCCCACATATTTGGATTGCTTGAGGGCAAGCAATCTTTGGGTGGAAGGCCTGTAATATTCATTTTTTTGGTGTTCCTTATGATAGGGTTAGGATGGAATTCCAGAGTTGCGAGCATATAGGTCACAGGTACAGTTTGGGGTCATCACCAGGCCCAGGGGATTTTTGGAGGAGTTTTGAGGAGTTTTTATGAGGTTCGGTGGAATTCACTTGATATATTCCATAAACCGCACAATTTGCATTTTGTTTTGGTGCATTCCGACAACTTTCAAAAATTGAGTTGTTTTTGGGCTTAACTCAATTAATTATGCTCAAGGTAGCATTTCGAGAGGAATATGTAATAGAACACCTTAGTTTAATAGCTCATTGGAACTAGAACGAGAATGCCTAGATGATGGGATGGTTGGACATGAGTTTCAGTGGCCTTGGGAGACTTGGTAGCCGATTTACTCTTTCCTGCATTAAAAAGGAATATTTTAATTGGAAAATAAGAGGGAAAAGTGCTCCATGATTAAAATAATAATAAAATAGAAGGCTCTAGAGGGGTCCATGAGATCAATAAAAGAAGAGGAGGAGGCCATTGAGGATCATCTTGGATTTGATATATTTTCTTGTATGTGAGGTTGAGAACCTAGTTCTCCACTCCATTGGTAGCCCTAGGACGGAAACCCTCAAGTGTGTTGTGGAGTGTTGGATGAAAACCAAACTCTCTTTGAGGAGACTTCATTCAGGAGTTTCACAAAGATTTAGGGATATTGGAGTGAGGATCATTCATATATTCAATTGGTGCTTCATTGTCTTTCAGTGGATTCAGTGGAAATTGTTGTTGGGGGGAGAGTGCAGTTGTTCAGTTTTGGTGGTCGGTGCAGTACAACAGATTATATTGGTGGCCAGCTCTCCATCTCAGTTCTTTTTGGGTCAAGTATACATGTAACCCTAGTTTTTCATTTATAATAAAAAATTGATATTCTCCCTCTTCAATGTGTAATGGGTTGCAGTACTTTATTTGCCTTTATTTTACATGGAAATTTTCTGTTAATTAATTCAGTAATTTTGTGGTAAAATGTTGGGTTAGTAAAATATATGCAAAATAGAAGAAATATCCCCTTTTGGATATTACACATTAAGGGAAAGTTAGAGTTAACATAGTGACGTGTGAGTTATCAAGGAGAGAGATATATGAAGAGATTGAGAAGGTAAGGAGACTTTTTAATTACATTTTATAATAATATCATAGTATCATAAGGATAATAATAAAGGTAATTATAATATTTATGATTAAGTCAAAATTTAACTACCAGGATTGATTAAGGATAATTTAAGTGATTTTACATCAAATATACTTGATTACCAAATTATGCAAGGTGATTTACTATTTTTGGAATGTCATGCTTGTTAGGCATGAATTTCTATTTTTAGAAATTCACTCCAAAATTGAGAGAAATAAAATTTTATTTAAGGTAATTCATCCTTGAGCTGTCAATTTTCAACACCATGGATATAAACCAGGGGAAATGAAATATCTAGGGGGATATGACTCCATGAGAGGAAAGGTGAAGGGACAAGAGAGCTTAGCAAGGGGACTAAAACAAGAAAACATTCTTTTATTTGTAGCCTCATTTATAAAGGTAAAGTGATTCAACGTTAAATATATTATAATACTATAAAATAAAGTAGAGGGGCCTACATGGGTGTCATGTATCAAAGGACACTGTCATCAACCAAAAAGTGGCTAACCCCATGGTGAAAATATTTCTCCTCTTTGGATACCCAAAAACCTTATCTGATCAACACATAACATTATCCCAGGATCCTCCAACTATTTCTCTCATTAGATCTCTCTCTTAGTTGGCATTTCTTCTTGACTGAAGGTGTGTCTTCTATCACCAGCTAATTAAACCATTATTGCAATCAATTACTTTCATTTAATTTTATGGACATACCAATATAGATCATAGGGAAAATTGGATGATTGACTAATGTTGATTGTAGTCTTGTTCCTTCACTTCACCTAGGAGGTTAGTCTTTGACTCTAGTCCAGTGGGACCTCCTTTAAGGCCTTAGGGTTTAGGAAGGGCACTATTAGGGAAGAATTTATTGAAGTAGCATGTCAAGATAATCCATACTTACCATTTCCATCCTTCCCTGATATCCATCTCCATTATTTGGGCCGACAATCATTGGTCGTTGGGATTGGTACCCTTCATCCACATCCTTAAGACCGGGCATGAAAACTTGGCCATGGAGGTTGATGCAGCTGAAAAAAAGATAAAATCATAGAAATACACAATGAAAAAAATGTAAAATGAAAAAATTTGGTCGGGACATTATTTACCACATGGGAAAAAGCCTATCATGAGCTCTACCCCCCTCATTAACCATCACATAGTTCCTCGAGCATCTAATGATTTATGTAAAGAAAGGAAAAATTGAAATTCCCAAAACTGATGAGTGATATATTTCCTCATCTTAAAGGTGTATTGGAAAAATTCAAAAGCAAGTGTGGGATCCTAAGTTATTCACCTAATAAAGAAAAATCATAAAGAATTAAAAGGTGCACTAGAGGGATAGGAAAATCAGGGCAAGGAAAGGGGTAATTAATTCCACCAATATTTCTCTCTCCTACATCTATAAAATAGGATGTCGGACCCCCATTAGTTGGTCACATGGTTATGACACTTACCATGAAGTGCTTCCCACTCCACAACCATCATTATCACACACCTATGGATTGATGGGCTAACCAGTGACATGGCACTCCCCTTGGGGGTTGGAAACACCTAATAGGGTTATTGACATAACCATCCAAAATATAAGTGAGGTAACTTGTTTACATGTCCTAATCTAGTTATACATTTCAAGATGAGTTTTTTGTGAAGTATTTTTGTGCACCTAACATCAGATATGATCCATTATGATGCTCTGATGGTTATTGTCTCTAATGATTATTGATTTAATGTGATATTAATAGGTTTGTGTTAGGTGTGCTAGCACAATAGTAGGGATCCCTTGAAATACGAGCTTGATCCTTTCTATATCACTCAAGAGACCATTGTACCCCATCCAGATAGAAATTTTGACCTTGATGGTACAATGTTTCCCCTATAGAGATGAGATTTGGGGTATGAGATGGTTCCACATGATACTTGACTCTCATGATTACCCCTATATGTTGAAACACTAAACCTATGAGGTTGGATGTTGGATTTATTAATGATGTGCCCGATTGGACCTAGGATGCCCCCAGGCTATCCTTGACATTGGTTGACAGGCATTGCTTATTTTGGAGCCTGGATGGTGGTTGGTTATCATTGAGATGACATGGGAGGGCTTGCACATCACCTTTGGACTACAAAGGTTGAGAATGATGATGCCATGTCATTTATTTTTCCCTTATAATAGTGACGTATTTCAAAATTGTGATGCCATCATGGTTTTAGATGCACTTTTGGAAGCATACCCATGTACTTTAAGATTTCCTTAGAGTATTGAGCATTCATGATCCATTTTGTCACTTGATTGTGGAATATTTAGCATTCATAGAATATGAGATCATAGTGGAGGACATTATTTCCCACACATGTGGACTATTTTAGCATTTATTGATATGTTTTTTAGCTATATTGAAGTTGGCTTGTGACCTCACACTTGTTGAACACTTAAGCAGACTTGTTTTAGGGACTTTCTTGTAAAATAATGAAAGTAAGGTTTGTTAGACATCATATAAATAGACATGGTCTTATTCATTTTTGTCATCACTGTTCTCGTCCAAAAGAGTGTGAATTAGTTTTCTTGTTTCTACTTGAGAAAAATATGATATTTTGTGGTGTGAATTTATTCGAAATGGTTTTTTCATTGAAAATAGTACCGAGAAAGGTTCCTTGATTTGTGCCTTGATCAAAGGAACCAAAACAAGTTTATTCCTTTCCATGCTCGAGCTCCTAAAAAAAAATAGGATTCCAAGATGAGTTATGAAGCAGTTAACCAATGTGTTAAGATAGAAGGTTGAGTTATTTGTCCTCTAGTGTGAATTATATTGGGGAGAGGATGAAGAGTTTGAGTTGGCCTTCTAAATTTTAGGAAGGATGAGTTAACATTGGCAGTGAATCTTTGTTAACTTTTAAACCACTAGTTTGACTTACTTAATGTATAACTTGCTAATATTAACCATACAAATTTATTTACAAGGAGGAGTGAAGGCACATTTTTTATCATTTTTTTGGTGAGAACAAGTTGGTGAGACCAAGCAATAGGAAGCACAATTTTGTGCATGGACCTTTTGAGAGAAGGAGAACAAGCCTAGGAGAGGCTTGTGGTAGTTTGAAGAAGGAAAAATTCCTTGGGTTAGGAAGCAAGGATCAAGGTATAAGAAAGGGTGTTTTAGCTTAGTGTAAGGAGAGAGAACATGGTTGTTCTCTAATGAAACTTTATTGAATTGTAAAATATCCATTGCTCATTCTTCTTCAATAATAATTCTCAATGACAATTAGAGGATTTTTCGAGTTGGGTTCCCTAGGAAATTCTGTATTGTTGAATTATGTGATTGTGCTTTTATTTTTGTTCCTATTCCATTGTATCTAGTATAGAAATTTTGTGATGTTTTGTGCACAAAGTATTGTGACAAGTGTTGAATTTCAGATAGATGATAGAATTTCTTATAATGGTAATTACTTGTGACCGATATACATATTTTTTTAGCATTTAATTTGACTATTTATGTCGTCAAGAAATTACACATTAAAAAAATAGAGATCACAATGCACAAGAGACAAGAGACACACAATATTACGACATATATCAGGGAAAATTCCACAAGGAAAAACCTTCAATCCTTTCATTATAGATTCTTAGTCAACAAGAGAAATCCAAGTCAAACTAGCTAGTGATCCAAGTGCCAAGTCAACCCTCCAAACTCTGCTATTTTTTGTTGAAATTTGATAGATCAGGGAGAAATTCCCTCCTTGGGGAAGCCCTTCTCACTCTAAGGAGACTCCTCTAGTCCTTGGAAGAATTTAATTTGTAAATGGAAAAATTATTATTTTAATGTTGGACCATGTCACATAGAAAATTACAAGTCGGACGGGAAGAGGAAATTCATCCACCTAAACCACATATAAATAGACATCACTTGGCATCACTTGGAGGGAATAATCACACATTCATTTCATCTTCTCTTGGTTTGATTATCTATGAAAATTTAAAGTCTGAGTTCAAACATGCAAAGGAGAGAGAGGCACTTTTGTTGACCAACGATGACTTTCTATTTGGGGTTTTTTTGACTAGCATTGAGTTTGGAGGGTTTGAATTGTTTTGACTTAGGATTTGGATCTATTCTTGGAGGTCAAATTCAGGAGAGATAAGGAAAAAAATTTCTAGGCACTTTGACCACATTTGACCATATGCCTGAGGCAGCTTTGATCATAGTGTTGACTTTGACATTGACTGAAATAGAGGCATGTTTTTTTATTGTTTTGACCAAGTTTGACTGAGTGAAAGATGTTGAATTATTTTCTGACTTGACTAAACCTTTTGGATCACTTTGACCATTGAATTTTGATTGGTTAGGGAAGTGTTAACTGCTTTTTAATTTGACATAAAATTGAAAAATTCAAGTTTGAGCAGATTTGACTTTATTACTCATATTTGACTGGATTTTGGTTGGTTGATTTGGCTAGTCAATGTAGATATCTACTGTCTAATTTGTTGGGTTTGGAGCCTGATTATCTTCTTGATTTAGTGGTCCCAATTGCATTATGTTATCTCCTTGTAATTTCAGCAGATTAGTAAGACAAAAAATGCAGAGAGAACACTTGAACCACTTTGGGATTCTAGGATCTAGCCCTCCTGAATCCAGAGAGGGATCTCTCTATAAGTGCAAAGATTTATTTATCTTTAAGGCTTTTGGGTATGATATTATGCTATTTATTAAGAGCAAGGGTATTTTTTTTGTTTTTGGATGGTTGAGCATGATTTTTAATTGAGTGGAAAGTCCTAAAATGAAAGAGTTTCAAAGGTGTGAAGTTGCAAGAAATCAGAACAAGCTTTGGATAATTAGATAGATATAACGTTGGTTTTTAGTCCATTGGGCTATGGAGTCATAAAAGGGTTTAATTGTGCAACAATTTCAAGAGTGGTCCAAGGGGCAAGTCATCTATATCACAAGATATTTGAGATTAAATGATGGAATGGAAACAATAAAAGTGTTGAAGGGGTGGAAACAGACAATAATTTCAACTAGGATTTATCAGACTGTCCAAACAAGAAAATCCTTTTAAGTAACTGTTTAAAATAGGCCAAAGGACAGGGCTAACCATAGACTCTTTGGACAAGTTTGTATTTAAGCTAACTCAATAGACAAACAATCCAGTAATCTACATAATTACTTTCAGAAAGGATGAAAACAGATAAGAAAAACAAAGTGCAACCTAAGATCAGTTAAGATACTTTTAAATCTAGACTGATTTCAACATACTCTTAGGGAAACTTTCAGAATTAACTTTGGAGATAGAAGCTAGAAAACAGGGCACACCATCACTTTCCTAGTCTAACTTTACTGAGAAAGTAATGAAAATAACATTCAAGAACAATGTTTAAAATAAACAGTAGGACAGGGGAACGCCAACATTCCTAACTGCTTGAACCGTATTGAATTATTCTTAAATACACAATTTAGAGTAAAACATTGAGATAAATCTTATCAGTCAGAGAAGGGTACTGTAAACATTAAATCCTAACTCTATGCTTGTTGTTCTTTATCAGAGAATAATGGACAAAATCGCATACATGAAAGGAAAAATAATAACACAGAAAGAAGCACTTCACCAGTGATATAGACCAAGATCCCAAGAATCAGCTTGTATATTGATGTCAAACCAGTTACATTCTTCAAGTTTAATGTTTCAGTTCAGCAATCATCTTCACTTCTCAGCCTAACTTATTTGATTACAAACAGAGCTTCAAGAGCCTTTGAACACTATTTACATGTAGAAGTTTCAAGCACAATTATATTTCAAAGTTTTGCAACCAACCCTTTACAATGAGCTCCTCAAGAAGATTTTATAGGAAAATGAAGAGGTCGAATGAGATAAAAGATCTTCTAAGTTCAATTAATACAGTTTTAATGCTTCTTGGCCTTTGAGGGGCTCAATGGAGAATATTACAGATATTTCTCTGTATTAATTGGTTTACATTAAATATTAAGCTTGCTAGGAAGCTTTTGTTGACTTTAAGGCTTCGTGTCATCGTTGTAATAACTCTGCTGATATTTTTTGCAATAAGTCTCTGGCTCGAAATAACTGTTGAGCTGCCACTAGTAAATTTGGCCCAATATCCGACAGTCAATTCATCGCTATTCCGACACATCGTATCGCAAGAGTGACAGTTCGAGGACGGGAAAAACGTGGTTTTCCATTACGTCGCAATTCCGATGCACTGACAAAGTGTCGCACTATCGGCACTTTTTCCGTCGCTTCCAAACAAGCGTCGCTCTTCCAACATTTCCCAAACCGTCGCGCTTCCGATGTTTGTAAACTGTCGCAATTCCGAAGAAATGTGGTCCGACGTTTTGAACGTCACTCTTCTGACGTTTGTAAACTGTCGCAATTCTGATGAAATGTGGTCCAACGTTTTGAATGTCGCTCTTCTGACGTTTGTAAACTGTCGCAATTCCGAAAAAATGTGGTCCGACGTTTTGGACGTTGCTCTTCCGATGTGTGTAAACTGTTGCAATTCCAAAGAAATGTGGTTCGATGTTTTGAACGTCGCTCTTCCAACGTTTGTAAACTGTCGCAATTCTGACGAAATGTGGTCCGACGTTTTGAACGTCGATCGTTTGACATTTTTATACTGTCACTCTTCCGACGTTTTTAAGCTGTCGCAATTATGACACTTACAAAGCGTTGGTATACCGATGGCGGGTTCAATTTATAAAAAAAAATGAAACTTTAAAACAAGACAGTAAATCTCCAATATTTGTTATGAATTGTGGGTGTTCTAATCACTGTGAAATATTAATATAATAAACCATCCCGCAGCGCTTCGACTATAAACAATCATATAAACATGGCTCTGTATTTCAAAAAACGGTTTAAAATAGAAACAGGGCAACATTTTTTTTTTCCAATTGTTATGAACATAATTCGACCATGAAATATTAATATAATAAACCACCCCGCAGCGCTTCGACTATAAACAATCATTTTTTTTTCACAAGAGAAAAAACGTTTTTTTGAATATATTATATGAAGTAAAACAGTCCATGAAGTCATTACATTTTCACATCTGAAGATTGGAACCCAAATATCCATCCAGAAAAGTGGAAGTCCCACCCCAGACAATGATAGAAAAATACCCCATGTCACATACGGGGACATGATATAAAACCCAGTAACGGTCCACATGGAGATTATCGACAATCTGAGAAAGCATCCAAATATGCCCGAGGCATCTATAAGAAAGTGAAATAGCAGTAGGTAGAATAGTAAAGCAACAGATAGAGTACCGACGTCCATTGTTCCAAATACAAATTAAAGTACCCAAAATCCATGAACAGAGAAAAACGATAATCATGTGAGGAGTGTGATATGTCCAAAATATAAAAAGACCATCAGACCATATCAATAAACCAACAACATAGACCAGCATCGCTAGTTTTGAAGGCAGAGTGATAAACATTAATCATTTTTTTTTCACAAGAGAAAAAACGTTGTTTTGAATATATTATATGAAGTAAAAAAGTCCATGAAGTCATTACATTTTCACATCTGAAGATTGGAACCCAAATATCCATCCAGAAAAGTGGAAGTCCCACCCCAGACAGTGATAGAAAAATACCCCATGTCACATATAGGGACTTGATATAAAACCCGGTAACGGTCCACATGGAGATTATCGACAATCTGAGAAAGCATCCAAATATGCCCGAGGCATCTATAAGAAAGTGAAATAGCAGTATGTAGAATAGTAAAGCAACGGATAGAGTACGTACCGACGTCCATTGTTCCAAATACAAATTAAAGTACCCAAAATCCTTGAACAGAGAAAAACGCTAATCATGTGAGGAGTGTGATATGTCCAAAATATAAAAAGACCATCGGACCATATCAATAAACCAACATCGCTAGTTTTGAAGGCAGAGTGATAAACATTAATCATTTTTTTTTCACGAGAGAAAAAATGTTGTTTTGAATATATTATATGAAGTAAAACAGTCCATGAAGTCATTACATTTTCACATCTGAAGATTGGAACCCAAATATCCATCCAGAAAAGTGGAAGTCCCACCCCAGACAATGATAGAAAAATACCCCATGTCACATATAGGGACATGATATAAAACCCAGTAACGGTCCACATGGAGATTATCGACAATCTGAGAAAGCAATCAAAAATGCCCGAGGCATCTATAAGAAAGTGAAATAGCAGTATGTAGAATAGTAAAGCAACAAATAGAGTACCGATGTCCATTGTTCCAAATACAAATTAAAGTACCCAAAATCATTGAACAAAGAAAAACGCTAATCATGTGAGGAGTGTGATATGTCCAAAATATAAAAAGACCATCAGACCATATCAATAAAACAGCAACATAGACCAGCATCGCTAGTTTTGAAGGCAGAGTGATAACCTATCAACACATAAAATAGTATCATAAAGCGGATATAGGAAATGTGCAGAGACATGTACTATTGATATACGCCTCACACAAAAATCATCCATGATAAAGCAAAAATATGTATCAGGGTCGATTGTATGTCCTGGCTCGCTTGTTCCCGGAAATAAAAACCATCTGCAGAAACCCAGGCTCACTTGTAAGATCAGGCTCGCTTGATTCCAAAATTGGTAACCATTTGTTGCATATGAGATGTAAGGTTCAGGCTCGCTTTTTTCCATTAGTAGCCCGCTACAGCATCCACCCTGTTCATAGCAAAAAGGTTCTTGTAGATATACAGAGAAAGAGTATATTACGTAGACCATATAAACATGGCTCTGTATTTCAAAAAATAGGTCTAAAATAGAAACAGGGCAACATTTTTTTTTTCCAATTGTTATGAACATAATTCGACCTTGAAATATTAATATAATAAACCACCCTGCAGCGCTTCGACTATAAACAATCATATAAACATGGCTCTGTATTTCAAAAAACAGGTTTAAAATAGAAACAGGGCAACATTTTTTTTTTCCAATTGTTATGAACATAATTCGACCGTGAGATATTAAATATAATAAACCACCCCACAGCGCTTCGACTATAAACAATCATATAAACATGGCTTTGTATTTCAAAAAACAGGTTTAAAATAGAAACAGGGCAACATTTTTTTTTTCTAAGTAAAGTTAATCTATTAACAGTGGGAATAAAATTACAGCATGACTTTAGTCAAAAACATTGCCCAGACTTATGGCAAATTTGTCATCAAAAAATCAAAAAAGAAGACTCCCCTCATACGGGGAAACCAGTCTTGAACGTTTACAAAATTCAAAAATATTACAGAGGTCCAGCACAGTAATATAATCTAAAACATGCCCAATTAAGTGGGCTTGCGAAGCAAGAAAACCAAATTAACCAAACTACTACTCCAGTGGTTCCTCGACGATTCGGCACCATCCTTCGGAAGGTCCAGGATCGCCAGGTGCTATCTCCACATTCGCGCCACCGCTCCCCTCCTGAAGGCTCGAATGCTGGCCGGGTTTTTCTGAGCTCAGACCCGTCGGACAGGTGCATTGTTCCTCCATTTGGGCCTCCTCACGGAAAACCACGGTGATTGAAGCTGTGATTCATGGGCGGTTCAAAGAGAAATTAAAGGAAAAAATTGCAGTGCGCGTCGTGGGAGAAGGTGAAGCGGTGGGGAAATGAGGAGCAGGGGAGCCCATACGGTGGCCAGATCCTAGAACCTGACCTCGCCCACTTCTAGTGTTTGGATAGCGACCTGCGTAATAATCAATGGACTGGGAAGACGACTCGGTTGAGGGGCTAGAGGGAGCATGCAGAGGTTGACCTCTAGTGCTCCCCCTGTGGAAACGCATCCTTTGACGCAGGCGAGGCATGGGTGCAGTCTCAGCAGTGGGCACAAGACGAGACGGAGAAGCAGGATTCCATGAAACCGAGGAAGATAGACACAGACCAGATCGAGAGAAATGCAGATATGCACCAAGGTCTAAGCAGCAGTTCAGCTGGCCACTTCTCCTTCTCATCACAGTGAGCAGGCAGTGTAACCCAGTAACCGACTCATCTGAAAAACCATAGTGAAACGCCATTTTATCGACCCGACTGAAATGCAATCGAAGAACGCCCGTCATAATTAATCTCTCATTAATGAGAGCCGAAGGCCGGATCATATTGGAGCATGCGGAATCGCTAACATGAGTGGAGGTCCGATCTTGAACAGTGTTAAAACTTAATGCGATTTGATGTGAAAACCTTGGAACTTAAATATCGGCTAATTGAACAGCGTTAAAACTTAATTGGATTGATATGAAATCGCCACATCCATGTCCCATCGCCTTAAACGCCATCGAATGCACCCGCATCCGGGAACAGGGCAACTTTTGATTGAGGACACGTGGCAAAAAATGATTTGAGCGGATCTTTGTTAGGGCCGCTCGCGTAGTGGAAATCCGGACCCGAAAAATATTAGGGCGAATTTGATAAGAAATTCGCGTCACAACTCTCCCTCCATACGCCAGCCCAACTTTGGACCCGAAAAATATTAGGGCGGAATTCATTTGGTTTTCACGTCACAAAATTGGCCAACGTCAGTAGGCTATTTTGGAACGCGAATTTGGTTTGAATTATGGTTTATCGCCATTTGAAGTCCGGCGGGCTTGACTTAAGAACAATTTTGTTTGATCCCATCTTATAAAATTTGTGTTGGTTTTCTTTGATAATACACATATTTATAATATCATGGGAATACCACACTAAACATGTGGAAAAGTTATATAAATTATTGAGAACAATCATTTTTATGTAAAAATATCCAAATGTGCTTTTGGGAAATAATAATTTGAGTATTTGGTTCATATTGTTTTAAAGGAAGGAGTGAAGTTGGAGCCTCAAAAGATGCAAGCTATTACAAAATGACCTATTCCTAAGAAAATGAAGGTTCTTAGAAGATTTTTTAGACTTACATGATATTATTGATAATTTGTTAAGAATTATTCATGCATTTCAAGTCCACTCACATATCTCTTGAAGAAAATATCATTTATATTGAATGATGAGGCTACTTTGGCATTCTCTCTTTTAATGGATGCCATGTCTTCTACACCAACATCGGTTGCACCTACTTTTGGTAAAACATTCATAGTAGAGTGTGAGGCACTAGGACAAGGAATTTATGTAACATTAACACAATAAGGGATATCATTGGCTTTTAAAAGAAAGGAATTCAAAGAAAATATTTGGTGAAATATACGTATGAAAAATAAATGGAAGCAATATTACATGCAATAAAAAATGGGGATAGTATATCATTGGGAGGTACTTTAAAGTCAAGATATACCATGATAGCATAAAGTATTTTTTGAAGCTATGATTTTCATTAGAATATTAACAAAAATGAGGAGAAAAAATTCAAAGTTTTAATTTTGAGATAATCTTCAAAAAGGGTAAGGAAAATTAGTACATGATGCTCTTTCTAAAATAGAAGAGGCCTCAAATTTATATCCAATTACATTTTCTATTCCTAGGTGGCTAGAATAAGCTTTCCATAATGGAAAAATGACAATAGTACTAAACAAAAACTAAAATTTATAAAGGATGGGATGAACTCTATGGAGCATTGGGAGTGAAAGAGAGATATACTTTGGTGCAAATGTAGAATATTTTATGCACGCAAGCATATTTGAAAATCAGTTAGTTATGGGTCCAGCTATCCTCCTGGTAGACGTAGAGTTCTAACATCCCTACCATCAGAGAGAATGGGACTCCCTACATTTTTTAGGACTTATATTTCTCTGTATACCTCCAAAGGATCAGTTATTAAGGAATGAGAAGATATTTTAAAATTTGTAAGAGAGTGTCATTTGCAGAATAAATAAAGAGAAAGGTAAAATATCAGAAGTTGGCTTCAAACCTGACTTCCACATACATATTCAAAGACTAGGAGATATATCAATAGACTTTATTACAGGGTTACTGAAATATAAAGGTAAGTATTACATTTTTGTGGTCATTTATATAGACAAATTTTGTAGATTTTTTTTGTAGACCTCAAAGTACATAAACAACAAGCCAAGTGGAAGAAGTGTCCATGAAAGAAATTCATAGTCTTCATGGTTTTCCTAAAGTAATAGTAACAAGAAAATTTTGGAAATAATTATTTAATATGAGTGGAGAAACACTAGCTGCCATGAGTTCTACATATCAAACACAATCAAATGGTCAAACAAAAATAGTTAACAAATGTTTTTAAGGTTATCTACAATGTTACTCTTTAGAATAGCAATCTTAATGGAAGTGGGTTCGTCAAGGAAGAATGGTAATATGATACTTTATGGATATCCAACTCCTAGTATCTCATACTTTTTGCAAGATAAGTCCAAAGTATAGGAAACAAAGTCACATATGGAAAATACTAAAGAAACTTTGAAAATTATTATGGAAAACCTTCAAATGACATGAAACATGATAAAACAACAAGGGGAACAACATTGAAGTGAAAGATAATTTGAGGAGGGTAATTGGGTATTTTTTAGATTATAGAATTATAAGCAATATTCATTCAAGAAAAAGAAGAATAAAGAATTAGCTCAAAAATGTTATGGCCCTAAATAATTATTCATAGGATTGCACAAGTGGTATAGAATTTATATTTTCCTTCTTCTTGCATTCATAAGGTTTTTCATGTATCCTGCCTAAAAAAGTTTTTGGGAAAAAATATGCCAATGTAAATAGAACTTCCAAAATTAGATGAAGAATGAAAGTTGATTCTTGAACCACAAAAAGTTATAGATAAACATTTTGTATCTCTTTGACATATAACTATTATGAAGTACCTAATCAAGTGGAAGAATATTCCGCTAGAAGAAGGTACATGGTAAAATGATCAATTCGTGATGAAATACCCACGGCTAAAGGGTTCGTTTGAAGTTTTGACAAAGGTTTTGTTATATGTTTTATATAACGCGCGGCAGAATAGTTTTATTGTTTGTTAAGGTCCCACACAGTGATCAAATTTGAAGGGCAGGTCCGAATTTCAATTAGAAGGACATATATCTATGTCACCCTTCCATAATGAAAAGCTTTAAAAAAAAAACTTTTCAATTAACCACAATAAATTATTTTTACATTTCATTTTCAGAAAGACAAAACCATCATTCTTTATATTAATAAAATATTGTTACATATACAACAATGAAGAAGGCTCCATCTTTCATTGCTTAAATATCTCATTGGCAATGTCAACATAAGTCTTGAAGACACTATTATAAGAATTTGGATACATACCACCGGGATATAGGAGATTCTTATGCGTCAGATTGTGTAATGTAATTTTGACTTTGTCTCACAAGGAGCAGTAGCATGGAGGTCTGGATTTTTCTTATAGAACTTTTCTATTATTATTTGAAACGTTGTTTAGAGATATGAAGACAACAATGAAATTATGAGCATGGTGGACAATTATTCAAGCTCATGATGCCAAGCCATGATGATGTAAGTTTGGAATTTAACATTTTTACATGTTAAAGACAAATAGTCAAAATCACTGACAACTTAGTATGTCATAATTAATAATCATTCCCTGTTCACTTTTGTTAATAGGTTTATGTCACACGATGATCTCTCTTCTTTGGCATTTACTTGTATTGAAGATCACTATTCTAGGAATAAGGAGTTATTTCTCCAAAAATAACCCTAGCCAAACATTGGCAATGCATCAAGGATATCTTTCTATGCTTCATAAGTACATATGTTCTACTTCTAAATCATGTCTTGGAAGTGGTTGTTTTGCTGGAAATTATTCACCAGTTGGTTTCATACCAGTCTTTTTCTCATTTTCAGCATCCAATACATGAAAAAGATAATGGTTTAAAACAACATAAATATTTGAAATTTTGCAATAATTGTCTGGCACACTTTGAATATGAATTTTGAAGTCAAGTGCATGATGCTGTATAGGATCAAGTGTCATTTTGAATACCAAATGTTTCACAAGAAACTTCTCAACATGCTACCTTGCAGTAAGGATTAAATGAAAATATTGCATCAACTATTTCCATAATAAAAGTGCACCTCGGCCATAAGACTAAACAACTACAAATGTTGTAGATCTAACAAGACCACAAAATCAAATGTATTCCACAAGGCCAATACTGTATGAAAAATGAAAAGGAGTTTGCAACCAAAAATACCTTAGGCAACTAATTCAATTAGATACACTAAACCATCAGCAAAAAGGAAAACCAGCCTACTCAAAAGGCAAGCGTTTACCTCCTTTGACAAAATTTTGAGTTCCGAAACAAGGGCCTTTATTGTCTTGTCAATGCCCCTAGTAATTTGAATGGGGTTTGCACCTGCTGCAACAACCTAAACAAAAAGGTTTAATTTCAAATTATTTTCCACAAATTTAAGATACAACCATTGTCAGTTTTGTATTTCCTAACAAGCTCATAAATTTTGACAAAAGAACCAAAATTTTTTAATACCTGATAGCAATTTTTTCACTCAAAAACTATCTTAGACTCAATAGGCCCAACCCAAAACTAAAAAACCAAACACCATAAGACCCTACAAAAATGAATAGATGATCTTAATCCAGTAATATCGACAAAAAGTTACCTTTACACCCTCACTTATTAAACCCTGTGTTGCTGAAATTTTGACTTCAACTGCTGCAGCAGAAGGACGGATGCAGTAGCAACATTTTTTTTTGGAGGTTGCTTGCACACCATCCAGAAATTTAATTCAACATTTAAAATTCCTACCAGTTTTTTTTGTAGACGGACGCAGCCATATTTCTGTACAGGATTGTATTTAAACACAACAACCAGCATTAACGCAATTCACCAACCAGAAATTAAACAAACAGAAATTTACCCGCCAGTTTTGTAAATTCAAAATGAGGACACGTGGAGAATTAATATTGGATCGCATGAAATTGAAGGGAATTTGAAAACCTGAAAACCGGACCCGAATTTTTTGTAAGGCACATTGGATTGAGAATTCGCGTTACAAATTAGGTAGACGTCAGCATCCCATTTTGGAATGCGAATTTGGTTTGAAATTCAATCTATTCAGACTTTTGAAGTCCGACGGAAAGGGTTCTTTAATGTTTTGATAGTTTAATTTTATGTATGCTTTAATATATACATATTTTTTAAACATATGTTATATATATATCATATGCAAAATGAAAGGTGGGCCATAGAATTTAGTTTTAATTTTTTTTTTTTAAAAGAGGGTTTATTATAATATGTTTTATATGTTACGGCATATAAAAATAAAAAGGACAAAAAATCTTGGTAGTTTTTTTTATAGACAGTACATAAATTTTTTATTACACAGCAGTGTGTAAAAAGTGAAAGACTGAGTGTAACTTTTTAAGTGTGTATGCACAGCAGTGCGAAAGTGAAAAACACAGCAGAGTGTTTTAGAGACAAAGTATGTTTGTTTTGAACAGACAGTGAGTTGGTTTTATGCACTACGTTTTGTGGCAGTCATAATTTTGTAATCCCTCTCAGTGAGGAAGAAGTGTAATAGTTTTTTTTTGAGTTATTGAAGGGAAGAGAAGTTTGTTTTCAAAGTATTGAAACTCTGTCTCCTGTCAAAGAAATTTTTATTTTCTCTGTGTTAGAGGAAGGGAGATTTATTCTCATTCATTGTTCTAGAATTTTTCAATATTCCAACATGTACAAGAACAACAGATGTTGTGGTTCCATCCCCAGCTAAATCATTTGTCTTTTCCGCAGCTTTCCTTACCAACTTGGCCCCAATATTTTCAAATGGGTCCTCTAATTCAACCAATAAAAAGGCCAAAACCATAGCATTGAGATACATTTCATTACACTGTCAATAACAATAAAATTTGACTCAGCCATAACTCTTTCCTTTTATTGTTGTGAAAAGCTTTATGCATTACTCTAATGTGGCTAGTCCATAGGCCAAGTAGACCACTGGGTAACAAATATGTTTCCTTTCACCTTTGAGTTTTCAAATTATGCCTACCAAATCTAAGACATTTAAGAGGGGGAAATAATACAACGTTAAAAATAAAACTAGAGCACACATCTACAAATTACCTCCTTAGCTACTGTCACACCATCATTAACTATTTTCGGAGAACCATGCTTGCTCTCCAAGACAACATTTTTCCCTTCGCCCCAAGGGTGACTCCAACAAGATCAGCAAGTTTGTTCACACCGCCTGCAAGACAAATTGAAAATGCTTTCAGTAAGTGTGCAATTGAATGCCAGACCATATGCCAAAACAACCCTCCATGAAAAATTAAATATAACACATTAAAATAGAATATAAGTGGACAAGGAAAGATCCACCGCAGTGAAATTTCACGTGCAGGTGACCTTCCTTTAAACATAATTTTTTCTCTGACCTGCAATTTTTTTGTCACTAAGCCATCATTGTTGAAGTAAAACTCTTTTTCCATAGCTCTTTTATTAACTACCTTCTCTCTGTCGCGTAATCTCAGAGTCCCTCTTCTACTTGAGCGATTAAAGGAAATGGGTGAAAAAACTGAAAGAGAAGACAATTGTCTGCCATAATTATCAAACATTGCACCCAACTTCTTCCCCTTTCCATTGTTACCCAATGAGGTAGATGTGGCAATTGTTGTCATACCACCCAAAACAGAGGCCATATTCTCTTATGCTGAATATAGAATTAAAATATCTTCATATTAGTATGAACCTTAAAAAACATGACTCCCATTGCTAAAAACCACTTTTAAGTTGTAACAGGCAAACTAAACAACTATCGCAACTTTTGGCAACTTCTGGAGCATTAAGAGAGAAACAACCAAAGAGAAATACAACCACAATCCTCATTTTAATGAGACCGGACTATATATTTGCATTAAGATAATAGAAATAAATTACGACTATATTAAGGCCAGCACAAAACAATCTTTAACCAATGTCTCTCGTGGCCTTCAGGTTGCCATGCTAGAGGTTGCATATTTTTAATTTAAATTCTTGACCTCTCATGCCCATCTATGAATGCATCCAATGGGATATATACATCAAATGCTCCTTTATATCCCCAAAAACAAATTCCCTACTACAAGAGCACCAGTATTGATGGATCACCCCACACCATCCCACCCACTAGAAACGGTGAAAAAGGAAACCCGAGAAAACTTCTGAAATATCTCAATATGACTATATGGGTGGTTCTTATGAATCAACCAACCATTCAGAGCATGCTCATCAATCCAAACCATGAGTATTATGTGACGATATTAAAGCAGGCACTGAATCGGATTTCTGAAGCTATGTTAGAGAAACCCTAAACTCTAACTGAAAAAATAAAAATATACTTAGCAACAAAGATGATCACACTCTGGGTAGCCCTGGAGGCTATTTGGGGGTGATGAATCCAATAGGTCTCAATGAATTGTTTCCCTCGCCGGGGAATACTATTGCAGTGGAATTTGATACTATTTTGGATGTTGAATTCCACAATCCTAATCGAAACCAGTACCTTCAGCTCCAGTACCTGTTCACAAAAGAGGGTGCCATAGTCATTCATGCGTGCAGAGAGGGTGAATTGCAGGCATTGCAACAGGAGGTGTTGTTGTTGTTGCATTGGCCACTAGATCGTTTGTCTGGTTCTGTTACAAGCGCAGAGTATTGAAAAGGACAGACAAATTTAGTTCAGATATTGTGAAATTGCCTCGTAAATTCACCTACAAAGAGCTCAGCAATGCTACGAAAGACTTTTTTTGAATGTGATTGATAATCGATAATTGCAAGCAAGGGTAATCCCCTTGTGAAACCCACTGAGCATTTTCTAAAACCTAATGACAGGGTCATTGTAATGAACAAGTGCCTAGGTCCATATTACGTCCAAATCTACCAAGCACCAAGATCTATAAAAAAATCCACAGTATCTGCGAACTAAGAAGAAGAGGCAAAAAATGTATTATGCTTACCTGTTCGAATAGTGGTTGGGGTTTACGTCACGGCAAAAATTTGACAGAGCCCATGTAGCATTTCTTATCATTGAAATTCTGGCAGTATCATTCAACTGGGCAAGCATCTGCCTCAGAGCTCCATGACTGAGGGCAAGATCCCTAAATGTTGCAGAGTCTCCAACAATATTTCCCAGAGCCTAGACAGCCTTACACGAACACCAGTTGAACTCAAAGTTGGGTACTAGTTTTTTAAATCAAATTCCAAAATTACAGACATATAAAGATAGTTGGGAAGAATTGGCATGCTCAAACAATGAGGTGATGCAGGAATGACATGAGGGAGAAAATATCAGAAAAGCCCCAAATCTGGAGAACTAAAGCTCATCACCAACCCGAGATTGACAACTTTACATGATGTAACCTATGAAATCGTAAATGGAGAAATCATAGTAACAATAAAGTAACCTATGTAACAATAAAGTCGGATTCATCCCGGGAGTGGTAATGGGAGAAATCATAGTGAACAACAGGAAACATGCATAGTTGCTTACAATCAAATAGATGAAAAAACACATACAAAAAACCTAGATAATAATCATGAACAAGCTTAATATTGAATTATGAACTGTAAAGGAACTTACAAAATGTGACATTACGAACCTGGTCAAGCGCACAAGCAAAATTATCCTAGACATGACCCTGGTTGACAAGTTGTATTGCTCATGATGCAAGAGGATTTGTACCTGCACTGCCAAGTCAATCAAAATCCATCATTATCTATACAATAAATACAAGTAATTGATGTAGTATTTTTTACTCTTTTAATCTAAGATGCATTCTTATGATAATGTTAGAACATATGTTGAAAATGTCAAAACATACCTGAATAAGCTCCTCTTCGGTTCAAGAACAATTTATTGGAGTCGCATGAACTTGGAACAAGCCTCCCACGATATGAAAGAGTAGCAACTAAGTCAACAGTGACTTTTTTGTTGCTACGCTGGATCGAGGGAGGTTTGCTCCAAGATTAAATTGCTCCAATAAATTATTCTCTACTAAACAGGGCCAACCACGTGAAGGTGGAAGATCTTATGGCCCCTCCCCCCCCCTCACATCACTCTCAATTCCCCAATACCCAATCTATATTTCATTTTTTACTTTCATGAGCATAAAAAAATATTCAATAACTAATAAAAAAACAATTCAACAAAAAGTATGCAAGGAAACATTGAAATTAATGCTTGACATAAAAATAGTATGATAAATGAGTTTTTTATATAACGCAAAAAACGTTCCAAGTATGGTAACGTTTGTCTTATAATAATACAACATTTTACATTATCAAAATTTCTTTTTCTTCTTCCTATTTCTAAAGCTCCTAATTACTTCATCAATATCATCGTGCTCTGCTCCTGTTTTGTGCCTTTCGACCCGCACTGCTGACCTAGTTGCGTAGTCACAATGTCTGGTCTCATCCAGTGACGGGGCATCGCCTACAAAAACAGATAATATTAAATTTTAATTGTCAGTTTTTAAATATCATTGAACTAGTTCGGTAATATTAATAAAAAAAATTTCAATGAGATTACTTACCTGGTGCACTAGTTGTCGCCGTTGGGACTGTTGCCCTGTCTTCCTCTCTGGTGCTAAGATCCTCAAGGGAAACATTCTCTGTCATTTAAACAAAAAACGTTATAAGGACAACCATCAAGGTATAATTAGAAAAAATTATAAGTTGAAATTAATTACCGTCACGGCCCTCACTAATAGTAGCATTGTCGGCCTGGTCCCCACTACAATGATCAGGTTGCACGTGAGGATCATCTACATCTGGCTCTAAAACTGAGTTATTTGCCTCGTCGGTAGTGTTTCTCCCCTGATTTAAACAAAGTTGTTAGACATTAAATTTATGGACGAAAACAAACATATTGAAAGTTTAATGTTTTACCTTATCAGGCATTCTAGATCTTGGGACCTACCCCAAGCTTCTACGATGTTCAACTACAGCTTGATAGCTGAAATGGAAAGCGATATTTTTATCTTCCTCTGTAGTTTCTATTCTGAAGTCATCACCCTACATTACATATGATTGTGTATTTTTAATCATATTTGATAGGATTACAAAAATGTTGGAAGGAGATACAATTAATTATAACATGTTTAGCTACTTAATTACAATTCTTGCGGCTAATTTCAAGTAGCTGCCCTGGCCTAGCTTGTGATGGCCCTTTTTTTCAATCCTATCTTTGGTTGCCTTCGAGGTTTCAGGAAACCTAGCATCAAAATATTGAAGTCAGATATGATGTAGTACACTTTTATTTTAGACATAGAGAAAATTAAAGCTATTGAATTAAAGTTGTAATTTACCTTGCGGGTCCAGTTGGCATTTTTCCTTCTTTCTTTGCCCTTTTCTCTTTTCTGTCATGGATGAGTGCTCTCCACCCACTCTCTGGAACTGTGAGAGGATTCTCTTATCTAGGGTTAAATTGCAATTGCATTCTATAGGTGTCCCTGGTATATTTCAAATATTTGTCGGCTACCCGAGAAATCGTTGTTCTGTCAAATGTGCTGACCCCAAAAAGGGCTTCTAGATAATCTAGAAGTTATTTTTTTCAGGTTGGAATTCTGGGAATTCCACCTTGTGCGTATGGTTGGGCCAAAAATTACCAATGCATGGCTCTCCAAAAACCTGTAGAACTCATTGTTTCCTACACACACAAAAAAGAAGAAGAAGAAGAAGAAGAAGAAGAAGATATTATCATTAATTTAAAAATAAAAATCATGATAAATATGTTTTAGATAGAGTACATGAAATAGTTAAAATATTAAAATTTACCTAGGAGTTGTACGTTCTTTATAGGGACACCTTCATCGTTCACCAACAACGTGCCATTAATGGTCCCTGTGGAGCTGACACGTGTAGCTCCAGGAAACGCAATAATGTAGTTGGCCATATCAGCCTCATCACTGCCAACACGTTCAGCGGTTGGGCGGGTATGCAGGCGAGGTGTGTTTCTTGGGCGCGGCTAAAGGAAGATATGAGAGGTTCTTTGAAAATCTCTTTCCCACTTGTGTCCCTCTTGTTAGTATGAATTCTTTGTCGAAGCGTACGAAAAAGAACCACTTTAGCTACGCATAACTAATAGCCCTAACAACAATAGAGGCTGCAAAACATCTTCATATCTGTAATTAGTAGTTAAAGTGCTGCAACAAACGGATCTATAAATGGAAAGACATTAGGCAGAAAAGTAAAGAGTTTTCTCCATGCATCCAACGGACAAGACAAGAACACGATTTTTTGAATGAATTTTTATATTACAGGGCACCTGGGAGGAAACAAGAAGGTGTATCCAGATCTCCTCAATGGGATGGGTTCTTTGTAGTCCTCAGCACTTGAGATCTAAGCTTTCTCTCTCTTGTAGATGTAGAAAACCCAATGTAGAAGATAGAGCTCAATGGGAGCAAAAATGGTAGGAATGAGACCAAGTGTATAGATCCAGAGTGATCTAGTAGGCAACAAAAGGTGAAGAATGATGGGGAAAACCCTCCTATTTATAACAAAATATTGGGTCATTCTAGATCTTGGTGCATGATTAAAATAATGTTAATCATATCTAGATCCACCTCTATGGAATATTTTATTATTATTTGTTGGAGGGAAAGGGTGTTTGACTTGGGTCAAATCCCTTGATTAGTGAAAAAATAAATAAATAAATGATTTATTTATCTTTTTAAGGAAGTGGTTGGGATATAATCAAATAAATAATGATTTATTTGATTAATGGTGGTTGATTTGGTCATATTTAACAAGGAATATTATTTAAATAATTATTCCTAGGAAATAATAAGATAACTATGGGTTTATCTCATTAATTTCTTTGTTTTTGGGTTAAACATGACTGGGAATAATAATTAAATTATGGTTTAATTAATTATTCCTTTTGGGGTTTCTTAATTAACATAGTGAAAGCAGTTTTACTTGGGGTAAAACTGGTCTTACATGGTGCACTTGGGTCCATCTAATGATGAAATGTTAGATGACCAAAAAATGGTGTAACAGATTGCCCCCCAGCGTGCGAGTGTCAGGAGCAAATTGTATGACCGAAGTACGTTGTAAGAAGACAATCACTAGACAACAAAAAGGGTATGTCAGAGAGAGAAATATGAGGTAGATAGTGTGCTGAAGGACTAGACCCTGCTGAAGGACTAGACCACGAGGAGACGAGACTACGCAGTGCAGCAGGTCTGCGGTATGAGAGGGTCTTGTTTGTCTCCAACCTAGTCTCCTAAATTGAGCTCATTTAATTGTCAACCGGGGTCAATAAAGCTGAGTGTGGGTGCACTATATGTGCCCTAAGTAACCTCTTCCTACTTCGTTGTCTTTAGTGTTTTCTGATGTTTTTGGTTTTATGGTTTTATTTTGAAAAGGAAAAGAACTAAGTGCTAATGAAGGGAAACTATTGGTCAAAACAGAGTGAAGCCTAAACTATGGATGACAAATGACAAATGCAAATACTGAAATAGAATCAAACCTAAACTATGACTAGCAAACAACAAATACAAAGCTTGATAATGACTCTATGACAAAGAAACAAATCACAACATGAACTTGAAATGAACTTGAGAAATGGAATGCTAAGTGTAAATGAAGTTCTCCTAACTAAACAATCAACTCATAATATTACAAAAATCTAAATTAACCTATGATGCTGAAGTTATTCTATTCTGCAACTTGATTTATCACTACTAAGCCTTATTCAGAAATTTAGAGATTTTCTAGAATAATGTTTGGGAAAAAGGCTATTGGTGAATTTGTAAAAGATTTGCAGAATAATCAAAGCCTTAAACTGATATTACTGACCTCTGTTCATGTGATGATATATTAATAAAAGTTCAGAACAAAAGTAAGTTGTGATTAATGAAGGCCGAGAGACTAATTTTGACAACTAAAACTACTTAAAATACAATGGATAACATCAAGCTAGAACACTATCTATCAATATTAAAGGACAATGATTACAACTAAATTAAAATGTCATTAATCTACTTGAAACAAAATGAATTAAAACTAAACTAAAGAAAGTCATTATCAAACTGAAAATGAAATAACAGAACTGAACCATATGCATTCTAACTCCGGAGTATTCTATTGAAATTGACATGCCATTACTCTATGAAATTACACAGTCCATACAATTCTCACTATGATAATTAACAAATGTAACTAAAGCCTACAAAATCACAGCTATTTCTCATTCATTGTAATGGTATTTTGGAATAGATGATTAGAACAAGTCTAGCTGTGATATTTTAATGAAATCAATGATGATCCTAAACGTAGAAGCTTGTCCAAATTATAAATGAAAACACAATTAAAATACTCATCTAAACTATGAAAACAGAGCTAAAATACTTATCTAAATTATAAAAACAGAGCTGCACAGGAGGTAGGGGCCCTCCACCACCTGGTAGCATGCAATCTAACTCAAAATTGACTCAGCTCATGCAGCAGAATGATGCTTCTTTCATTAAAGGAGAAAATGACTGAAAACAGAGTATTCACGGTTCTGAAATCTAGCAGAAAAAAAACCAAAAGACTAACTAGCATTGCTTGGTCTCCCAAGTCATATTTATAATTAAATTACATAACAAAACTTGAGATAATGTAGGGATTACTGTCTTTCCCATTCCTATTCGAATTAAAACTCTTATTGAAGGCTGCGTACTTTTTCTGGAGACAGCTGTAGAGTCTGTGTCCCGGTAGAACTCTACCTCTTGATTTTGGTTTCCACGTGCATAACCACACACAGAATTCGTTTCTTCCTTCATGGTGAGCAACGAACCATGTAGACATGACGTGGAATATGCCCATATGTGGTTTTTCTTGAGACGACACCTGTAACCCACTCAAACTGTAAAATAGATTGATTTTAGGCTTATGAAGTGATAAAATAATGATGAAATGAGGTAAAGTGGAATGAAAGAAAGCACAATTTTGAGGCTCAACATACCCCCACTGCAAGACTATTGCATGTCCTCATGCAATTTCATCAAAACTTATTCCATGTACTCTGAAACATCCAAATTTTTCTTTCTGCTTCTTTTGGCCCTAATCTCTTTTCAGAAATTATTTCTTTATCTTCCTCTTGTAGTGGAGTGTCAATTTTATTTTCAATAACCATGTCAGATTTTCTTCTTCTGCTCCATCAAAATATTTGACAAAAGATTTTATAATCTCCTTATGGAAGCCATCAGATTTCTCTATAAAATTTAACCTCCTTGACTTGTGGATATCCTTCAAAATACTTGACTTCAACTGATTCTGTCCTGACAATTAGGCACATTCCTCCTTTGTGCAGATTATCTTCCTTTCAGAATTACTTTTCTATGCTTGAAGCTAGATTGACTACAGAGTATAATGCTTTATTTTGAAACTGTATCTCTGTGTCTGAAGATGGATTAGTTGAAGAATGATGCTTCACCCTTAGAATTACCTTTCTGCACTTAGAGATGGATTGGCTGCAAAGTGTAATGGAAGTGAATGGATGGAGGTAATTAAGCTATAAGGGAAAATGAAGTGGCTATGGATCTGATGGAGAATTTATGATGACCTTCTGGTGAAATATGGAATGTTGGATAAGGGATATGGCTAATCAATTCGAATGATAGGTTGTTTAGGAAACACATGATTATACACATTGTATCTATTTCATCTTTTGATTTTTTGCTATTAAAATAATTTTCACAATTTACCTCAGAATTTTGACCTTGTTAATTGCTGTGCTTGATGTTGTTCCTTTGGTCCTCTTTGAGCATGTTGATCTTCAAAACAGAATCCTTCAATTTCCTGTAATCATCATCTCTTTGTAGGCTGTACAATTATGTCAGAACTGCTGAATAAGATGTGGCTGCAACATGCAATCTGTAAGAAGAAATGAAGTATGACTATGGAAGATGGATGTGAAATGTAATGGAGTGAGAGTGGAATAGGACTTGTGAAATGAAATGAAAATGGTGTGAGATGGAGTGGAAGTGGAATGGACTTGTGAAATGAAATGAAAATGGCGTGAGATGGAGTGAAAATGGAGTGAGATGGAGTGGAATTGTAGAATGAAATGAATTTTGGAATTTCTCTCAAATGGTACATCAGACTTCCCTAAAATTTTCTGAGGTTGTTACCAATATTATTATGCATCTTCCGATGAAAAATCTCTGCCATTGGTTACACGGATCTCCCGGAAAATGAGAAATGGCTGTAGGTGAAGGTGGCCAATTTCTTGAAAAATACACACTGAAATTTTCTGAAATTTTCTGTGTTTATTCACCCTTCCTCAGTGCATCTACCATAAAAATTTCAGGACCAACGGATGCACGGTTTGAAAGTTATGACAAAATCAATTTCTGCCCTGTTTCACCCTTCATTCTGCCCAATGTTGCTACAAAAAAGTACGCCACGGACTCATTTTAAGGCCAAATTGAGTGATTCCAATGGGAAAATGTGTATTTTTACCTTCTCTACTGCCACATGCTTCCAGAATTTCATTTTGATGAAGAAAAGGTGCTTCTGTGCAAAAATACTCAAATCTGTCCTATTCTGTCCATAACGCTGAAAATTGAAAATCTGCCTGAAAAACCCTTCTGAAATGCCCTTAAAAATTGCTTTTTTCCAAATTCTGTTTGCGTCTTACTCAATTTATCATATTCTGAGAAAACCCAGAAGCTCAGAATTTTTTATTTCTGCTCCACTCTCTTGCAAAATTTGCGCCAAAACTGCCTTCTGGAAAAAGTTGCAAAAAGACGAAAACAGGCTGCTACAGCAATGGCTGCAGAAACTGCCACTTTCCGCAGCTGTTATTGAATTGACAAAAAGATGAACATGCTGCTACAAGAAACTAATAAAATTCACTGCTGCAAGTTGTTGATTCCATAAAACCATTAGTCTTCATCAAAGCCAATATTCATGGTACAATTCTTACCATGCGAATAAATGTGTCGAAGTCGAGCATGGGAAGAAATCATTGGATTACCGATCAATAATGAAAATCGTTAACCAATGCGAGACAACTCACCAATAATGTAAATGAGTGTCAAGGTACCTCAGCGCATCTTGACAGGGACGAATGAATGTGTCGAAGTCGAGTCACCTGCAAGATTTGACAATCAAGAGACATTGTTGTATTCCCATTGTTATCAACGAGGAGGCTTGCCATTGATGAATGCAAGCTCCAAGGCACTTCAAATAATCTCTAATCTTGATCCTAGATAAAGTGTCGAGGTCGATGGGACAAGATCTGTTGGAAGGTGGACCTTAAGGAATTCCACATCATCCAACTCGAGCATAGAACCAAGAATGATTTGAAGAACCATGAAAGATTGAAACCATCATGAAATTGCAGAACTTATTGTGAAATTTTCCCGCCAGTTGCCTGGTTTTCAAACAAAGCTCATGTCCAATTGCGCCAGCAAGCTGGTTTTCACAATAGGACTTATTTTTCTCTTTACTTTTTTTTTTTTTCTTTTTTCCTTTTTTTTTTCTCTTTTTTATTTTATTTCCTACTCTACTTGAAAAAGAAAATCTTGTTCAAGTATATGAATACTTCCAATGGAACCATGTTTGTAACAAGATGATAGATAAACTCATATGCAGGTTTGAAAGATACTCTTTGATATGTACCAGTATAGGAGATGCCAACTGTCTTGATTTAGATGCTGTCAGAAGATATTGAATAATTGAGCATTGGAATCCAATGACTGAATTGAACCAAGATTCAATGTAATCTTGTCTTCCTTGTCTTTCCTCTATCATGAAATGCAAGTCTTCTGAGATATGATCTTCATTCATAGAATCTAGTGATAGGCATGCATGAGACTTTTCAATCTCTAGTTCCAATATCTCCTCTTTATCAATAGACATCCCTGATTCTTGGACCTTATCTGAGTCTTCTTCTACTGGTTGTTGTTCTTCAATGACAGCTGGTGAATCATTTTGCAATACCTCAGATTTGTAAGTTGATTGAGGTGTTTTATTGTTGGGGATATGAAATGGTTGTGGAGGTAGTGAAGTGGGGAATCTTTGGGGTGTTTGTGTGGATGGTAATGGAAAACATTGAATTGAGGTAAAATGAGGGTGATATTGATGTTGTAGTGGAGGTAAATGGTATGGATAACATTGATCATGGTATTGAGGATAGAGAGGGAAAGATTGAGGATATGGTGGATTTCCTTTATAGGGCCTTTGCCAACTTTGTTGCCAAGATTGGTTTTGAGGTTGAGATTGAGATGGCCAAGGTGTCCAAGGTTGGTTTTGAAGTTGGGATTGAGATGGCAAAGGTTTCCAAGGTTGGTTTTGAGGTTGGGATTGAGATGGCCAAGGTTGCCAAGGCAAGGGTGTTCTCCAATTACCTTGAGGTTGTTGTGCATAACCTTGAAATTGTGCATAAGGATATTGCATCATATTGGGTTGATGAGGCTGCCATAGTCCTCTTGGAGTTACATAACAAAGTTGCTCTTGTGCTTGATTTGCTCCATTATCCTTCTGGTAAATTTCCTTCAACCCTGGTAATGATGGGCAATCTTCAGTAGTATGTGATCCTGCACAAATTTTACACATTTTAATGTTATCACATGGACATTCATGCAAAGCATGTTTCTTTCTACATTTAGGGCAAAATATAAATGAAGCAACTTTTCGCTTGTTTTTCATTCTTAGCATGTCAATTTGTTCATTTAAATTACCAAGAATGTTTAGCAAATTGTTAGGTTCAGTTTGACTTACCAATCTTGATGTTGACTTACTTACTTTTGCCACAAATGGATCTTGAGGGGACCTTACACACTTTGCTTTTCCTCTTGATATGTTCTTGCATAGTTCACAAATTTCTTGAAATGACAATCGATAAACATCTCCTTTTCCCACAAGATTAAGAAGATCAATCCATTCATTCTTTATAGCATTTAGTAGGAGAGTTTTTAATGCATCGGATCCTAAATTATGCAATTTAGATCTTTTGATATTATAAGTAAATCTCTCCACTAAATCTTCTAGGCTTTCATCCTCTTTTTGGTTCATCTTAAAGACTTCATTTCTAAGGTCATGGTGCATGCAATAACTTTTATATTTTTCCAAAAATACTCTTTTCATATCATCCCATGTCCTTATAGAATTTGTTCCTAAAGTCATGAACCATCTAAGAGCTCTATCCTTCAATGTCGCTGGAAACAAATTCAATTTTTGAATGTGCAATGAATAGCCATAAGATCTACAAATTATTTCAAATTCAAAAAGAAAGGTTTCCGGGTCTTATGATCTCATACCTTTGAAGTTAGGAAGTACAGATGGATGGATGTTCTTCATTTGAATGTTGATATCAGTTTCTTGAATGGGAAATCCAAAAGGATCTTCCTCATTCTCATCATCTCCATCCATTTCTTCAACCTGCTTTTTCACCTCTTCTTCTACCTGCAAAAATGTGAATTCATGATGTGGATGTGTGGCTCTTACTGCACCACATGATATAGTGGGTGTGGTAGGTGATTGAAGTTTTTGTTTTTGTTTTTTGTGGATGTAGGAAATAAATCAAGATACCTAGTTACACTTCCCCGGCAACGGCGCCAAAATGTTTGGTCTCAACCTAGTCTCCTAAATTGAGCTCATTTAATTGTCAACCAGGGTTAGTAAACTGCTGAAGTGAAGTGCACCATATGTGCCTAAGTAACCTTTTCCTACTTCGTTGTGTCTAGTGTTTTCTGATGTTTTTGGTTTTATGGTTTTATTTTGAAAAGGAAAAGAACTAAGTGCTAAATGAAGGGAAACTATTGGTCAAAACAGAGTGAAGCCTAAACTATAGATGACAAATTACAAATGAAAATACTGAAACAGAATAAAACCTAAACTATGACTAGCAAACAACAAATACAAAGCTTGATAATGACTCTATGGCAAAGAAACAAATCACAACATGAACTTGAAATGAACTTGAGAAATGGAATGCTAAGTGTAAATGAAGTTCTCCTAACTAAACAATCAACTCATAATATTACAAAAATCTAAATTAACCTATGATGCCGAAGTTATTCTATTCTGCAACTTGATTTATCACTACTAAGCCTTATTCAGAAATTTAGAGATTTTCTAGAATAATGTTTGGGAAAAAGGCTATTGGTGAATTCATAAAAGATTTGCAGAATAATCAAAGCCTTAAACTAATATTACTGACCTCTGTTCATGTGATGATATATTAATAAAAATGCAGAACAAAAGTAAGTTGTGAATAATGAAGGCCAAGAGAGTAATTTTGACAACTAGAACTACTTAAAATACAATGGATAACATCAAGCTAGAATGCTATATATCAATATTAAAAGACAGTGATTACAACTAAATTAAAATGTCATTAATCTACTTGAAACAAAATGAATTAAAACTAAACTAAAGAAAGTCATTATCAAACTGAAAATGAAATAACAGAACTGAACCACGTGCATTCTAACTCCGGAGTATTCTATTGAAATTGACATGCCATTACTCTATGAAATTACACAGTCCATCTTGTTCATCATGAATAATATGTTGGAAAAGTTTATTAGAACAATTCTGGTTGTATAACTCAATGCAATTGAAACACAAACGTAAGACTGAAAGTAAATACTCATCTAAACTATGAAAACAGAGCTAAAATACTTATCTAAATAGTGAAAACGAAGCCACTCAGGAGGTAGGGGCCCTCCACCACCTGGTAGCACGCAATCTAACTCAACATGTTAACAGAAATGCTGTTTCTTTCATTAAAGGAGAAAAATACTGAAAAACAGAGTATTCACGGTTCTGTGGCAAAAGCCAAAAACTAACCCAGATCTAAACTTCTTCTCTCGGTTCCCCAAGCATATTAATAGAAAATTTACATAACAGAACTGGAGAAAATAAAGGGATAAGTGTCTTTCCTAATAGAAACCAAACTAGGACTCTGATCATGATCACGTAACAGAATCTGGACTGTCCTTGTCCTGTTAGGAGTCTACTTCCTAGTTTGATTCCCACGTGCTTAACCACCTATAGAATTGTGCTCAGACTTTGTAGGGAGCAAGGAATGATGTGGATGAAGTCTGGAATTTGCCCATATGCGCCTTTCTTTGAGACGACACCTGTAACCCACTCAAACTGTAAAACAGCTGCGGAATGCGGGATCAGCTACGGAATGCGCGGTCAGCTACGGAATGCCTGTATTCTGTAGCTATTTTGCAAAAAATTGTTAAAATAGCAAAAATCATGAAAATACAATATGTTAATCAATTTCATGTAACCTTTAAGCAATCCTAATCATTCTTCATTGATTTTAGGCTTATGAAGTGATAAAAGAATGATGAAATGAGGTAAAGTGGAATGAAAGAAAGCACAATTTTGAGGCTCAACAAT
>JAXQQM020083178.1:0-205215 GCA_034641835.2 Pinus albicaulis
GTGATATTATAGCTTTGAGAGGCCAACTGTAGATGGGGATTCTGAATGTTCAAATTATAAGAGACAATGGTTGCTTGGTGTTGAGGGGAGGGTTGCAAACAGTGTCTAATTTACTCTTGATACTCAGAGAAAGAAAAGTGTGCTCTACATGAAAAAATTGTTTTTTAAAAGCTACCTCGGTGGCTTCCAAAACATATATAGTTGATCCCTAGCCAAGGACACGAACTGTACCATGTTTCAAATCAAGTTCTTGTGTTCCATAAAATCCCAACCAAATTCTTGGAGTAGTAATGACTCTAGGTTCCTTTTCCAAAGAGCTCCCTATCATCATTCTTTTAACATGAAAACAATGATTTCCCTTAAAAATATTTGGGTGCCCCATACTCAAGGTAGGATCCCATACTAATGAATACAAGCTTCCCCTCCAGGCTTTCTGCTACCAAGAAAAATGCCTAGAATATACCTTTTCCTAGTGCAACGAATCCCTTTACCAAATTCCATTCACTTCTTAGGGAAGAGCTACTCAAACATATTTAACAATAAAAAATAATGGTTTCCCCTAGAATATGTACAAGAAATTCAGAGATTGTCTAGAACATACTATTAAAAAATGATCTAGAGTAAGGACAAGTGGCTATCATGAGTCATGGCTTCTCAAATATAGGGGTGTTGCTACCTAGTATTATGGTTAGAGTGCATAATGGAGGTGGGGAGGTTGAAAGTGTTATTTTTACCTGTTGCTTCATATGTGTTCTCCCACAGAAGAGGTGAAACAATGATGAGAAAATTTTCACTAGCAGATCTATAGCAACCTCAAATTCTCTGTAGCCTTGGCTTGCTGCGAGGTTGAGGTGGCAAAATTAGAATTTTATTGTCTAGTTTAAGAAGGTGCTCACTGTTTTGTACTTAGCAGGTGTTTTTTCAATGTTGTTTGGGGCATAGTTTCTAAGTTTAGACAAAGTGCATGAGCTAGAGGATGTTCCAAATTTAGCTAGGTGTTCATTCCTAGGAAAATCTATCACATATGCCTGGGCACACCTTTTTAGATAGCCAATTGTAAGGATTTATGTTCCTAATCTGGGTGCACCACAAGGATGGTCTATTTTTGTAATTCCTTAGCATTTTGTTCTCTTATAAAAGAAAGACAGGGTAGGGGTGTTGTTTATTTATTTTTTAGCTATTGATTTGTAATCATATTCTTCTTCCCATCTATTAAGATATGAGAAATTGTGTGTAGCTAAGTCTATATGCTATTTGTAATTTTAGAGCTCTCATTATTCAAATTTAGTACATCATAGTGTGTTATTCTGAAGCTAGTTATTTGTGTTTTTCAGAATTATGTGTTTATAGATCTAGGACTGTGTTTTCTGCTATGTGGATACGAGGTTAAGTTCTTAGTTTCCTAGCGGTTGGGGTTTCATTTTAGGAGTGCAAATTTGCATACGATGTTATGAAAATTTAACAAGGTATCAGAGCATATTTTCTGAGAATTTCTAATATGTATATGGAATGGAATATTCCTGTGAGAGGGAGTTGTTGGAGGTTCTTAGTGTCTCTGATGCCATAAATTCAACAATTGAAGCTAAACTATACTTGAGATAAATGTTGGTGCCTATGAGAGGGTTGTGGGTGAGATGCTTGTGAGATCCGAGTGAGTGAAACATTATTTGTGACTAGGAGAGTTTATTTACACCCATGATAGGTTGTTGGTATGATTTTTACCCCACTTATATGATTCACTTGGTTGAGGTGTGTTCCATAAGTTGCATATATGACTAGTCACTAGTCTTCGTCTCATAGTGTGACTGTCTAGTGTGTAAATGCAACTTTACACCTTAGAAGTGCATTATAAAGATGTTGTTAGAGGAGGTTGATCTGTGGTGTTTTGTGGAGGCTAAGGTTACAACTCCTACCAACCCTATGCAGTTGGGTTAATACACTAAGAAGATGAACGAAATGAATATTTCTTGATTTTGTGAAAGATTATTTGATCCTCAGATTTTGAAGAACTCAGTTCCATATGATACCTTGATCACTCTATATTATAGTGTGAAATTGTATTGTTTCCTTGCAATTGCTTCCAAAATTGTTCCTCTTTCCAAAAATCCCTGGGGTTTATTTTTTTTTCATTGGAAACTTTTACTATTCATTCTTCGCAAATTCACTCTCTTTTGGATTTACTAACAACATTGCAAAGTTCTCAATGCTTTGGTATTTTTTGTATGGTGCTCTTGCGTTATTAAAATTCTCAACCAATCATGGGTTCATTGGAATAATATTAGAGAATTTATTGGATTTCAATTCAGCTTCTACATAACTAATGGGTGGGTTTAATTATTTTGTTGTTGACAACTCTAACCTAGTGAACACGTCAATGGGTGGAGTGGTGGTTAGTGACTTGATGCTTTGCATCAACCATATTTTATATAGTTGATGCACTCAACTTTATCTCAAATTGTGATAGATTCAAAAGTTGATTTTTTTGTATGGTGAAAGTAGGTATTTGATGTACAAAGAATACATTAGGATGTGAGGTTGTGGACCAGTCTTACTAGAGTGTCAAGAAGAAGCATCTAGAGCACTATTTCAAAATAATTTTCTGAGAAATGGCACTCTAGGGGCTCTCGCTATACACTCTGACAACACTGGTCCACAACCTCACATCCTAATATATTATTTATACATAAAATACCCATTTCAACCATACAGAAAAATCATCTTCTGAATCTATGAAAAATTGCGATATAAATTTGATATTTACACATACACATTCAAAAAAACATGCAAATGTCTACATAATTATGAAGTTTTAAACATGTCATCTTAGTGGATTAATCATGGATTGTTAACTTTTAGTACTACACATATAATATTTTTGATATTGCAGTTACAAACTACACGCTTAAACTAGAACTAGATAATAGGAAGAGTAAACAATGATTTTATGAAATGAAGTAGGGCATCATGCCAAAAATGTTATCTTTACAAAATAGGTCATTATGACCAAAGAGTCATGTTTATGAAATAGGCCATGTCTCCACTTTCCTAAATAGAGATATTATATTCAAAAATAGAAATTGAAAGTCTAAAAATTGAAATATTTAATATCATAATATAAGAAATGAAAACAGAGAATTATTCCAATAAGATAATATAATTTTGTTAATGTCCAACAAATGATCAATCTAGTATATAATATTCCTTCTTGTTAGCACTAACACGAGCATACACATGGATACGAATGTGGAGGAAATTACAAAGATGAAGTTTTACCTGAAGCTCATGTTGTTGTAGTCTTGGTTGGGTTGAACATGGCAGTGGGCTTGGGTGGCATTTCAACATGATGATGATCATCAAAAGGTGCAATATCCAAGTTCTCCAAAGCCAATGCTCCAAATTCCAAATTTTCCTCCTATGGTTAAATATCCCAATTGTGATATATGTTTTTATCAATATTTGCCTCTTATGGAAAACTACAAGTTGTAATGCCCATAGACCAAGCTCTCTATCGGGTATAGATTCAAGGTGTTTTTTGTTGAGGTTGTATGAAAATGTAGGTGGTCCAACACTTCTTTGTGGAAGAAGCGTTCACTACCCGTGGAAGCACCCCATTTTTCCAAATGTTGCACCTTTGGAGTAGAAACATCATACATGTTCAGCCACTAGAGTGAATTCATCATCTTACATTATATATAAATTGATAGGCATAACCAAATAATACTTGGGCATTGATTTAGGTAATCAATTGTTGTTGTATGATATCACACTCATCAGTGACAAGCTTGTTTAAGGCTTGTATTTGACCACTCTGAACTTATGGATCCATTTTCAGTTCTCTTCACCCTACAAATAGGCACTGATGGTTTCAACCATGATGTATAATAGTATTTTGGTGCAACAATGTATGTTAAAGCATGGACTGGAGTATTTATCTTTGTTTATTTTTTAATTTTTTTTACTTCTACTCAAATACAGTCATATAATTTCATATCTCTAGGCTCAACAATGTCCTTAATTTGTCCTATGGTGTCCTCTTGCTCATGCAATTCCCGAATCACTGATTGATCTGAATCTACAAATCGAGTCATGTTAGATTTGATGAATTGCAAAACATATTAATCTTTGAGCAAAAAATAGGGTAAAAAATGATATCTTACACTACAAAAGCACTATCTCTATTTTTTGTATTATGTATCCTCAAGTTCTCCCATAAATCACTCACCATAATATTAGCCAATGCTCATCTTATCTTCAACAAGAACTTAAAGGTGAGATAATGGCTACCAAATCTAGTCCTTGTGAGCTTAAGTAATTGTAACCTAGAGTGAATCTGGTAAATATAGTGGACAACAATAAGCCTTGTGATGGATTTGATGATGGACTTCCATTTCTTCTACAAGGCATTGATCAGGTCATGCTCTCTGTGCTTAACAATATTATGTATTAAGAGATTCAACATGTGCAACAAAAAATCAGAGTGAAAATGTGACGATGTGCATGCTCAATGGTTTTCCTGATACTTTACAATTAGCTACATTATCTTTAATGACTTGTGTCATAATGGATGGCCCTATATCATTATTAATTTTTGGTAAGAGGTATGCAATGCTCCCAAAATATGGTACAAGTCTTGCGCTACAAGGAATATTGCATCACTTGCCAACACACCAAGAACATTTATCAAATGTTGGTTTTTAATATTTGTTGAGCCGTTAAAGACAACGAAAACCCCAAAATTTGGCCACTCATCAGTAAAATGTCCTAGAGAGCTCTAGATATCAACCTTTTTAATGTTTAGAAATACAATTTTCGCTTTGTCATATGAAAGGATTTTGTATCCATTAGGGGAAATTATTGATGGACTGAAACATAAGATACCATTAGGGGAGTGAAAAACATTAAACTATATATGCATAGAGAAGCGTTCTTTTATACTTCCTAGGTATAATGTATTTTCTCATCTTATTGTGTTTAGACAAAATTACCCAAATATGTTATCATATGTGGTTTTATCAAACTTTAATAGGGTGTAATCAATTATAAGAGTACACTGGGTTTAGGTAAGAAAATTTTATTTCAGAATTGGCTTATACTTTCCTTCATATATTATCTTTCTTGCTATTTCTTGAATAACTTGCAGAGCATTATGAATTGGGTAACAATCTAATAGTTAGATGAGTAGGTCGAGACCAATATTTGGTTACCATATTTTCACCCCTATCTTTCTAAGATTTTCTTTGTCCCATATGTCCACAAAGTCTCATGGAATATTACATAAAAGATATTTATGTAATGAATTTCCGCTTAAATTCTTCTAGGAGCTTAAATGCGCAAATGGTGCTTCTTATCTTTTTAATGCACCCATTACTCTAGTTAGAATTATTTTTCTTTTCAGTGATTTTTTTTTGTATTCTAGAATTTCATATTGAGATGCAATTGAGGTAGTGAAGAATGTTAAATTAACTCATCATATCAAACTGTGACACCTTATAAAAATAATTAATGTAAAATTGTCTATGGAAAATATTGTGATTTGGAATATTTGTCAAGTTAATGTGCTTTATATTGCAAAGTTTACGTTCATAATATCATATTACTTTACACAGTTACTATTGGAATGTCGAGAGGTTTCTAATGTTGAAAGTTGCATCAAGAAGGTGAAAAGATATGCCTTAATTCAGAGCTTTGGCATGCCCATTCCGAACCGATTGTATCCTTACCTATTGTTGGGAGCAAGGTTGTTTATTTTCCACAGGGTCACAATGAGTAGGTGAGGTGGTTTATCACTAACTTTTAATTTTCAATCTTCTTTTGGATAGAAGTGACCGAAAATAATGAATGCTTATATTCTTTTCATCATAAAATGTGACCCCATTATTTTTAAATTTTAATGTTATGTAATGAAACTAATCATAATCAATGTAATTTCAAGTAGCTGCTTCAACAAGGAGGTTAATGGTCATATATCCAATCATCCAAATTTTCCAACTGAATTAATCTACCATCCTCACATTGTTGCAATGCATGTGGGTTCTCTGCATTTCATCCTTTCTTTGGTTGTGAACATTTTTATTCATATTGTTATATATACAAAATTTACAATTTAATAAACAAATTATTGAATGCCAGGCATATGAGGAAACAAATGAAGTATATGCTCAAATGACATTGCAACCTCTTAGTGTTGTAAGACATTTTCAGTTTCATTATTTGTTCTTTGCCGTAATTACCAATTTTGGTGAGAAATTTTTTGGTAGTAATTCCATTTATGCAGGGAACTAAAAATTGATGATATTGTGCAACAAGAGAAAAAATATTGTTATCTTGGTTCTAACCTCGACACACCAAGCAAGCAACTGAATAATTACTTTTGTAAAACATTAACTGCAAGTAACACTAGCACTGGTGATAGGTTTTATGTGCCACGTTGCACTGTGGAAAAAGTTTTTCCTCCACTTGTACGGTTCTTATTTTCCCATAGTTGTTGTTCTATTTGTGATTTAATAGATAAGTGCTTAGACTTTTAGATCTTTTTTAAGACAAGACTACATTCTTTAAAGGATCAAAAGGTAATGGTATTTGTCAAATTTGTCTCCTATTAAGTTTTGCTTGTTTTGGGCAGGATTTAACTTAGCATCCACCTTCCCAGGAACTAATAGCCAACGATATTCATGACAATGAATGGAAATTTCAACATATTTTTTAGGGTAAGTTATAGTAGTTATTTGAATGTTGTTTTGGAATAAAATTGGATAGTGAACATATAATTATGTACATTTTCTTTTGATACTCTTATATCATTGCAATGCATTTTGAAATGTATACATGTAGTGCATATATCAAACTTGTTACCACATTTGAGGTCATATGTGGCAGATATATTTTAAAATTATTGTTAATGGTGCTAGTATCTACCTCGTACGCTCTAAAAAGTATCTGATATAGTTAGTCCCCAATTAATTTACCTTTGAATGTGGAGCCAGCATGTTTAGTTTTTCTATGGATATAATTTGTTGGCTTCTGGGAATTGGATTCCTTTTCCCCTGGAATCGTACGCTAACAATTGAAGATTTTTATATTGAAGTTATATTCCCAGTTAGCATCGCAATTTACAAAGAATTGTGTTATCCATTTTTAGTTTCTTGTTGTAATGTTGAGTATCGATACATTTCTCCACCCATTAGATTTCTATTGAAAAGTTTTATTATTGAAGTGTCACTACTTCTTAAAGGTAACTAGAGAAAATGATACAACTACAAAATTGGAGCATGAGAAATTATTAGTAGAAATTTCTAGCGCTACCATGTTTGATTATGTTGGATAAAATCAAAATTGCAATGTACCATAACCATGGGAATTCAAAATATTGGGATAAAATTGTGTGCTTCTATTTGCATTTATTACTTTAGTTGAAGATAAAATTTCATCAACAAATGTTTTACATTGAGAACAAAGTAGGTAGAAAATTTATTCTATGGTGACGTTTTATTTGCTTTGTTTATACAGGTCATTTGGCCAGATAGTGGCCACTATTGCCCAATTGAAGAGAACTTGTTCGAGTTTCTTTCTTCTATGGGGAAAAATGACATTAAAAATATTTCTTATGTTGAGGTTGTTAATCCAAGTTGTCATTGATGGCAACAGGTTGAATGGATGAACACACTTGATGAAGGTTGAAAGACTAGATGATGTTGCACTGTGACATATTACTGCACTATTATTGAATACATGATGCTATAACTTCATGACCTTGCTGGGTACTATCATGATGACATAAATGTCCTACCTGATGACACTATGATCCTATGATTGATAAGAAAAATAAATGAGAAGTCATGCAGTGGAAATGGCATGCTATTCTATTCACCTCCTACACACAAAAAATAAAGACAATCACAAAGAAAAATTATTTTTAGCGTCTTGGAGGCATCCTATCCATGTGGGTCCTATACCATATTGTAGAGTATATTTTTCTCGTTATAATGAGCCCTTACTTGTCCCAAAAATTCATGTAGTTGAAGAGATAATGAATTTTTAAGGTACGAAATATATATATTCTATTGCAAGCCGACTTACCCTCAGTCATAAAAGTCGACCTCAATTCAAATAGTCATGTCCCTTCAGTTTCATAGCAAAATCACTATAAATATATGTTCGAGCCTCCATTTTTGAGCATTAAGTCGGTCATCTAATACAGAGAGAAGAACAAAAACAGTTCACATCTCGTGAACTTGAAGGGTCACAAGAAAGAGAACAAGGAAATTTGTTTGGCCTTAAGGATCACCTTGAACCACAATCAAATTTCTGTGAAGACTCTCAGAAAAGTTGCAGGCCTCGTGAAGCTTAATGTTGGACCTGTGAACTCATATTGGAGTATCCTTTATCATGGCTCAGCCCTGTCCAAAACTTATTGAAGCTCAGATCTATTAGCTTGGAACCGGTGCGGAATTTTGTGGCCTGAAACAGTGGCACGGTGCCCATACACAACAACTTGGACTTAACTTCTTGTGGCTCAAACCAGTGCTATCTTCTCACTGCAATACACTTCAATACCTCAGATCTAAAACACTCTGTGAGTTGGATATATAAAGGTCTGTCTCATGCCTGTGAAGGAAAATTTCCACCTAGACACAATCTTCATCATAAGGCAGTCATACCTCAGACACTCCTACTAGTGATAGAATAAGGCTCATTTGAAAAATTTGACTACTTCGGAATTGTGACTGTGGTTTGAAATGTGAAGAACAGTCTCGTGGAAGAGATAGCTACAACACTAAGAAGAGAATTAAGTTCAGAACATTGAAGGTTTAGTGATTCAGTGACTATGGTGGCATCATCAAGCTTACTGTGAGGACATATGTAGGCAATGGTGGGCACCTAAATATTGAAGAAAATTAGAAAATTTTGAAGATAATTGAAGCATTAAACAATGTAGAATCTTGTTGGAGATACTCAAGTAAGTACATTACTCATTTTATTAAAGAAGACTGAAGGATTGGTGTCCTTGGAGTAGGAGCTCCTAAACACAAGGTTGGTGCCTTGAGAAGATCAGGTTAAAGCCCTAAAGGTTGGAGCCTCATCAAAGTCCAAGTTGGTGTTTGGAAACAGGTTGGTTCTTATTTCATTAAAAGGTTTGGTGCCCTTCACTCATCTATTGTATACTATTATTAAAAAAAGGGATTGAAGTTCTTGTTAATCCTTAATATCATTATTATACACCTCTCTGTCTTTAATTGTGAAGAATATAACTAGCAATAATTAACAATTGAAAAGAAATATTGATTCACCCCCCTCTCAGTATTTCAAACAATTGGTATCAAAGCTAGCTTCTTCAATATCAGCCTAACAGCTGGAAGAAGAATTCTTAGACACAGTGAAGAACATGGAAGCAACAGGGAAACTACCTATCTTTGATGGAAAAAAATTTGGTTTTTGGAAAAAGATGATGTCCTATTATCTAATGTCTCTTGGTCCTGAAGTATTGCACTCTGTTCTGGATGGGTACAAAGCTCCCTCCAATCTTCAAACTGATCAAGATGAAAGAAGAGCCTACATTGCTAATTCCAAAGCTTTAAATTCCATCACTAGTGGAATTACCGATTATGAATTTATGGAAGTCATGAACTGTGACTCAGCCAAAAAAGTATGGGATAAGTTGGTTTCTCTATATGATGGTGGCTCCAAAGTCAAGAAGGAAAAGCTTCAAACCTATAGAAGACAATTCGAGAGTTTGAATATGGATGATAAAGAATATATTGCATCATATTTCCTCCGAGTAGTTGAAGTGGTTAACTCTCTTGGAGGACTGGGAGAAAATATTGAAGAAAGCACCATTGTTCAAAAAATCCTGAGATCGCTTCCTGACATATTTGACTCCAAATTCAGTGCCATAGAGGAAATGAAGGATATAGATACTCTCAAGATGGATGAACTCCATGGAAATCTCATTCCCTATGAGATGAGGAAAGGGAGTCCAAATTTCAAAGAAGCAGCCTTCAAAGCCTCAATATCTACAAAAGAAGGAAAATGATGGAATTGCAATAGTGATGAATCTGATACTGAAAATGAATTAGCTCAATTTTTACGAAGACTAAAAATGGGATCCAAGCTAAAATTTAAGTACCCTCTTATTTGTTTCAACTGTGGAAGAATATGTCATTGCGCAGCAAAATGTCCCCATAAACATGATAGTGATGATGAAAAGGACTCTAAAAGGATGATGTACAAAAATAAATGGTTTAATAAGAAGAAATTCTTCTCCAAACAAGATGAGTACGATGAAGATGAATTTGTAGTCATAAAAAAGAAATCAACCATAAATATGCGTCATCACAAAGAAAGAGATGATGAATCAAATGAGGAAAGTGATTATGTTGGAAGCAAAGAAACATTATTCATGGAATTTACAAATGATTATGAATCAGAATTGGAATATGAAAGAAACATGGATAGTTTGCTGATGAATGCGATTGAAGAAAATGAGAATATACAAAAGAAGATAATTTCTCTCAAAATAGAAAGAGAGGAAGCGAAAATAAGGGAAGACTTCTTGAACATTAAGCCAAAAGAGAAGGATTATATATGTGAAAAAGTGAAGCTGAAATAGTACTCTAAAAAAGGAATTAGAGCAAGTCAAAAGGAGTTGGCAAAGCTCTCTTGCTCTTGAAAACATTCCTAATACTCAGAAACCTCAACATGACAAGGCTAAAATTGGTTTCAAAGGAGAATCATCAAGTACAAAGAATAATGCCAGAATTTAAGCTAATGTACTCTCTCGTCATCCTAAAGAAGAAAAGTCATCTTGTCAGGAACAAAGTCCCATCTCAAAACTGATAATTGAAGAAAGAGAAACTCCAAGGAAGAATGTTGGTTCAAGCTATGGATATTACAGCAGGTATCAAACTATTTTTCTTAGGCATTGTTACAATTGTAAAAACTTTAGGCATCAAGATAAACATGGCAAGGCTCATAAGAATGAAGCACCAAGATTGAAAAATCAAACAAACCAACTACATGGTACTAAAGAGCAAGGACAAATCAAAACTTACAATTATTTTTATCCCTTGGGATAATTTTGATCCGTCTTGCTCATTATGTGATAATTATGATCATAATGAACAAAATTTTCCTCTCAAAAGGGAGAAATCTAAAAACATAAATCTCAAAAATGATAAATTTGGCCTAGCTCTATGTGCTCCTAGTGAAGAAAATAATTGGTTCGTGGATAGTGGATGCTTAAGACATATGACAGGTGACCAAAATAAGTTTATCTCATTGAGCAAGAAAAATGGAAATGTATCTTTTGGAAGTGGATCCACTAAAATCACTAGAAAAGGAACTGCTACCCTTGTCAATGGACTAGGAAAGGCACAAAATACCTTGCTATTAGAAGGGCTCAAACACAATCTCTTAAGTGTTATCTAGATTTGGGACCAAGGACATAATGTTGTCTTTAGTACAAAAAACTGTGAAATAAGAGACTCGTCCTCGGGAGAACTTGTGGCGAAAGGAGTAAGAACACCAGATAATGTTTACATACTTAGTAGAATCCAAGAAGATAAATGTTACTTAAGTGAAACAAATGAAAGTTGGTTATGGCACAAGCGATTGGGGTATACAAGTTTGATAACCTACTCAACATCATAAAAATTAATGCAGTAAGGGATATTCCAAAAATGTGCAAACCAAATCAAGTTGTATGAGGCCCATGCCAACATGGAAATCAAACCAAAACTAGCCACAAAACTAAGGAGTTCTCAACAACAAAACCTTTGGAAATCATTCATGCAGATTTGTGTGGGCCAACTAGAACTCCAGCTCTTCACGGTGAAAGGTAATTTGCTCTATTTTTTGATGATTATACTAGAATGATGTGGATATATTTCATAAAATATAAATTCGAAGAATTTGAATGTTTTAAAAATATTAAGGCTCTCATTGAGAATGAGAAAGATTCTAATATTAAATGTCTTAGAATGGATAGAGAAGGAGAATTCACCTCAAAAGAGTTTGATGAATTCTATAAAGAGCATGCAATCGAAAGAGAAATCTCTTCTACTAGGACACCCCACCAAAATGGAGTAGTTGAAAGAAGGAACCCAACCATTCAAGAAATGGCAAGGACAATGCTACTAGTAGTGATTTGCAACCAAAATTTTGGAGAGAAGCAGTTGGCACCACATTTTATACCTTAAATCGAACTCAACTAGGACCAAATAATGAAAAGAATCATTATGAATTATGGAAAGGAAGACCTGCTTCAGTAAAATATTTCAGGGTTTTTGGAAGCAAATGTTTCATAAAAATAAATGATGACTCACTAGGTAAATTTGATTCTAGAGTTGGTGAAGGAATATTTCTCTGATACTCCACTAGGAGGAAAGCTTACAAATGTTACAAATATCGTCTACGAAGAATAGTGGAAAGAATTGATGTGAATATTGATGAAGGCCTTCCAAAAAAAAAAAGGAATTGAAGATCATGAAGTTGAGCCTTTCTTTGAACAAAGTGAAGAAGAAGAACCTGAAAAAGAAAAGGAGAATGAAGAACCTCAAAGTGAACCTGAAAATGAATCTTCACAAACTCCCTCCAAGATCAATTTTGTTCAAAGATATCATCCAGAAGAAAAGGTCATCGAAAATATTGATGAAGGAATCCAAACTCGAAGAACGATGATAAGCATCCCTAGAAAAGATGATGTGGCTCTATTATCTTTCATAAAACATGAATTTTTTTCTCAAGAAAGCAAAGATCCTTATTGGATAAAAGCCATGGAAGTAGAAATGTCTCAAATCGAAAAAAATGAAACTTGGGAACTGGTACCTCGCCCAAAATATAAGAATATAATTAGAACAAAATGGGTATTCAAAAACAAGATGAATGAAGATGGAAAATTATCAGAAATAAAGCTAGACTTGTCTGCAAAGGATACTCGCAAATCGAAGGAATTGAATTTGAAGAAACCTTTGCACCAGTAGCTCGAATGGAAGCCATAATAATGTTTTTAGAATTTACTTTCTCGAAAGGATTCAAGGTTTATCAGATGTATGTAAAATCAAAATTCCTGAATGGAGATCTTAAGGAGGAAGTTTACATGGAGCAACCAGAAGGATTTGATCTTGTTGAAGGAAAAGACCTTGTATGAAAACTAAGAAAGGCCTTGTATGGATTAAAACAAGCCCCTAGAGAATGGTATGCAAAGTTGGATCACTATCTGAAACAAGAAGGTTTCAAAATGGGAGGTAGCAATATGTACATGAATATGGACAAGGAAAAACTTCCGATCACTCTTGCTTACGTCGATGATCTAATCTTTGCTAGCAATGATGAAGAAATGAGCCATGAATTTTCTCTAAATATGTACAAAAAATTTGAGATGTCAATGATTGGTGAGTTATCTTACTTTCTTGGGGTACAAATATCTCAAACCTCTGTAGGCATGTTTATATCTCAAGAAAAATATCTTAAAGACATGCTTAAAAGACATGGGATAGAATATTGTGCACCTATGAGCACACCAATGACCATATATTGTAAATTAGGAAAAGACGATGATACCCCCCAAATAGATGCAACTCTTTACAGGTCAATAATTGGAGCTCCCCTATACTTAAATGCTACAAGACCAGATATTATGCAAGCAGTAGGAATGGTAGCAATATTTCAGTCAAGTCCTAAACAATCCCATCTAGCAGCTATGAAAAGAATTCTCAGATATCTGAAAGGAATGATTGATTTTGGTCTTTGGTATCCTAAGAGTTCAATTATTATTGTGACAGCTTATTCTGATGCTAATTGGGCTGGAAGCATGGATGATCGAAAAAACACCAGTGGAAATGCATTCTTTATGGGAGATTGTCTTGCATCTTGGCTCAGCAAAAAGCAATAATTTGTATCCCTTTCTACAGCTGAAGATGAATATATAGTTGTTTCTTATTGTTGTACACAAATTCTATGGATGAAGGAAGCCTTGAAGGATGTCAACATGGAAACTAAGCAACAAATTACTATTTTTTATGACAATACTAGCACCATCAGTCTTTCAAAGAATCTGGTGATGCACTCAAGAACCAAACATATTCCAATCAAATACCACTTTCTCCGTGAAAAAGTTTTTGAACACAATATCAGGTTCGAATACACCAATACAAAAGAGAAAATTGCGGATATCGTTACAAAACCCCTTCCATTAGAAGAATTTGAGTATCTTCACCAAAAGATGGGGGCATTGCTCTTGCATCACATTAAATCAAGAAGCATGTGAGGGGTAAAATATGTTAGAGGAGCAACATGACAGGGGGAGCACTTTGGCACCCCATTTATGTTGTTGTCAAAGAGGGAGAGAAGAAAATATTTCCATCCAATGAAAAAGGGGGAGATTTTTAATCCAAGTTGTCATTGATGGCAACATGTTGAATGAATGAAAACACTTGATGAAGGTTGAAAGACTAGATGATGCTACACTGTGACATATTACTGCACTATTATGGAATACATGATGCTATACCTTCATGACCTTGCTGGGTACTATCATGATGACATAAATTTCCTACATGATGACACTATGATCCTATGTTGTGTAACCAGCTCCAAAAATAGAAGAAACGAGATATCAACGCCTTAGAAATAAGCCACTTCGAGGGGGAAACCTCCAATACATTACATAAATGAACAATTCTCAGATGACACAATTTACAAAACCTTATTTCTATATATAGGAGTCCATGGGGCCATAATGTAATCCTAGCCGACCTAACAATAATAAAATAAGGGCACAATAATAACAAAATGGGGGTTACAAGGGTACAATAATAACAATAAGGGGGTTACACTAACAACAATAAAGGACTATACTAGTAATATAGGGAACTAACATGCCCCTCTCCTTCAAAAAAGTGTTGTCCTCAACGCTTGTGTAGCTCTGGGTGCTTCTGTATAAAATTTTCATCCTCCCATGTAGAATCTTTAGTGGGTAAGTTCCACCACTTGATGAGATACTCTGAAATTGATCGATTTCGTAGCTGTCGAGTTCTTGTTTCCGTGACTGCTTCAAGTTCCAATATGATTTTTCCTTCATCATCAAGTTTTGGCAATATATTTTGGACATAAGGATATCTATAAGGCCTGATGTTTGGAGAAACACTTCCTGGAATCAAATGAATAGCATGATCATGATCATGAATAGGTGGGAGTCCTTTGGGAGTTTCAAACACCTTGGAATGATTGTCCAAGACTTGTTGGAGATCTACAGAAATAGATGATTTTGATGTTGGAACTTCTAGTGAACATAATTGTGCAATTATGCCTTGTTGTTATTTCTTTAGAAGCTTTGTCATGACATTAGAGCTTATTATCCTTCTTGACTTCCCTGCAATACCCCGTAATTCAACTTCCTTTCCTTCTGAAATTTTTTTCAAGAAAAGTTCTTGAAAATTAAAAGCTACCATCCCCAAAGATTGTAACCATTGTACTCCTAGTACAACATCAACACCTCCCATAGGAATGGAAAGCATTGGATTAGTCAATACATATTCCCCCATGGTTAGCTTGATATTATGGCATTTTCCAGAGCAATTTATAGTTCCTCCATTTGCAACCATCACTTGACATTCTGGTGCTGGGTATAGGAAAAAAATTAATTCCTTGGCTACCTTACAATGAATAAAATTATGGGTGCTACCTGAATCAATCAACACTATTACCTTTTTCTTCTTGATATGTCCTTCTATCTTGAGAGTTTGAGGAGTGGTAATTCCTGCCAGTGCATTACATGATATGGTCAAATTCATTTCTTCCTCTTCTAGGGCTGGTTCCTGGTGTATATCCTCTTCTTGTTCATTTTCTTCTTCCTCTTCACAATCTATGTAAAATAATCTCTTCTCAGCACACTTATAACCTTTAGTGCATTTGTTATCACAATTGTAGCAAAGCCCTTTTGCTCTTTTTTCTTCCAATTGTTGTGGTGTCAACCTTGTAGGTTGTGGAAATCTAGGCGTGGCAACACTTCCTTCTTTATAGAATTGAGTGTTAGGCTTCCTTGTCGCCATAATTTTACATTAAATTTTTCTTGCCAACCCGAATGCCTTCTCCAATGAATTAGGTTCCAAAACGCAAACTTCATGTTGGATGTTATCCTTTAAAGTGCCTATGAAGAGATCAATCCTGTGTTCCTCTGGAATATCAGTTACCCTTATATTCAATTTTTGGAAGTCCTCAATGTGCTGCCCCACTAAACCTTTTTGTTTGAGATTTATCAATTGGCTAAAGAAGGTGTTTCTCTTTGTATCCTCATAATGTGCTATCATTTACTTTGTAAAAATTGACCAAGTGACAATTTTTTTACAGAAGCAAAGCCATCGATACCTTTTGTGTGTTTTGCACGTTATGGAGATCAAAATATTGCTCCATCTGTAGTATCCATGTTACAAGATCCTTTATATCAAACATCCTCATATCCATTTTTGGAATATGGTGGTTCTTCCCGCCAACATTAGAGTTTATGAAATCACGATTAACATTTATTTTGTTCTCATCATAAGGTTCTTCTACTATCTTTTCACCATTAGGAAACATTTCTTGTATCAACTTTGTCAAACCTTCCATGTGTGCTTTTAGATCATTATTCATGTTTTCCATGTTGTCTTTCATTTTTTCTTCCATGTCATCCATCTTAGCTTCCAAGCCAGCTTCCATGCCATCCATCTTAGCTTCCACGCCTTTCTTCAAAACTTCCATTTCATTTTTTGTTGCTCTTTGCGAGAGTGAAATTTGGTGCACTTTCTCTTGTAATTTTGATAGATCATGTTGCAATTCTTCATCTTCATGAGTCATCATAGAGCCTTCTGAAGGCTTAATGGGCATTGAATTATTTTTACAGGGCATCTTTTAGAACCCAATACTGATATCTATTATACAATATTCCGTTGGAATCGATTCAAATTGATTCTTCAAACAAGACTTATGCAATTCGGAAAACAAATACACACCTTTTTCTTGCTTTTGAGGAGCTCTATATTGAAATTAGATTATCTCTGTGATTTCAGCACTTCAATATTTGAATTTTTGCACCAACATAGCCCTCTAAATTCTCTTTCGAATGCCACAGGTCTGACCTAATTTGGATTCTCCAAGACAAAGTTGTGTCCAATATCCCACAATGACCTAATTATGGACTAGTTCAGTAGAGCGAAATTGTACGGATTTCCACGTGTCACTGTTTCGTACTTCAACTCTAAAATTGATACCAAAGAAACTACAGCCATGTACTTACAACCACTTTTAATGACACTCAAATCTGATGCTCAGAGAGAGAGTTATGAATCTTTTCCCACGATCACCTCTTTGAGATGAAATTCGGGAGCTTGAAAAAGCACTACCTTCCACAGATCATATCTCCAAAAATGTTGCGAACCAAGCTCTGAAATTTTTTGACGAGTTTCCTTATGATTTCAGCTTCGCACCCTAAAGATTTAAGATTTTGAACCTTCATAGAAAAAACGTTATAGCGAAAATTCCATGATGACATGTTTAAAGCAGCGAAGCCCTAGAATCCAAACCTCTGATACCACATGTTGTGTAACCAGCTCCAAAAATAGAAGAAAAGAGATATCAACACCTTAGAAATAAGCCACTTCGAGGGGGAAACCTCCAATACCTTACATAAATGAAAAATTCCTGGATGACACAATTTACAAAATCTCCTTTCTATATATAGGAGTCCATGGGGCCATAATGTAATCCTAGCCGACCTAACAATAATAATTTAAGGGAACAATAATAAAAAAATGGGGGTTAAAAGGGTACAATAATAACAATAAGGGGGTTAAACTAACAACAATAAGGGACTATACTAGTAATATAGGGACCTAACATCCTATGATTGATAAGTCAAATAAAGGAGAGGCCATGAAGTGGAAAAGGCATGCTGTTCTATTCACCTCCTGCACAGAAAAATTAAAGACAGTCACAAAGAAAAATTGTTTTTATCACCTTGGAGGCATCCTATCTACATGGGTCCTATACCATCTTGTAGAGTATATTTTTTCCGTTCTAATGAGTCCTTACTTGTCCCCAAACTTCCTGTAGTTGAAGAGATAATGAATTTTTAAGGTAAGAAATATATACATTCTATTGCAAGCCGAACTACCCTCAGTCATACAAGTCGGCCTCAATTCAAATAGTCATGTCCCTTCAGTTTCATATAAAAATTACTCTGATTACATTTTCGAGCCTCCATTTCTAAGCATCAATTCGATCATCTAATACAGAGAGAAGAAAAAATATAGTTAACATCTCGTGAACTTGAAGGGTTACAAGAAAGAGAACAAGGAAATTTGTTTGGGCTTAAAGATCACATTGAACCACACTGAAATTTATGCGAAGACTCTCAGAAAAGTTGCAGGCCTCCTAACGCTTAATGTTAGACTTATGAACTCGTATTTGAGCAGCCTTTATCTTGGCTCAGACCTGTCCAAAAGTTAATGAAGCTCGGATCTATTAGCTTGGAACTGGTGCAGAATTTTGTGGCCTGAAACTGTGGCACGATGCCCATACACAACAGCTTGGACTTAACTTCCCCATACACAACAGCTCAGATTTAACTTCCTGTGGTTCAAACCAGTGCTATTTTCTCACTGCAATACACTTCAATACCTCGGATTTGCAACACTCTGTGAGTCAGATATATAAAGGTCTGTCTTAGGCTTGTGAAGGAAAGTTTCCACCTAGACATAATCTTCATCATCAGGCAGTCATACCTCAGAAACTCCTACTGGTAATAGAATAAGGCTTATTTGAAAAATTGGACTACTTTGGACTTGTTACTGTGGTTTGAAATGTGAAGAATAGTCTTGTGGAAGAGATATCTACAGGACTAAGAAGAGCATTAAGTTCAGCACGTTGAAGGTTTAGTGATTCAGTGACTATGGTGGCATCATCAATCTTACTATGAGGAAATATGTAGTCAATGGTGGAGACCTAAATATTGAATAACATTGGACAATTTTGAATATAATTGAAGCATTGAATAGTGCAGAATCTTGTTGGAGATACTCAAGTAAGTAAATTACTCATTTTATTAAAGAAGACTGAGGGATTGGTGTTCTTGGATTAGGAGCTCCTAAACACAAGTTTGGTGCCTTAAGAAGATAGGGTTAAATCCCTAGAGGTCGAAGCCGCATCAAAGTACAAGTTGGTGCTGGGCAACAGGTTGGTGCCTGTTTCATTAAAAGGGTTGGCGCCCTTCACTCATCTATTGTATACTATTATTAAAAAAAGTTATTGAAGTTCTTATTAATCCTTAATATCATTATTATACACCTCTCTATATTTAATTTTGAAGAATCTAACTGGAAATAATTAACAACTGAAAATAAATACTGATTCACCCCCCTCTCAGTATTTCCAACAGAGGTATCTATCGTATAAATTTTTTATAGTCTACTTTAGTTTATATTCCAATGTTCATCGACTTTTATGTCTTATAATTTGTATTGTATCTTTTCTTTTTTGTAGAAAATGAACTTAGTATTGATGGTAAGAAGTAAGAATTGAAGAAAGAGGAGAACAATAAGACTAGAGCGACAAAATGAAAATTAAAGAGAGAGAGAAAATAATTGGTCTATTGGTACTTGTAGAGCCAATATCCTGTATAAGACACACACATAGAGACTGATGATCAAGTCTTCTAAGTTGGTGAATTCACCTGCAATGTCTTGGCAGCACAATGATAATGTTTTGAAGTGATGAAACAATACTTCATGTGTAAATTGTACTCCAACCAATATTAAGTTGGAAACTCATATTGTAATGCTTGACATTTTATATAATATAATTTGTGGTTCGAATTATATTTAGTTGCACTTGATATTACTTAATATTGTAATTAACATATGTAACTTGGTGTTTTCACATTAGATGAACATGTACATTGTATGAATTTTTTTTTTAGTTGCAAAATCATACTAATTAATTTATGTTAATTAATAATAAACACATAAAATCAATCTAAAACTACTAGATAGGTAGTTTATGTTTATTAATAATGAACACAAATAAAATGAATATCCGACTAAATTAGTTGCTTATGATGATTGTTAATGAAAGTAAATGAAATGAATATAAAATATTAAAGTAGTCATTTATATAATGAATATTAAACTACCAAAAAATGAAAAATGACTACTGCAAATGATAAATTTGTGATTACAAATGACGACTAAATTTTACATATATACGACTATTAGTAGCTAATTTACAGTATATTATAACATGACTAAAATTTAGTCATATTTCTTTGGTCATTAATTGGTTTCAAATGATGACTAAAATTTGCATATATATGACTATTAGTAGCTAATTTATAGTATCTTATAACATGACCAACATTTTGGTCATATTTCTTTGGTCATTAATTGGTTTTCTTGGGTGATCATTTAGTAATATATTTTATTGTATATTTGGTCATTAATTGTCACAATTAATGAACAAATCAATGATTAAATAAATGACCAAATTAATGACTAAATTAATTACCAATTCAATGACCAAATCAATGACTAAATTAATTACCAAATCAATGATTAAATCAATGACCAAATCAATGACTAAATTAATTACCAAATCAATGATTAAATCAATGACCAAATCAATGACCAAATCAATGATCAAATTAATGACCAAATTAATGACCAAACATACTACTAGACAACAAAATTGAGTCAACCAATTAATGACTACGCTAAAAATGACTAAAATTTGGTCGCATTATAAGATATTGTAAATTAGCTACTACTGGTCACCGACCGAAAAATAGTCATTTATATGCAAATTTTAGTCATTTTTTTAGTAACTAATTAGCCATTTTGTACTACTGCACGAGTGAATTGATAATGAAGTTTTAGATTTATATCAAAACTAAAAATAAAATGGTAAGCTACTAACTGAGAGTAAACTCATGCAGTGAATACGCCATGTAGAACAGGAACGAGGTGAATATAAATTAACCTGCTCAGTAGTAAGTTATTTCCTTATTTGGAGAAAATTAAATCTCTTAAGAGCAGAAACCATATAAACCACAGGTGGAAATATCAAATGACATTTTAAACATTTAGAATTAGGAAGAAGTTCGGGAATATATTTTTTGTTTACCTGGAGTTTCGATATAGGGTAGAGCTCCATGGCGTTCCAATACAAGTTGCTCGGTTGACCACCTTCCCAAATCAGACTGCGGAAGGTAATGTGGGTAGCACGAATAGAGTTTGGATGCAGAGATGTAATTGCCTTGCAACGAAAATGAGAAATGAAATGGAACGTCCATAGAAAAGATGAATTTTATGAGGCGAAAAAAACCTAATCATAAATTGATCAGAACCATCCAAGTGGCACTCATATGAGGAGGGTGTGGCAATTCCCACGGATCAAAGAAAATGGGACAAGGCCATGTGATCGAATACTATAAATTTAAATGCAATGCTTCCCAAGACGTACTGTGTAGAGATATTTCTCTTTTCAGATTATACGACCCTGATAACAAATGTGATGGACGGAAAGTAGTAGACCTCGAAGATTAAAATCACCATTAAATATTGAACCATGCATTTATGACCAGGAATATAAAGAAAATGTAAAAAATCTATCTAGTATATTTTCTCAAGAGTGGTGATGGCACCTAATTAATACGTGATCAACATAGGCCTGAAGAACAAACGTAGTTGAATTTTATATTCCCGTTGATTTCAATGAAATTATCTAATATTGAATCTGTCCCTAGTAAGAAGGGTTAACCGAGGGTATAAATGGGGTCTAATGTCAATCATTCCCCATATCGTATGGAGGCATTATAACAACCTTAAAGCGGATACCCAGTAAAGAAGTAGTGAAAAGTTAAACCTAAAGACAGATAATCGTATTTTTAAAGGTTACCACAACTGTTATTCACTTATACATATATAGAAGTCTTAAAAGGGTTTAATGAGCATAATAGTTAAAAAGGAAGATTCCCATTGATAATGTATGATATGATTTAAATTTTTGTATGGTAAATGTGAAAGAAAATTGTAAGCCTAGGTATGGTTGTCAATATCGTGTGGATAATAATACCAACTAAAAAGGGAGTAAATTCCTTTATGGTATAATTCAACACTATTGTAAGTGTTTAAGAATTCAGGTGTGCAAAAGTATTGTTATATCTGTATGATGATGAGAAAATATATGATAGTCACCTATTAACTATTGTCAAATAATTAAATGGAACATATGCAATATGATTAAGGGTTAGAAAGTCTAGTGGGTAAACAAAAGAGAAATAGAATACTCATAAGAAGAAATGAAAGAATTATTAATGAGGAAAGTAAATCCTGTATTAAGGGAAAATTGTAGTTGAACTCTGGAAAATTGAAATATTGTCATAAAACATAAATGAGTAACCAATGACATAGTAAGTTGTTAGTAACAAAGTTAAGTTGGAAAGAGACAAGTGATATTATAATTATAAAATAGGTTAGAGGTATTACTATAGTTAGAAAAAAATAAAATCGAAATGGGAGATGTTACATTCTTTTATAGTGATGTCATTATGCCCTATGTGCCACATGGTAGACTATAAAATGTAAACGATTTGAAAAATTGTAGGTGCACTTGGTATGCTTAGATTCTGACCTAAGTATAACCCAAATTTGTTTTCACAATAACTCTAAATGACCATCAACATATGCATCAAAACCTTGTATACTTCACTTTTATAAATTGATGAAAAAATTTAATAAAGTTGACTGGAAGTACTCTTTCAAACCCTTCTAAAGGAACAAAGGAATGAAGGAAAGTAAGAGGCATACCACCAAGTTTAGCGATTTAGTTAATTAGTCAGCCGAGAGAAAATAAAGGAACAAGTGGATCTAATGGCCTTAAAACATTTCAATCATCTAACATTTAATCCAATGGCACAAACAAGGAAGCTATGAAAGTTTTTTTCAAAGAGGAACTTGTTTTCAAAGAGGAATGGCTTAAGAATACTTTTAAATTATATATTCTATAAAAAAATATTATAAAACATTGATTTATATATACTATAAAATAATTTTAAAATATTGATTTGTATATGCTATAATAATTTTGTAAAAATCCAACAAACATTACAACATAGTTAAAGAATTAATAACTTTTAAATATTTTGAATATAATAATATTGTAGAAATCCAAAAAATATTTCAACATAATTAAAAAATTTAATAACATTTAAACATTTTGACTTTTAAACTAAATATGCATGTCATTTATTTCCATTTCCACCTATATTTTCAAATATTCCTTAGCGGAAAAATATGCCACAGTTTACCAGAGGTTATTCGAAAATGATTGCAAGAACTAAATTATCCAGCACTGAAGAATTAGCACTAAATCAACTTGGATCCAAAAACTACAGAGGGAATAATTTTCTTTCATTCTTTGGAGTGAGCTCCTTATGAACCCAATGATATTTATCTATCATTTTCTCTTGATGCAGTGGCACGTGACTTCTGGTGGTTGATCTTGTACCTTGTATTAGACAACCAGTTCTCCACATACACATTAAACCACAATTTAACTGATGAACTATAATCCAATGAAGTATTAATGAATCATTTTTACATTTTACATTAAAACTGGTAGATTCACTATAATATATTCAAATTCATTATAATTTACATGTAAAACATTAAAAAGGAAATTGGCTGATACAAATTAGGTCAAGCAGAGACTGAAACGAGGGTTTCAAATGAACCCGATGTAGCGTTAGACTGGAGAGTTCTTTAAGCATAAGCTTTTGATATTTGGTTACGAAAGGGTTTTCGATGTTTCGGTCTATCCATTCTCTTAGCACATTCAGAGAATCCCGAGGGAGAGGAATTCTATCAACTTTGCTACTCTTTGCTGCTGCTGCAATTTTTTTCTCCTTCTGCTTTGGTTTTGAAACACTTATTTCTTTATGGAAAATATGGAAAAATTTGATATCTGAATCATCTTCAGAGTTATTGCTCGAAAGTGCTTCACAGCACTTTAGATTGCCGTAGTATATTTCCTTCAACACCGTCAATTCGTTCATAGATTTGAACTGGATATCACTACAAAAATTTGTACTGAAATAACCTCTTTCAATCACAGGAAAACAAAAAGCCTCATGTTTCCATTTTTCTCAGCATTGGAATGCGCCATCTTATCCCTTTTGCCGAGTTCACCAAGTGCCTCATCGCAAACCACAGATTCACTGTGACCTTCATCACTTGCAAATGGATGTTGTTCAGTTCTTGCCTACAACAGGCTTACTTTGAGTGCATAGAAACTTCCTCGGGTTTCGACATCCCCTTCATCCTGCTCCCTCATGTCGAAATCGAGGAAGAAGAGGCACAAAACATGAAGGTAGAAACTCTGGTATCAAAGCTTCTAAATAAATCGAAAGGATTCATTAGACATTTCTTCCAATTTCATGCACACACTGCAGTTGTTTGGAGGACCTAAAACGGTTTTCTTATTTTAATTAATTAATAACAATATTCAATCCTGAGGTAGATATTATTTTGATTGTCTAACATCAAAATCAACGGTAAACAATGGTACAATTGGTACTTGAGGGGAGTTGTTTTCAAACAGGGACGCTTTACAGCGTAATAAGCTCATATATATATATATATATATATATATATATATATATATATATATATATATATATATATATATATATATATATATATATCTCTGTGTGTGTGTGTGTATGTATGTATGTATGTATGTATAAGCAAGAAATCATCATGAAATTGTTTGATAAAAGACTCACTAGTGGATTGTGAAACAGACTCTATAGAAATGAAAACAATGTAATTCCTTCATGCCTTTTCATCTAAACATTGAATTCATTTTCAAAATGCGAGAAGATTCACATTATATAGTTAATAATACAAGAAAATTTTAAAGAAAAAAATAAATGATTCCACATTAGATTAAAAATTCACTTTTAAATTCTCCTAATTTACTATGCCACTTGCCAAATTTAATGTGATGAACAAAAAATATATTGAAACTTAGACACTCAGAAATTTGTGAATTTCAAAAAACCATGAACTATATGAATGGAAGTTTAAATCACTCATTCTTAAAGATTTATTTCGAATCTATGGATAAAGGATTTGAATGTATATCTCAGGTTCATTTACCAAGTAGAAAATGAGTATGGTAAACCATAGTATTTTTTTTCTTTAAATTACCTCAATCAAAAAAATTATAATAATATTTCAGTGTATATTAATATTATAATATTATAATAATACATATTAGGTTTTAACAATAGCTTTTAAATGTTACATTTAATATTATGTTTTAATATGAGTATGGTTTCCTTGTTATCTTTGATATGATTGAATCCTTACATCTTTTTATTTCTATAATAAAAACTTAAGTTATTTAACTATAAAGAAATTGAATATCCAAGAATAATTGAGAAATAGTTTTTTGAAATTTAATAAATAATGATAGAAAATAAGAAATTCAACAATGTCAACATAGCATAAACTCTTTTACTATTCTTAGTAAATAATATATGCAAAAATGAAGAGATGAGGCACATCAATGATATGCAATAAAATCTAGTCAAGTCCCAAACCAATATGTGATACAACCATATTGTCCATAAATCACAAATAATTCAATTTATAATAATACAATATTAGTTTTTAATATTAAATTTTAAGTTCTAATATTACGTTTTATTTTTCGCATCACATCTAATAATAATACTCATTTTAACATTTAATTTTTAATAAATATGATATTTTAATATAAATTTTCATATAAATTTTCTTATGTTATATGTAAATTGTATTTTACTTTTAAATATAACTATTAATATATAATCAAAATTTTATGTAATAACTAATATTACATTAATATAAAAATAATGTTAATATAATAAATATAAATATATAAATATAAAATAACAACATTATGACAAAAATCATCATAAAAATCATTATAACAAAATTATATGAGTCATTTTTCAGTTACTCAACATACCATGATCCTTCATGGATTACATGCATTAATAGTAATTCTGCTGAGAATGGTTTAAAACTTCATCCAATATATTATTATTATTATTATTATTATTATTGTTCTTTTAGCACCATATTATTTTTTGTTAATATTGTTTTATTTATTAATTACACCTATAGGAGTACCCCTCTTGGAATTGGCTACTTTATGATTTTCTTAATTAACATTTTTGATTGTATGGTGTAAACTTCAAGATGCCAATATATTCTCGTCATTGCCACCACATCAATGGATGAAATTTGCACCACTAACTTTCTTGGATATCTAAATGATATGTTTAAACCTTTCTTAAATTATTTTCTTACAAAACACGATTAAGAATTTAGTGTAAAACTTATTTGTCACCACTTATGAAGATTATAGATATGGAATTAAAAATATAAATGTCAAAATTTATATTATTAAAATGTGGCTGCATTGAAATGTTTCATTCCGATAGGTTATGCCTTTCAAAAATCCTAATGGAGCAAATATATGTCCTCTATTGATTTACTTTCATTGATTTTCATTTTACAAACTTGTAAAATATTCACATGTTTGGTTTTATAGAAGAAATATAATTTATATATTTTTATTAGAATTAATGGAGAAAGATAGACGTAGTTGTTTGCTGCGATAAGGATAGGATTGAGACACTAAGATTACGTTTGAGATCCGACTATCTAGTGAGTGGTTCAAACCACCCTATTAGTGTGTAATACTATATGTATGAGGTTATTCTGAATGAATATGTGGATTGTGTGGAGTGCTTGGGCACTCTCAAGGTATCTCACGTGGAGAGCCAATTAATTAATAGTATATTAGTTTTTATCATGGTATCAGAGCACATGATCAGAGGCTTGTGTGTTCTGAGGCTACGTCCTTGGAGGCTGAGGAGATTCGTGGAGAGGTAATATGTCGCAGGATCAAAGGAGGCCAAGCCAGTGTGCCTGTTGAAATCACTAGTCCAATCTACGTCCAATCTACATATTCAAAGAAAGTATTTTTTTTCTTCATCCAATATACAAAAGAACGAGAATGTTATTCAAAAGTCCATCGTGATTGTAACATTTAGAGTCGTCATAGCCAGAGGAATGATTCCAAAATTTCCATGAATTTGATGATCAAGTCAATGAGGACTGAGTACCCTGGTGTTAGATTTTACCATTGTAGTCCTCCATCATCGAAGCAAGTGTCCTCCAGCTCCACAACCTTCGATAGGGAATAACCTTTCATAAAAAACTCATCTTTCATTATTTCACCTATAGTTATGTGGGTTTTTGGATTGGGATCGAGTATTCGTTTGAGAAATTTGTGAGGGACTGCAGATAGCTATTTTGGACACTGGAACTCGCTTTTACAGATCTTCTGATACAGGAATGCATGAAGGCATATGTCTTAGCGAGTGTGTGGTACCCAAATCCATATTGAGTTGATCTGATTGTGATATTGCGAATCCAAAAGCAGAGAAGTGAGTGGTTGGCTAACACTGATGATTCGAGCAATGTTAAGACCAATAAATAGCAACAGACCTATCGCTCCATCCATCATGCTTAAAAAATTCGTTTTGTGAGCGACAAGAGGGAGGTATGCAAAAGGGATGGGGAATTAGGGAGCAAAGATATATAAAAGGTGAGTCAGTTTATTTCATTAGTGGGCGTTCTGAACAAGGAGCGAAGATATGTTAAAAAAAAACTCCAATTTTTTTAATACATAATCTTCGATGCTTGGATTGGAGGAGGTGAGCACATTCATAATGTTGAAGTCACAATGTTTAGAGAGCTTGCAGATATGAAACCTCGATCATGAATCTTGGTGTAAGTGCTTTAGTTTCAGATTGACTGGGTGACTTTGCTTTAGATTTTGGTTGTGACATAGAAGCCAAAGTATGCACCAGAAGGTTCTACGGTTGAACAACTACGAAAGGGAGTATTTTCCTACCAACGTGGTAATAGGGTTGTTGGAACTCTTGAGAGAACCAAGTGGAGTCAGAAAGAACTTTGGAAGCGATATAATCTGGATTTTTCCAATATGTCTATACTTTTAGACATATTTGAAACTAATGATATTTTTTTCATGTGTATTTGTGGTTTTATTGATGACCACGAGTATCAAGATATACAATATGCTCTGCAAGATCCTCAGATTGAAGACCCACTGATTATTCTTCAAGAAGGATGTAAAAAGGAATATATTGCTGAACATCAATTGGATGAGCCACACAATTATGATTACAAATACTTGGTAGAAGAAGACAAATCTAGAAATAACTCAAATTATGATGATCTCATGAATGTTTCTCAGTATGTATATATTAGCAACAACAATTGGGGAGAAGCAACAAAATTTGAAGAGGAATTGAATTTTCCTGAAGCATGGCTTCAAACACCATAGAATTAATTAATTGAACATAGAATTTGCACCAATGAATGTTGAAGACAACATGGATGACGTTCAGATGTTTGACACCGGAAGTAGTGAGAGAAAAAATTCTCCTACCAAGCTTGCTTCGTCTAAATTTTTACCAATTACTAGCAATCAAGATATAAATAATGAAAGCCTACAATCAAGATCGAGGATGATCAGAGTTCAAGCATTCCATATTTGGGGAAGAAAAAATAAAAAGGAGGAGAAGATCTATCACTACCTCATGGAAAGAAAAGTGATGATGAAGCCTCGCCTAGGAATGAACAGACATGGACCCTCAAGAAAGAAGGATAATATGAAAACTCTGTTACCAAGTTTTTTATGGACTATTATAAGCCTAGCTGAAACTAGAAAAGAAGGCATATGTTATTTTTTCAGTACCCTTTTTCCATAAAGGGGGAGTGTTGGAAAAAATAATTCCTACTTGTCTATGTTGTGGTTCTTTCTATGTATAGGACTCTGTTCCTATTATGTTTCCTAGATTGGTGCACAGTTGAGAGATTCTCTCAACCAAGTGATTGTGTGTCCAAGATAGTTATCCTATCTTGAGACAAAACTTCATGTATATATGTTAGTGTGGTTCAAACCACCCTGTTAGTGTGCAAGACTATATGTACAAGGTTCTTCTGAATGAAGATGTGCATTGTGTGGAGTGCTTGGGCACTCTCGAGATATCTCACCTAAAGAGCCACTTAATAATAGTATATCACTTTTTATCACTTTTAGGTTTTGAATTTTATTATAGTTTATATAATATTAGGTTTTAGTTTTGTTAAAATAATATATAATATTATATTATATTTTAATATTAAATTTAATATAAATAATTGGTTTATTTTAATATTTGAAATGGCTTATTTCTTCTTAAGCTTCTTGCCAATTCAAAATATGAGTTCTTCTCTTTAACCAAGTTTTGAAAATATGTATTTGATTTAAAATTAAGATATATATATATATATATATATATATATATATATATATATATATATATATATATATATATATATATATATATATATATATATATACGCTAATAAATTTTAAATCAAATAAATCTTTTCAAAACTTGGTTATATATAACCAAGCAATCATCATGAAATTGTTTAATAAAAGATTCATGAGTGGATTATGAAACGGTCTCTATAAATATTAAAACAATGTAATGTCCTCATGCCCTTTCATCTAAGCATTGAATTCATTTTCAAAATGCTAGAATATTCACATTGTATAATCAATAATACTGGAAATTTTTAAATAAAAAATTAAATAATTCCACATTAGACTAACAATTTGCTTTTAAATTCTACTAATTTACTTTTCCATTCGGAAAATATAATGTGATGAACACCAAAAATATTGAAACTTAGTCATTGAGGAATTTTTGTATTTCAAAAAATCATGAACAAGATGAATTGAAGTTTAAAGCACTCATTCATAAAGCTTTATTTAGAATCTATGCATAAAGGATTTGAATCTATGTCTCACATTCATTTACCAAGTAGAAAATGAGTAGATTAAACCATCATATTTTGTTTTCTTTAAAAATACCTCAATCACAAATATTATAATAATATTTCAGTTTATATTAATATTATCATATTATAATAATACATACTAGATTTTAACAATAGCTTTTAAATTTTACTTTTAATATTACGTTTTAATATTAATATAGTTTCCTTGTTATCTATGGAATGATTGAATCCTTACATTTTTTATTTCTATATCAAAAACTTAAATTATTTAAGTATAAAGAAATTGAATATTCAAGAATAATTGAGAAATCATTTTTTGAAATTTAATAAATATTTACGCTGTAGGTGTCTTTATTTGAAAACAACCCTCCTGGGTGTCCTCATGCCATAATGTGAGCCCTTTGATCTTTGGTTAGATGATTTAATCGTCATCAGACATAGATTTGAGTTGTAGCAGTTGCCAGTCTGTGCTAATTAACCGATTTGTTTGTTTCTGTGTGTTCTTAATGGTGGCAGGTTGCGTACAAAAGAGAAAACAACCAGAGTGACCACTGTAATTCCGGTTATCCGTCGGTAGTTGGCATGCTTGGAATACGTGTTAGAAAACGAAGGGAGACGCGAGATATCGAGTGCGGGCGTCGTGCCTTCCGTGGTGAAGATTTTAAGCTCCGCAGGTTCGAAACCTGGACAGGTCACTTATAGCCAGAAGAATGGTCGATATCGACATCGAAATCACTTCCTCTTCACAGCTTGGTATGTGCATACTAGAAGTTCCGCTTCTGAAACGTCTTTCTCTGACCCAACATGTTGTTTCTTTGTCAAATGTGGTGTTTTACTTTTCATTATCAATGTCGTTGTGGAAATATTCTCAAGGTTGTGATTTGGATGCAAAGAGGTTTGGCTCTCTAGAAAGGAGATTTTTAAATTTTTTTTTGGATCAGGAAGGTTATTTACATTTAGGTGATTGCAATTTGAGGTCCTCTCCCTTCCTGTGTCACAGATAGATGTCTGCAATCGAGTATATCTATAATTTTATATCTGGTAATGGCAGTTGGAAGGTCGTTGTTTCAGACATGCAAACTTTAATCCTGCTTTAAATTTTAAGTTTCGTAGCGGCCCTCGAGAAGTTTCATTAGGGATTTAGGAGTCCATATCTTAGGAATCTCTCCTTCATTCTAATTTTTGCAATGGCATTGGGAAGGCTCTGCCTGTGAGGGTTATAGTCATGGGCCTGCTGAAATCACTATGGTTTCAATAGAAAGTTCATTCTATGGTTTAGGATAATAACGAAGCATGTTGTTCTTCCGTTGTTAATATTACTTCTTTTGATCTATTTGTCTACAATATCTTGCAGATTTTTGAGAAAGAGACACAGGATTCTAACGAAAAGGGAATCACAATTTAATGAGGGATATCCCTACTAGAAAAAAAATCTTTTAGCACAGATTGAATATGCGGTGCCTCTGAAAACTCCTTTGTAAAGCACAAGACATACCCTATGAATATGAATATACAAAACCTGGAAATTCCTCTGATGAGGATGGCATGCCCCAAGAAATCAGGAAATAGTCATCTTCATCAATGGAGTTCACTCATTCTCCTGAAACTCTACGGGCTTGAATGTATAATGAGAGTCTCATTAAAGAATCAGTCTCTTGTGTTACAACTGTATGAGTGGGAGTTTATTAAATTCAGCCTCCATTTTTTTTATGTTGTGTAGAAGCCTTTGGTTACAAAGGAGTTGGTGGCCTTTTATTAATTTAAATCTATCCATTTCAGAATTTGAAAAGTAAATTAATTAATTAATACATTTCACAATAATAGTGTGAAAATTAAAAATCCATGAGCATTTCCATTAAGGAAATAATAAAATCCTGTGAGAGGCGAAGAAAAATTTTGTGCGCATCTTTATTACTGAGAGGAATTCTATTCACGGTGTTTCCTTGGTACATTTCTCTTCTTTAAACTATAAATAATTTTATAATATCATTTCAGTATTCTTGGATACTGCCAAGAACTTCCTCAAAACTCGGTGGCACATAGTTTCCTCTTTCTCCTCCTCTTTTTCTTCTAGGTTGAGTTTAAACTTTCTCAAAACTTGGTGGCACACAGTTTCCTCCTTTTTCTTTTATTTTTCTTGTTCTAAGTTGAGTTTAAGTTGAGATTTGTTAGTGTATTGGATGAAAGAAGATATATCTACTTATAATGAGATGTTTATTTTGTGTAAGACTTAAAGCTTCACATTTTTTAAGAAATTTATTTTTTCAAAATAATTTCCATTTTCAACATCTCTCATAAAATTTGAACATATACTATAACCAAAACTAAAACTTAATCGAAAAAACTAATATCCACCTCATGGATGCACTAATTTTGTTGAGATAAATTTAATTACCAGGTAAAAAAAAAAAAACCATTCAAGACTTGAGACATTACATTCTGTAACATTCAACCATCAAACTTACTTACAATAAAAAAAAGAAGGTTGATTATTAATTTTAATTTTAATTTTATTGAATATATACGACATTTCCTTTGCAACATTTGGTAATGGTGCAATTACTAGTGATAGACAATAAGAATTCATCAATTTCAACATAGTCTAAACCCTTTTACTGCCCTTAGTAAATAGAATATGCACAAAGAAATAGATGAGCCACATAAATGATATGCAATGAAATTTATCCAAGTACCAAAAAAATATGTGATACAACCATACTAAAATGAATTTTATTATTTTTTAAGAAAAAGACTGAGAAAATTAATATTTTGCTGGAAAAATTCCTTTTTATTTTAATTTTGAATAATAAAATTAGTTACAAAAATTAAAATTAAAAGTCTGATGGTAAATATTTTTGAAGAACTCAAAGGTGGTTGGAAAGTTTGAACAGTTACCTGCTCCTCTAGGAATAAGAGACTTATCCCAGTGAGGAATGGGGGTTCTATTAATGGGCTAAGGAAGGCGCGAGGATTTTCCTAAGCTTGTAGAGACCAATGGAAATCACTAAGTATTGTCCTAAAGTTTTCTGGCACTGACTGGACTGAGAGTCCTGAGGTCACAGCAGAAAACTCTACTGTCAACTTGTACCTCTTCAGGAGTGGAGCACAGGGGCAAGAAGAGGACGTGATTTCCTCTCTTGAAGGTTGGGTGGACACCAAAAGCTAAATACTCTTCCAGATAACTGTCTGTTATTTTAAAGCTATAGGGATAGGATGATTGTTTACAATATTTCTGAATAAAGTCTATTTATTATTTAAATTTCATAGGAAATTTTTTTATCTCTTGAAATATTTTCTTTCTTATGGAAAAGTGACAAGTGGTGAAACATAATAACTTCGCAAAATATGTGCATAATCTCTGGTTAAATCTATATTATATTGTAGAATATTTCTATGTAAAACCCTATGGGAGAAATAAATATTATCTGTGAGTTATTTGAAGTTACAACAATTAAATATCAAAAGAAAATATCAGTACCATGAAAACTTATACAACTCAACAAAGTAAGTTTCTTGCGGAAAAGAGTTATTTATTTATCAAGAAGTAAACAAAATTTCAGAAATATAAAGACAAAATGATTGAGTAAAACTCTTAAATTTATAAACTATCGTGACTGAAAAGTGGAATCATCTAGAAAAATTACTATCTAAATAACTAGTAATGTGATGAATTTTGGTTCTCGGCATGGGACAAAACCCCAACCCAGTACATAATGCCTTCTCTAACTAGTATATACATGGACGAGACTTTGAGGTGATCTAGACACTGAGACCTAAACTTCGTAAAAGAGAATAGACATAAATATATGTACTGTAAGAGACGAAACAAGGATTGGAAATTTAACCTACTATAAACAGTAACAAATATTTCCTAGTAAATAGGGTTAAGACCAAAATATCAAGCATATTTATATATTTTCAATTCATCCGAACCCAAGAAAGTAAACAAATCAAAGAATGATGCAAAATAAAACTTTACATTCCATTAAACAGTGAATAAGCCGCTATGTGTAAACTTTTTACATATATTCCAAACGCAAGAAAAAATTGTTCCAAAAGTAATCCTTACAACATTTGACTGTGCTGAATAACAAACTAGTTAATAAGCGGTGAACCTTTCATAATAAAACATGGTGAAATGTTACTGCAAATAAGAGTCCGAGAGGGAAGGATTATCTGAGGCCCAAGGGTTCTGGCTGGAATCCTGTCTTTTACATTTTATATTATATATAAAATAAATTAAAAACCTAAATAATGCTCACAATCTATTTCATAAACAAAACCGAGAATTCGGTATCTAAACCCCAGAAATTGCTAGAATAATTCAGTCGACGCAGAGAAGCTTTTGAGTCTAAGCGCAAACATTATGAGTACCTAGATATGAGTGAGATATATTAGCCATGCATCGTAGTAAATGGAATTTTCAAAGTGTTATTTTCGAAGTAGGAGAGCCGCCAATGGTGAAATAGCAAACCTCTAAGAGATAGCCAAGTACGGTAAATAGTAAGGAAAAAATTTCCAAGGAGCTAAGCGTGCTACTATTCAAAAAAAGAAATATGTGATAAAACAAGTCAAGGAGATCGATATGGTTTTTACCTGTGGAAGAAGTTTTTGCGACGATAAATTAATCTTCATACATAAACCCTTAAACACCGAGAAATAAGGTGAATAAGGAACTCAATTTAATAGTTTAAACCCTGAGAATATGTATGCATAGGAAAAGACTATAAAAGCCAGAAAAGTGGAATTATTTTCTTACTTGAGAGGCGGTGAGGAGTGCAGGAACTGAAATGGCAAGAGAAACCATGACATCAAAGGTTTCATTCCTCATATAGCACACAAGTTTCTACAAAAGAGACTTAAAAGTCATCATGCTACCAAGCCCATGGGTGCTTCGACTTCGAGGCCTTCCCAAAACAGAGAGGAAGTCTCAGTAATGGCGGAGATGAAGTTTGGAAACAAATCGCAGCAGTGATAAAACCTAGACCAGAAGAGCTAATCTCATGCACAGTGAAAAAATTCCGGTAAAGCCTATGGTTGGCGGGGATAACAAGGTAATTCCCGCCTAAAAAAAACATCGTTTATCACCCAGAACTCAACGGTGGATATCACAAGTGAGATCATAAAAACACAAATTATTGTGGTGAATCTCACATCTGTCTGGGGGTTTTATTAACTCGTACCTGCTGAATTTATTTGCCTTGTTGTGCCAGTTGTATCTCTGTTGTATCAAGGTTAAAATTATCTTTCCATATGCAGGTTGAAAACCTTAAGCAATATTAAATTTGATGCCGCCAGTTTAATACCATAAGCCTTAAACCAAACATATATTATGACAAGACTTTCCATGGTGGGCGATAGGATAATGTAACACGTTGGTTTGAGATTAGAGTTTTTATAAGGATTGGTATAGGTTAGTAAGTTTTTCTTTGGATTTTGTAAGAAGTAATTTTTTTTTAATTAGGTGTATGTGTATGTCACAAGTGGTATCAGAGAAATGTTCATACGCTAGGACCCTAAGGGTCAACTAAAAATTTACGTTGTGTGCATACTGATGCACAAAATAGAAGCATTACAGGAAACATCATGAGAAGGGGATCAACACAACAATCACCCTAAGACACCGGGGAACCCCAAACATAACCAGTAGTGAACCTTGAGATGTGTGTGTAGCTCAGTGTGGATCAACACTAGCAAACAAGTAGACTGTTGAAGGAACAACAATATTAAACCATATTTCTGTTGAATACAATATAGAAACTACATAAAGAGATGGTGCGATTTTGAAGGGATAACTAATGATTAATGAAAGAGCAAGAAAAGATACTTAAGAGCCTGTCAGATAAGAAAAATCAAGAAATGGAACACCTCATTGTTGATAGGGACATGCAAGAAGGTGATGAGTGACACACAAGGGAACACACCATTGACAGAGTGGAAATAAGACTTTCTTAGGGAAGTAATAAGAACAAAAACTATAATGAAGCAGAGTCTGGCAGTGTGTCAGATAAGCAAGAAGTTAAGAAGTAGAAAGTGGAACTTCAGGGTGAGTTTTGGAAAATAAAACCACCAAGATTTGATGGTGAAGCTGAGGAAGTGGTAGAGGCATGGTTGATAAACATGAAAAAATATTTTCAGGTGTACGAGTATAGCAGCAACCTGAAGGCCAGACTAGCCATATATCAGTTAAGGGAGAAAGCCATTTTGTGGTGGGAATAAGTAAAGAATGTTCGCAGCATAGAGGATGAAGATGTTACTTGGGAATCGCTGCAACAATAATTTAAAGAAAAGTATTTAACATAACATTTCTACGATGAGAAAGCTAGAGATTTTCATGAAATGAAGCTGGGATATATGACTATGGACGAGTATATCAGCAAGTTCACCTCCCTGTTACAATATATTCCATACCTTCAAGAGGAAGAGGCTAAGGTGAAAATTTTTCTGAGCAGCTTGCCAACATATATGAAAGAGCGAATTGAATTTGTAAATCTTAGAACCATGGATGAAGCCATTCGTAAGGCATGAATATGCTATCAGTAGTCTAAGGCTAAAGGGAAAGTTGGAAAAATTTGGCATCCAAGAAAATGATAGAAGAGAAACTAAAATTTCAGAGGAGCCAAAAGTAATAAATTTAAGAATTCTGCGTGAAATTCAGTCAGTAAAAAATTTGGCAGAAATCATCAAAAAACCTGTTGGCTAGCATAAGAGAAGCCTATAGAGGCATCTAGAAAACTTGAGCAAGGGCAAGTGAAAAAGCCACCTCTACAGTGTTGGGGGTGTGGTGAGGCACACTATTATAAAAACTACCCACAGCGAGCAAGAAATGACAAAGGTTCAAGCTTGCAGGAGTTGCCTACAGTAGGCGATGTGCCATGAAACATTCCTCGGAGGATCGACATGCAGATTATCAGCCAACAATGATTGAGTTGGAAGGTAAATTACTATCTCAATATATTTCTATTTTGGTAGACCTAGGTGCAAGTCTAAGTTATGTTAGTCCCAAAATAGTGGAAATTTGTAAATTAAAAGAGCAAAAATTCAAAAACCCTTGGCTGGTACAGCTAGCTATAGGAGCAAAAAGAAATGTAACTGCCAAAATTCCAAATTGTAATTTGGAAATTTCATAACAATAGTTAAACGTAGACCTAAACATACTACACAAAACACGAAAGGAGATTCAAGGAATCAAGAAGCCACTACAACTACGTCCAATTACAACATCCCAAATGAATAAATTTATGAGGAAGGGATGTCAAGTATATTCTATCCAAGAGGGATATGCTAATTCCAAGGAAAAATCACCTGTGATGGAAAACATACCAATTGTACAAGAATTCATGGATGTTTTTCCAGAAAATATTCCTGGATTACCACTAAGATGAGATATCGATTTTACCATTGAATTAATGCCAGGAGCATCACCTGTATAAAGGGATCCTTACAGAATGAGTGTTCCATAATTAAATGAATTAAAAATTTAGTTAAATGAACTGTTGGACAAAGGTTATATTCATCTAAGTTTGTCCCCTTGGGGAGCACCAGTATTGTTCATAAATAAGAATGGAACCATGCAAATGTGCATGGACTATAAACATCTCAACAAGTTAAAAGTCAATAATAAATATCCTTTACAAAGGATTGATGATCTGTTTGATCAGGTGAAGGGGGCCATAGTTTTTTCTAAAATAGACTTAAGATCTTGTTATCACCAGATCCGAATCAAAGACGAAGACATTTACAAGACTTCTTTCCGTACTAGGTATGAGAATTATGAATTTATGGTATTACCCTTCAGGTTAACAAATGCACCAAAAACCTTTATGAGGTTAATGCATATTATATTTCATCCTTTCCTGGATAATTTTGTACTTATATTCATACATGACATTTTAATATATTAAAAAAACCAGGAAGAACATAGGGAGCATTTAAGGATTGTGCTGGAAATGCTAAGAAAGCACCAGTTGTATGATAAGTTCAACAAATGTGATTTCTTTAAAACAGAAATCCAGTGCTTAGGCCATGTCATTTAAAAAAAAAAGGATGGATGTTGATCCAGAGAAAATCGAGACAATCATGGAATGGTGAGTACCCCAAAATGTGGCAGATATTCTATCCTTTATGCGATTAGCTAGGTACCATCGGAGATTTATTGAGGGATTTTCCAGAATTTCTTTTCCCATTACCTTATTGTAGAGAAAAAGAAAATTCTTTAAGTTGATTGTTGAGTGTCATACTATTTTTGAGAAATTGAAACAAATTTTAACCACTGCACCGGTGTTGAGGATAGCTGACCCCAACAAATAATTTGAAGTTTTTATAGATGCAAGTAAAGAGGGTGTTGGAGCAGTCTTATCTCAATAAGGAAAAGTAGTGGATTATGAGTCAATAAAGATGAAGGAACATAAACAAATATATTCGACCTATGATCTGGAGTTAACAGTAGTAGTACATGCGCTTTGGGTATGGAGACACTACCTGCTGGGTAAAAATTTTGTGCTAAAAATAGATCATAGCAGCTTGATTAGTTATTTCAAGCAAGTTGATTTAAACTCCAGATAGGCAAGATGGAATTCCTTTCTAAGTGAGTTTTATATGGACATCCAACACGTGAAATGTAAGGAAAACTTTGTGGTTGATGCTTTAAGTAGGAAGCTGTATTGTGTTTATGAGCTTTATTACAATCAACTTGAAAGTAAATTCTTAGATCAAGTAAAAGAAGAAGCACAAACAGTTCCAGAATATCAATTCCTATGATATAAAATGGAAGAGACTAGAAAGCAAGGAAGTACTTCTGAATATGGAGTGAATAATGATCAGATGCTAAACTTTACAGGTAAGGTGTATGTACCAAACCGTATGGACCTAAAGGAGCTAATAATGGATGAATACCATTGTAGAAATTATGCAGGTCACCCAAGATACGAGAAAATGTTGAATGCTATTAGAAAAGTATATTTCTGACCTGGTATGCGCAAAAATATCATTGAGTATTTAAATAAATGTTTGGAGTGTTAGTAGGTGAAGGTGGAGCATCAACATCCCGTAGGATTATTGCAGCCCATACCGGTACCTGAATGGAAGTGGGAGGTCATATCCTTGGACTTCATTACAGTTTTACCTTGGTCGAAGAAGCACAATGACTCCATCATGTTGGTAGATGACATATTGAGTAAATATTCGCATTTTATACTTGTACAGTCTACTTAAAAGACTGTACAAGTAGCAGAAATTTTTATGAGAGAAATATTCAGATTACATGGCATTTCAAAAAATATTATTTCAGACAGAGATGTTAAGTTCACTTCTGCATTTTTGAAAAATCTATTTACCGTTCTCGGGACCCAAATAAACTTTAGCACTTCTTATCATCCCCAGACGAATGTTCAAATAGAGTAGGTTAACCAAGTTCTGGAATACATGTTGTGCATGTACGTGATGCATCAACCAAAAAAATGGGAAGAGTACTTGCACATTGTTGAATTTTCTTACAACAATGGTTATCAGGAGTCCCTTAACATGAGTCCATTCAAAGCCTTATATGGAAGGAAATGTCGCACGCCCATAAATTGGAGCAGCCCCTGAACAAAATTAATGTTTGGATGAGAAATTCTTGCTGAAATGGAATCAAATGTAAAGAAGATAAGACAAAATTTGAAGGCTACAAAATATCGATAAAAGATCTATGTAGATAAGAAGAGGAATTATCGAGAATTTGAAGTGGGAGAACATGTGTATGTGAGGATCAAACACAAGAGGAGTACCTTGCAGTGGACCTCTTGTGCTAAGTTGGCTCCCAGGTTCTGTGGACCCTTCCAAATTTTGGGAAGGGTAGGACCTGTGGCCTATCGGCTACCTTTAGCCAGTCACATCTAAGTACACAATGTATTTCAGGTGTCCCTGTTGAAGCATTATGTGCATGATTCGAAGCACGTAATTCATTGGAAGAATATGCAGGTAGACTAGAATTAAAAATTCTAACCTGAAATATGTTTTACGTATGAGAATTTAATAAGGAAATTTTTTGTTTGTAGGTAGAGTTGGACGACAAGTTTCTGTTCGAGCCGTAACACATACTTGACCAGAGAGAAATTATGCTCTGAAAGCGAGTCATCACCCAGGTTAAAGTGCAATGGAAGCACTTCGGCTCGGATGAGGCTACTTCGGAGGATGAAGGGTTTGTGCGCGAGGCATACCCAGAGTTATTTGTTGAGTGGGAGTAAAACACCAATGATGGTGTTACTTGAATGGGGGGAATTTGTGACAACTGCATTTATTATTAACTAGTTGTTAATTAGTTCAATGACTTATTATTGTTTAAGAAAAAAATGAGACAATTAATATTTTGCAGGAAAATTTATTTTTTTATTTTAATTGTGAATAATAAAATTAGTTATGGAAAGTAAAAGTAAAAGGTTGATGATAAATGTTTTCCAAGAATTAAAAGGTGGTTGGATAGTTTGAAAAGTTACCTGCTCCTTTGGGGATAAGAGACTCATCCTAGTGGGGAATGGGGGTTTTGTTCATGGGCTAAGAAAGGAGTGAGGATTTTGCCGAGATGGTAGATACCAGTGGAAATCACTCAGTATTGTCCTGAAGTTTTCTGGCACTGACTGGAATGAGAGCCGTGAGGTCACAACAAAAAACTCTACTTTCAACCTGTACCTCTTTAGGAGTCGAGCAGGTGGGCACGAAGAGGATGTGATTTCTTCTCTTGAAGGTTGGGTGGAAAAAAATAGCCAAATACTCTTTCAGATAAGTGTCTTTTATTTTAGAGCTGTACGGATAGGATGGTTGTTTACAAGATCTCTGAATAAATTCTATTTATTATTTAAATTTCAGAGGAAAATTGTTTATCTCTTGAAATATTTTCTTTCTTATGGAAAAATGACAAGTGGTGAAACATAATAACTTCGCAAAATATTTTCATACTCTCTGGTTACATCTATATTATGCTGTAGAATATTTCTGTGTAAAATCCTATGGGAGAAATAAATATTATCTGTGAGTTATTTGAAGTTACAACAGTTAAATATCAAAAGAAATTATCAGTACCAAGAAAACTTATACAATTGAACAAAGTAAGTTTCTTGCAGAAAAGAGTTATTTTTCTATCAAGAAGTAAACAAAATTTATGAAATAAAGAAACGAAATGACTGAGTAAAACTCTTAAAGTTATAAACTGTCATGACTGACAAGTGGAATCATTTAGAAAAATTATTGTCTAAATAACTAGTAAAGTGAGGGCTTTTGGTTTTGGGCACGAGACAAAACCCTAGCCTAGTACACGACGCCTTCTCTAACTAGTCTATACATAGATGAGACTGTGCAGTGGTCCAAACACAAAGACCTAAACTTGGTAAAAGAGAATTGACAGAAATATATGAACTGTAAGCAACGAAACAAAGATTGGAATTTAACCTACCGTAAATAGTAAAATATATTTCCTATTAAGAAGGGTTAAGACCCAAATATCGAGCATATTTATATACTTTCAATCCATACAAACCCAAGAAAGTAAAAAAATCAAAGAATGATGCAAAAGAAAACTTTATATTCCATTAAACAGTGAATAAGCCACTCTGTGTAAACTTTTTACATATATTCCAAACGCAAGGAAAAATTGATCCAAAAGTAATCCTTACAACATTCGACAGTACTGAATTACAAATTTTTTATTAAGTAGTGAACCTTTCATAATAAACATGGTGAAATGTTACAACAAATAAGAGTACGAGAGGGAAGGATTATCTGAGACCCAAGGGTTCTGGCTGGAATAATATCTCTTACATTTTACATTAGATATAAACTGAATTAAAAACATAAATAATGATGTCAGTCTATTTCATAGACAGAACCGAGAATTGGGTTTCTAAAACCCAGAAATTGCTAGAAGAATTCACCCGAGGTAGAGAAGCTTTTGAGTCTGAGTGCAAACATTCTGAGTACCTGAAGATGAGAGAGATATATTAGCCATGCGCCGCAGTAAATGGAATTGCCAATGTGTTATTTTCGAAGCAAGAGAGATGCCAATGGTGAAATAGAAAACCTGCAACAGATAGCTAGTATAGTAAACAATTAGGAAAAAATTTCCAACGAGCTAAGCGTGCTACTATTCAAACAAAGAAATATGTGATAAAATGATTAAAGAAGATTGATAAGATTTTTACCTGTTGAACAAGTTTTCGCCACGATGAATAAATCTTCGTACTAAAAAACTTAAACAACGAGGAACAAGGTGAATAAGGAACTCAATTTAATAGTTTAAATACTCAGAATATGTATGCATAGGAAAATACTGTAAAATCCAGCGAAGAAGAATTATTTTCTTACCTCAGAGGCGGTGAGGAGCGCAGGAACTGAAATGGCAAGAGAAACTGCGACATCGGATGTCTCATTCCTCCTATAGAACATGGCCTTCTGCAAATGAGACTTAAAAATCATCATGTTGCCAAGCCCATGGGCACTTCACCTCTGAGGCATTCCCAAAACAGAGAGGAAGTCTCAGTAATGGCAGAGCCGAAGTTTGGAAACAAATAGTAGCAGTGATAACACCCGGAGTGAAAGAGCTAATCTCACGCACAATGACAAAATGTCGGTAAAGCCTAGGGTTGGTTGGGATAAAAAGGTAATTCCCGCCTAAAACGATCACCTTTGATCACATAGAACTCAATGGTGGAGATCTCAAGTGAGATCATCGAAAACGCAAATGATCATGATGAATCTCACATATTTCCGAAGGTTTAATTAACTCGTACCTGCCGCATTTATTTTCCTTGACATGCCAGTTGTATCTCCGTTGTATCAAGGTTAAAAATATCTTGCCATATGCGGGTTGAAAAGCTTAAGCAATAGTTGATGTCGTCTGTTTAATACCATAAGCCTTAAACCAAAACATATGTTATGCCAAGACTTTCCATCGTGGGCGATAGGATAATGTCATATGTTGGTTTAAAATTAGAGTTTTTATAAGGATTAGTATAGGTTAGTAAGTTTTGCTTTGCATTTTGTATGAAGTAATTTTTTTTAATTAGGTGTATGTGTATGTCACAAGATCTAATAATAATACTCATTTTTACATTTAATTTTAATAAATATGATATTTTATTTTAATTTTTCATATAAATTTTATTATGTCATATGTAAATTATATATATTTTTAAAATATAATTATTAAGATATAATCAGAATTTTATGTAATAACTAATATTATATTAATATACAAAATAATGTAAATATAATAAATATAATTATATAATTATAAAGTAATAGAGCTATGACAAAGACTATCATAAATGTCATTATAACTAAATTATACTAGTCATTTTTCAGTTACTCAATATATTTTGATCCTTCATAGATTACATGCATTACATGCATTAATAGTAGTTGTGTTAAGAATGCCATAAAGCTTCATTCATTATATTATTATTATTATTATATTTCTTTTCCCACCATATTACTATTTGTTAATATTGTTTTATTTCTTAATTAGGGTGATAGGGTTACTCCCTGTTGGAATTGGCTACTTCAATGATTTTATTAATTCATTTTTTTGATGGAATGGTGTAAACTTTAAGATGCCAATATATACTTATCATTTCCACCACATCAATGGATAAAATTCACACCACTAACTTTCTTGCATATCTAAATCATATGTTTAAACCTTTATTAAATTATTTTTTTACAAAACACTAACTTTCTTGCATATCTAAATCATATGTTTAAACCATGCATAAATTAATTTTTTACAAAACACGATTAAAAATTTACTGTACAAGTTATTTTTCACTACTTATGAAGATTAGAGATATAAAATTAAAAATATAAATGTTAAAAATTATATTATTGAACATGGTTGCATTTAAGTAGGTTACGTTTTGAAATTTATGCCTTTCAAAAAACCTAATGGAGCAAATGTATGTCCTTTATTCATTGGATTTGTTTTATTAAACTAGCAAAATATTCATGGGCTTTAATTGATTACAATTTTATCAAACTCACAAAATATTAACATGGTCTGTTTTATAGAAAAAATATAATTTATATATTTTAGGTTTTAAATTTTAATAAATTTTATATAACATTAAGTTTTAGTTTTGTAAAAATAATATATAATATAATATTATATTTTAATATTAAATTTAATATAAAGAATTGGTTTATTTTGATAATTTAAATGTCTCATTTCTTCTTAAGTTTCTTGCCTCTTCAAACTCAAAGTTCCTCTTTTCTTTAACCAAGTTTTGAAAAGATTTATTTAATTTAAAATTAATAAAATTATGTATATATATATAAAGCAATCATAATGAAATTGTTTAATAAAAGACTTTCTAGTGGATTATGAAACAGTCTCTATAGAAATTAAAACAATGTATTGCTCTCATGTGCTTTCATCTAGGCATTGAATTCATTTTCAAAATGCTAGAAGATTCGCATTGTATAATCAATAATATTAGAAAATTTTAAAGAAAATATTAAACAATTCCACACTAGATTAACAATTGGATTTAAATTCTAATAATTTACTATACCATTTACCAAATTTAATGAGATGGATAGAAAAAATATTGAAATTTAGACATTGATAAATTTGTGAACTTCAAAAAAGAAACAACTAGATGAAGTGACGTTTAAAGAACTCGTTCATAAAGATTTGTTTAGAATCTATGGATATAGGATTTTAATCTATGTCTCAAGTTCATTTAACAAGTAGGAAATGAGTATGGTAAACCATCATATTTTGTTTTCTTTAAAATTACCTCAATCACCAATATTATAACAATATTTCAGAGTATGTTAATATTATAATAATATAATAATACATATTAGGATTTAACAATAGTTTTTAAAATTTACTTTTAATATTATGTTTTAATATTAATATAGTTTCCTTTTTATCTATGAAATGATTGAATCCTTACATTTTTTATTTCTATAGTAAAAACTTAAATGATTTAACTATAAATAAATTGAATATCCAATAATAACTAAGAGATAGTTTTTTGAAATGTAATCAATAATGGTAGAGAATAAGATATTCATCAATTTCAACATAGCATAAACCCTTTTATTGCTCTTAGTAAATAAGATATGCATAAAGGAAGAGATGAGGCACATAAATGATATGCAATAAAATTTAGTAAATATGTGATACAACCATATTGTTCATCAATAAGAAAAAGATTCAGTTTATAATAATACAATATTAGTTTTTCATATAAAATTTGAAGTTCTAGTATTAAGTTTTATTTTTAGCATCGCATCTAATAATAATACTCATTTTTACATTTAATTTTTAGTAAATATAATATTTTATTTTAATTTTTTATAGAAATTTTATTATGTTACATATAAATTATATATTACTTTTAAATATAACTATTGAGATATAAACACAATTTTATGTAATAATTAATATTATATTAATATACAAAATAATGTTAATATATTAAATATAATTATATAAATATACAATAATATTGAAATGGCTTGAAACTTCATCCACTTTATTATTAATTTTTTTTTTTTTATATTGCTTTGCCCACCCTATTTTATTTTTTAATATTTTTTTATTTTCTAATTAAGTTGATAGGCTTACCCTAGTGGAATTGGATATTTTAATGGTTTTCTTAATTAATTTTTTTGATGGGATGGTGTAAACTTCAAGATGCTTCTCGTCATTCCACCACATCAATGGATGAAATTTGCTCTACATGTTATTTGTCACCATGTATTAAGATTAGAGATATGGAATTAAAAATATGAGATATATAATTAAAAATATGAATGTTAAAAATTACATTATTGAAATGTGGCTGCTTTGAAATGTTACATTTAGGTAGGTTGCATTTTTAAATTTATGCCTTTCAAAAATCGTAATGGACCAAATATATGTCCTCTATTAATTAACTTTGATTGATTGCATTTTTATCAATCTTGAAAAATATTAACATGGTAGGTTTTGAAGAAGAAATATAATTAATATATTTTAGGTTATAAATTTTAAAATAGTTTATATAATATTAAGTTTAGTTTTGTAAAGATAATATATAATATTATGTTATATTTTAATATCAAATTTAATATAAAAAATAGGTTTATTTAAGTATTTTAAATGCCCCATTTCTTCTTAAGTTTCTTTCTTATTCAAAATCTGAGTTCTTCTCTTCTCTTTAATCAATTTTTGAAAATAATTATTTGATTCAAAATTAATAAGCTTATATATATGTATATATAAAAGCAAACAATCAGCATTGAATTTTTTAATAAAAGACTCAGCACTTGATTATGAAACAATTTTTGTAGAAATTAAAACAATGTAGTGAACTTTCATGTAAGCACTGAATTCATTTTCAAAATGCTAGAATGCTCAAATTGTATAATAAATAATACAATAAACTTTTAAACAAAAAATTAAATAATTCCATATTAGATTAACAATACGACTTTTAATTCTACTAATTTAGTATGTCATTTTCCAAATTTAATGTGATGAACAAAAAAAATATTGAAACTCTTTTTTTTGTAAGTTAGGCTAAACTATATTAGATCATAAAAGAAACTTTACATAGGCATTGGGCTGAGATAGCAAGGGGTTCATAGCCAATCCCAACATTGATGGATTTAAAAAATAAGCAGGTTTGGGGCTGCCTCCTGGGAGGAAACCAACCCCTTAATAGAGTCAAAGAGTAATCATTTACAAAATATTCTGTAACACATATAAAAACAAAATAAATTTAGTATGTCCTAAGTTGAGAAAAAAAATAGAGGAACCGAGCTACCGCGCAGTGATGGTGTTCCTTCATCATCCTTGTTGCAGGTTCCTCCTTGTCAATAAAGCATCCATATTCATGCACAATGTCCTATTCTTCAGCAGTTGGCTCACGTGGGGTATTTTAGGGGGTTGCACGGATGATTGGAGCAATAGTGTACTTTTCATCTGGAACTCTGGTCCAAACTCCATCCAAATCCATGATCCAAACATCTATATCCTCCTCCACTAGCTCGTGAACATGAAGTGTCTCGATTTTCTGAGGAGTAAGCAACTCATAGTACACAATGGTGGAATTCCTCGGTCCTTTTCTACCCCTTGCTTTATCTAGAGTTAAGAAAATGTCTTCCTGGGTGTAATTAGGCATTTGAGTAGCCTCCCTGTCATGGATACATGAAGAGGAACCCTTAATCTATTCCAGATGCGAATCTTTACCATGGTGATAGCGCCTCGAGAACACACCTCTTTGGCTACCCCTAATGGTATTTTGGCATTGCTGCAAGGCCATGGGGAATTTGTCGAGCAAATCAGTGAGATGCGTAGTTGGAGTATGAGTAGCATAGGTATGTGACTGAGGGGTGCACAACAGGGGGAATCCACCACTGATAGTGCACATCAGGGATAGGCATAAGAGGAGGGGCTTTCCATAGATAGGCACACAACAGGGGGCACACAACCATAAGGAGTTTGTAGCGAGGATCACCTCTAGAGGGCATGTGATAAGGGGCATGCGACTGGGGGAGTGCACAATAGGGGGAGTATGCAAGGGAGCTGGAGCAGCGGCATGATGGAAAACGAAATAATAGAAATGACAGAAGAGATCGGTTGGAGCGGCAGAGTGATGGCATAATGGGGAGTTTCAGGGCCTTTTTAAGACTTTTGGCATGAGCACAAATGCTGGGAGGTGATGTGGCACACTCGTATATGCAACGAGGGACAGGCTAGGTGAGACTGCATGTGATTTAAACCATGGATGGAGATCAAGTGCAATAGAGTATCGTTAATAAATATTGTTGAATTTAGTTTCCATATTTGGTTGGAGTTGGCATTGGAGGGCGACGTTAGCCTGAGCATGGGAGGATCTGTCTTCGCACAATCAGAGCATGTCACCTGCATCAAGGGAAATTCGATCATTTTAGAGAATAATGTGGCATTTATCATGTAGGATTTCATCCTGAATCTCAGAAAAATTTGAATGGTATAGTGTTGAGTGGCTATCCACCCCTTTGTTGGCTAGGATATCTTCTATGGTGTTTTACTTTCTACACAAGTGGTGGAATTTAATGGTGTTGTGATGCTGCAACAATTGTTTTAGGTGATTAAGTGAGTTTTATAGCCTCTAGCTGGTAGAGACCTTTGTGGAAGAAGTGCCAAGGAGGATATGGGTGAGTGCATGGATGATGAGTTGTGAATCTCCTTCCATCTCTAGTGGGAAAAATTAAGCTCAATGGATATGGAGATACCCTGTATAAGCCCCTATATCTCCGCGGATTTGTTGTTGTCCCACCCTAGGTTTCCATAATAGGCATGTAGGGGATTTTCACTAGAGTCTCTGAAGATGCTTCCAAATCCGACCTCCCCCGAGTTTCCTTTGGAGGCTCCATCTAAGTTGCATTTGAAAAATATGGCCGGGGGGGAGATTCCAGTGTTCAGGTGTGTAGATCCTACCTGATCTCGGGCGGTGGGGGGCGCAATACTTATATGAAAATTGTTCAAAATGGTGCATTCCACTGGGGTTGTTGGGGGGTCATCCTTCCCCCAGTGAGCCATGGCAAGAGTTTCTTCTAAGTTGTTGTGTTTATTGGCCCAAATGTTCTCTTTATTTGAAGAATTGTCTTTAAATATAATGTTATTTCATTCTTTCCAGAGGCTCCAAATGAGTATGCCTGGAATGAGTTGCCAAAGAAAATTTAGGATTATGCTGGAATAGGGATTATCCTGCCACCTGCTAATGGTATTGGTGGTTTTTCCCCTTATATCGATTGGATCTTATGGAAAGTATCTCAATCGTGTCCCATAAAGTGTTCGATATGGTACAAAGGTCCAGCAGGTGATCGATGGTTTCAAAGTCATTATGACATAGAGTACACCTCAAAGGACCCATAAAGCCTAATTTCATAAGATTCTCTCATGTGAGGATACATATTTTACTTAAAATCCATAAATATGTAGCTACTTTGGGAAAAATCTTGGTTGCCCATATCCTCTTCCATAGCTGATTTTTGGGGCTAGGGTTTGACGACTAAATGGTATGGTACGCTTTCTTAGTTGTGTAAGTACCACTTGGAGTATGGCCCCATCAGAGATTTTTTTTCCTTTGCTGAGTTTTGATTCTTCTTTTTGATAATTAATCCCAAATATATATTTTTTTTTCATTGTTCGAATCTGCCTACCATCCATCTGTATGGAGCCAATTCCTGTAACCTTGATTCGTTTCATTAGTCCATAAATTTTGGACACAATTTTGTTCTCATTCCTATAATACTGTGCACCAAATGGGGCCAGGGAAGATCGAGGATAGACTAAGAATTTACTAGTTCCTAGAATCGATTAGTTCCTAGAATCTTTGGGTTTGGATCACATGTTTTTGCTGATTTGTTGCATTCCATATTTGGGATCCTCCAAGAGAAATATTGAATATGATTAGTTCCTCCTTGGGCTAATTTCTGGCATATTTGGCTTCCCATAAGGTCACCCATGGTATGTGTGGTTTGGATACCCATTTCCACCATATACTGGCTCCCATGATATTGTTGATGTGCTCTGGGTATCTTAGACCAAGTCCTCCCTGAGTTTTAGGCATACATATTTCCATTTAACTAGCACCCATTTGTGCTTGTCTTTGGACCCCCGCCAGAGGAAATTTTGTTGGAGGTTGCAGATTGCTTTGAGGACCCATTTTTGTGCATCCAAAATGGAAAGAGGTATATGGGCATAGATTGAAGAAATTTTGATGAGAACTAGGCATCTGACGATTTGGAGAGAGCGATGGGTCCAAGTGGAAATTTTAGTCTCCATTTTATCCAACAGCTCTCGCTAGGAAGAGTGTTTGATGGTTGATTCCATTTGAGGAGCTCTAAAGTATTTGGATGGAAGAGAGGATGTGGTGAAGCCAAGGGTGCTAGCTATATTGCATTGGGTGATAGGAGGCATATTGAAAAAGAAGATTTGAGAGGTTAACACTGGTTCAAGGGGCTTCAAAGAATAGTCAAGAAGGGATCTGAGCCTGCGAGCTCCCTACAAAGAGGGGTGACCCATGATCATGTTGTGATATAAATAATTTTGATGGGAGATGGGTGGAAATTGTATAATGGAATTCCTTGAAGGTCATATGATTGGATTGAGCTCTTCATCAGGTGGTCCAGACCGTCGGCCATAATAACAAAGAGAAAAGGCAAGAGAGGATCTCCTTGCCTTATACCTCTCGAGGGTTTGAAATTTTCCAAGGTGATGCCATTGATAAGAATGGAGATGAAGGGAGAGGATATTAGGCTCATGATCCAACAAACCCAAGTTTGGTAGAAGACAAAGTCTAGAAGAACTTTCTTTATGTAGTTCTAGCTAAGCTTGTCAAAGGCCTTGGAAAGCTCAATTTTGAAAACATGGTAGGTTTTTTTGAGGTTTTTTAGGAGTGTATTACCTCATGGGTTAAAATGATTCCATAAAGGATATTCCTGCCTTTAACATAGCATGATTTCTCTGGAGATATAAGCATGGGAAGAAGTTGTTTCAATCTAATACATATAACTTTAGAGATAATTTTGTAAATAACATTGTAGAGTGCTATTGGTCTGTACTTACTCAGGGAAGAATCATTTTCTTCCTTTGGGATGAGAGTGAAGAAGGTTTCATTGAGAGCTGGTAGGACCCAGTGTCTATTGCACGATTCCTCCACTATGCCCCAAAAGTTTTCTTTGATAGTTCCCCAAAAGAAGTGGGAGAAGTTGGTGGTAAATCCATTTGGCCCTAGAGATTTCCCTTCTTTAAATTAGAAGACTGCATGTTCAACCTCTATAAATGCTATGGCTTTGAGCAACATCCTATTCTGATCCTCATTGACCAGTTTTGGAATATTTTGTGTGATTTTATTAATGGCCTCATGTCGCTATGTATTGGATTCTTTGAGGATGCCCTTGAAGTGGTTGCACAGTTCCTCTATGATGTCCTTAGGTTTTTCCATATGATCTCCATTTTGATTCTTGAGGATTGTGATTCTATTGTGCATCCTGTGCTATATTATGGAGTGATGAAAGAATTTTGTGTTCCGTTCTCCTTCCTTGAGCCATCATATCCAATATTTTTGTTTCCATAGGATTTATTCTTGACTTATTCTTTCTTCAAGTTGGTTTGTTAGTCTTTTTCCTTGGTCTCCTAGTCTATTGACCTTACTTCTGAGATGATTTTTTGTTTGAGTTGCTGCATTTGTGTTTCCAAATATTTTTGGTCTTTGAAGATGTTGCCGAAGGTGGTTTTGTTCCATAGTTTCAGTTTCCCTTTCAGAATCTTCAATTTCTGCAGGAACTGATACATTTTTTTTCCCAAGTGTGGATTGAGGAAATACAACCATTCTGAGATAAGGTCTTTGAACCTTGGATGTTTGAGCCAGAATTTTTCAAAGCAAAACAGTTTGTTTGTGGTAGTACCAGGCCTAAGCCAGTGGAGCTAGATCGACCAATGATCTGAACCAGAGGTCAGGATGATGGTGGCTGTGAGCTCTCCTCTCAGGTGGATGAATTATTTTGTGTAAGCAAGTGGTCCAATCTTGATGAAACTTTATGGGATCCTCCGCTCCAGTTGTTCCAAGTAAAAATGGCATTGGATGTTTGAAGATCTATTAGGCAATTTCCATGGATAAAGTCCTTAAATTTTTTGTTGTCCAAGTCGAGATGGGTTCTTCCTCCTTTTTTCTCCTGAAGGGTTGTGATAATGTTAAAGTCTCCTCCAATTAGCTAGAGAGGGTGAGTTTACTGGTTTTTGATATATGCTGTGCTATTTATAAACTCAAGTTTTTGTTATACTAAATATGGGAAGTACACATTCGTGACATGCCCATGAATGTTGGTTCCATTCAAGTGGAAGGAAGCTTGAATGAAGAATCAATGTTCCTGGTCGTTCTCTAGGGTGATCAAGTGAGTGTTCCAGATGATCACTAGGCCTCCGAAAGCTCCACTTGCATTAATAGCTAGGGTTTTGCAGCCTTTCCAAAGTATTTTGAATATTGTGTCCAGTGTAGAGCTAGAGCATTTGGTTTATTGCATAAAGAAGATCATGGGGTTTTCCTCAGTAGTTATTTTCTTGATTAAAATGTGGTTGGAGGGACTATTTATGCCTCTAATATTCCATGAGATGATCTTCATTGAGGAGTGTTGGGAACTAGATAGTAGAACCTTGCTAACTTGGGATATCGCCCTGATTCTACTAGCTCTTGGCCCAGGATGACCAGTCGCTGCAGATTGGTTCCTCTTCCTCGTTTTTAGGATTCTTTAAGAATGAGTTTAGTGTTCAAGAGTGTACCTCCTTGAGTGTTGAGGGAGGGTATCTGTTGAGCTCTAAGGAGGACTTCTTCCAATTTTTAGATCTGTTGTTGTGGAATTGAGAGAAAGTCTTTCAATTTGCATGCATATTCCAGCCCCATGATATCAAGGTCCTTGTAGTCAATTATCTCCAGTTCCTCTTCCATTGCTTCACGAATTTATTGCGCCTTTGCCTTTTTCTGAAATTTCCATTGAGTGCGGTGTGGAATGAGGTTTCAGGAAGGCTTCCAAATGGATTTTGGTTTTTTGGGTCTCTAAAGTCCGGGTCTTCTCCTACAGGGGTCGATCTGAGTCTCTTGGGTTTTTATTCTCATTCTCATTCAGTTGAGCTAGAGCATTAAATATGTTGCTTTTTATTCGGGTTCTTTTGCTCTAGTTTGTATTTGACTTCTTGGTGTGCATTTTATTTCCAGCGACTTTCGTGAACCCTTTGGTATCTTTATGTGTGGAGTCGTTGGTCAGAGCAGGTCTTTGATTTAGGGGCCAGTCTCTAAATAGGTTCCCGTGCTGGTGGAATTTCCTATATCTAAATGGTACATGTTCATAATCTGCTATTTGGATCCATTCATATTCATCGTGAATTAGAATTACCTCATCAGGGAGAGACTTTGTGATGTTCATGTGTACGGATATCCTTGCATAGTTTGCATGCCTTTTGATCTTTGTCTCTTCCCTTGTTTTTAATGAATTCTCCCAGATATTTGTTGATGTCATGAAGGGTTAGCTCATCTGAATAGTCCTAAGGTAGGGTGTAGAGCCTGACCCAAAATGGAGCCCTACTGAAATTATGTTTGTCCGGGTTGAAGCGTTTGACGCAGTTGTGCAGGTATAGACTTGCAGAGTTAAAGAAATATGGCCCTCCATCCAAGATTATCTTTTTGTCCTCGGTGGAAGTGAATATCACGTTGAAGAAGCCCTTTACACATACTTGTATATCGGTATGGTTGTTAGGCTTCCATTTAGAGCTAATCCATCCCAGAAGAGCTTCTTTTATGGGCGAGAAACCCATAAACTTGCCTATGAGTGGATGGTCTCTCAGGTATTGTATTTTTACGTTAATCTGATGAGTCGAGAGCTTGATTGTGGTTCTTGCAGTGGCTTTTGGAATGTATGTGGAGGATGTGACCTTTGATTCTTCCTCATCAGCTTCTTTTGATGATTTCCTTGCGGGTGCCATGCCAGTTGGTTCAAGGAGCGATCCATAGTTTTGCTGACAGTCACTGTCATTCCCTGTCATCACTCTGTTAGAGGGCGAACGAGAAGAGGGGGCAACCACAGTCCCCCCACTATTTTTTTTCATGTACGTACTTTCCTACCCTCCAGAAGAGGAAAATGGCCCCAAGGCTAGGGTAGAAGGACTTCCAGGGGCAACATGCTCAAAACCTACCAAACCCTAGTTCAAGGGGGGGGTGTTCCTTTAGCTTAGATGGAAAACCCACTTCTTCATGTATTCCTTTCATATTGAAACTTAGTCACTAAGGAATTTTTGAATTTCAAAAAATCACTCATTCAAAAATATTTATTTAGAAAATATGGATAAATTATTTGAATCTATGCCTCACATTTATTCACCAAGTAGAAAATGAGTATGTTAAACCATGATATTTTTTTTCTTTAAAATTACCTCAATCACAAATATTATAATAATATTTCAATTTATATTAATAATATATATTATAATAACACATATTAGATTTTAACAATAGATTTTAAATATGGATTTTAATATTAATATAGTTTCATTCTTATTTATGAAATGATTTAATCCTTAAATTTTTTTATTTCTATAATAAAAACTTAAATTATTTAAGTATAAAGAAATTGAATATCCAAGAATAATTTAGAAATCAAATTTTGAAATTTAATAAATAATGATAGACAAAAATAAATTCATCAATTTCAACACAACATAAATCCTTTTACTACTCTTCTTAAATAAGATATGCACAAAGGAAGAGATGAACCACATAAGTGATATGCAATAAACATTATTCAAGTCCCAAAAAAATATGTGATACAATGTAACCATTGGTTTAATCATTAACAATTTGTTAAGAAATTGTTAGGATTTTTCAAACATTTTATGTTAATATCTGTTTTTATATAATGAACAGAAATTGATTTTGATTAAAAAAAATGATTATGGAATTGGTTCCAAAAGGTAAAAGATTGATGTTAAAATAATTCAAGATTATGACTGAGTTGAACAGAATCAGTTCAAACAGTTTCCTCACCTCTAGGGATAAAAGGGTAATCTCAAAGTGGTAGGGGGGTTTTATTTGGTAGCGAAGGAAAGAAGGCCGGAGAAGATTCCAGCGACTATTATATAGTGGAATACTTCCAAAAAATTCTGACATTGCTGGAATTGGAGACTGGACTGGAATGTCCCGTAGTCTCTTTCACGAGATTCTGTCAACTAAATAGCTCAAGCTTGGAGCATGGGGGAGAGTGAGGATGTCATTGCCTCACTCATGGTAGGGAGGAAACCACATCAGTCCAAGATTTGACCTGTCATATAAGTATAATAATTTCTTTGTTTTTATAATTCACGTGGGAAAGAAATATGGAGTGAATAATTTTATAGAATAATGGAAGGAAAGAACTTGTGAATGTAGTAATGTTTTGTTATAAGGGAATTTAATTCCTTTTGTTGTTAAGGGACTGTATAATTCTTACATAGTAGAATAACCCCTTCTGTGTAACTTATATAATGTCATGGCTTCTTTTAAAAAAAGGGGTTACTTCTCTGATTAAAAAAAAATATAGAGTTGTGAGAAGGAAAAAAATAAACAGTTCTAAGTAGGTTAACTTTGCAGGGAGCTGTTAACATAGAACTCTTACGAGAAAAGCTCTGTGAAGGTCGCTCCCTAATTTTATGATAAATCACCAAAAAAGGTGGTATGGTTGCTAGATAAAGGAAATAACGTAGAAAATACTTAAACAGGAAAGAAAGTACTGTTAAAGAAAAAGAATACAAAAAAATTAAACTAAACATGATTTTTTTTTTAGACAACAATGTAAATGCCATTGGTAAAATGTTAAAAAGAAACAGTAAGTTGTAAATGGAATTTTTGCATTTAACCTGTAGAATATAGCAAAATATATAACCGGAACATTCAGTTATAAGATATAGAAGAATATTTCAATTGCAATCTAGAGAAGAAGGCGAAATTCCATAACTGTAAACTACATAGGAACTCAGAAAATGGGTACATAACGATTAAGGCTTATTAATATAGCGTAATTTCTTACAAAGGATTGTACAATATATGATCAACAAATAAGCATATATGCATTACATAGAAAACTTGTAAAATACCATAGGTTGCTATTTTTCTTCCTTCGGAATACAATTCTTGAATTAAAAAAATAGAGATTAAAATTTCTCTTGAACATATTAAAGTATTACTGTATACAATTTTATTATATCGATGCTGAAAAGAGTCAAGTGAGAAGAATAAAACTTTCACGGAAATAATTTAACCATATTATTCAAAAGCAATTGTATAAATGTCTGGTACTTCTTAATAATCGTGCCTATACCAACTTTCCAATGCATAGAAATTAATAAAAATGCTACAAACAAATTTTGGTGTTCAGAGTCTTCTCTGAACCGTTTCTTAATAAAAAAGAGATCCTCTGAGACTAGAGTAAGAACTTCTGTTTACAAAAGACGAAAGCCAATTCTATATGGTAACTCCAAGACCCTAAAATGTCTATCTACAGCCTGAAATCACTGTAATGATGGCATGCTAGCCAAATGCTAGAGCTGAGGATAGCCTAGAGATGAGGTAAACCAACTACGATACCTGTGACAGGAAATCCGCGATAAGTGTCGAAGTGTGAATTGGGCTCCAAGGTGAAAAGCTAGAGATGATCATTACAGAACTTAGAAATAAGAAGTGTACTTGCAAACCAAATTGATGAAAAAGGTTTATTATTTATGCCGTATAACCTAACGAGAAGAGGAGACAGTACAATTTTTAACCAGAAAAAGAATGCATTACATGTATTTAGGGATGAAGCCGAGTATCTGTGTTCTGTAAAGGAATAGGTAGAGAGGAAGTCAAAATTAGTATAGAAAGATTTTTATGTTGTGTAATAGTTATTAAATGAATTAATAATATCGCAATACGGGAAAATGGTGTATTACCTTCCTGAAAGAAGTGGATTTACCTCTAGACGAATCTATGTTGTTCAACGGGAGAACTCCATTGGGTCGACTAGCAGAAGCATCATCACAGGATTCTCAAAAACCTTTCTATGAAATTTCAACCTCCACGGAAAATAACAAAACAAAGTGCTAAGAGTATTCAATGTAATCAGTCAAATAGCTCCTGCAAGCAATAAAATTATGGAGCATCGTAGTAGAGCTTCCTTATGGCCGAAACGTAACAAATGAACCATGTGTATAGGTTTTTGGGTTTTAATCCAAAGAACAGCTTCGCATGGAAACCCTTTCATCCATTGATCTGAAGGAGATCTGACGGACAGAGAACACCCAGGTGTTAGGCACAAATCCAAATGCAATCGAAAAACTCCGGAATATCTACTGAGATATTAATGTAATTCAATGCCATGCACCAACCTTGATGAGTTGGCAGATTCAAAAATCTCGAAAAGAGGTTGTCACCTTGGTTATGGCATAAAAATCTAAAATCAATAATTGAAAAAATGTAGGGTACCATGAGGTATATTGTCACAGAGAATGGACAATCGTAGTGACAGGGATAATCCAAAACTTTAGAATTTTATGGTTATAGAAAAATAAAATGTAACACATAACATATGACAAATACTATAAGTCACAAGACATGTTTGGAATGATTATGTGTGTCGTGTGGTTAAGTAATTTCATCAAATCATAAGGGGTTGCATATGTATGTATGAATTTATTAGTATTATGTGTTAAGATAAATGATTTTTTTTTATCTGGTGCTAATTGATATATGTATATGTTACAAGTGGTATCAAAGCAATGTTGTGACGGTGGGACCCTATGGGCCAACTAACAGTTCAGTTGTGTATTACTGATGCACAATGATAGAAAAAAGTTAAAAAAAAATAGTATGAGGAGGGTATCGACACAACAACCACCTCCGAACGTTGGGGAGACACAACCTCGATCCGAAATAAATCCTGAAATGTGGATTCAACTGGGTGTAGAACAACACCAGCAAACCAGTCGGTTGTTGGAGGAACAACAACACCAAACTAGTATTCTCTTAAAAACTATGCAAAAGATACAAGAAGAAATGGAGAAGGTAAGAGAGGATAATGCATGATTGATGCAAGAGCAGCAGAGGATATTGAAAAGTCTCTCTGACAAGCAGAATCTAGGAATTGAAAAGCCAAGTACTGATAGAGAGTTTCAGGAAAGGAATGAACAACAAACTAGGGATCATGATACAAACATAATGGAAAGAAGTCTGTCTCAGCGTAGTAACTGGAATAAGAATTATAATGAAGCTGAATATGATAATGTATTAGACCAGAAAGAAATAAAAAGGCAGAAAGTAGAACTGCAAGGTGAATTTAGAAAAATAAAACCTCCTACATTTGATGGAGTAGAAGAGGAAGTAGCTGAAGCATGGTTGATTAATATGAATAAATATTTCCAAGTGTATGAATACATCAGTGATCTTAGGGCTAGAGTGGCTATTTACGAGCTAAGGGAGAAAGCCACTTTATGGTGGGAGGAAGTGAAGAATGTATGTAGTATAGATGAGAAAGATGTAACTTGGGATGCATTTCAATAGTATTTTAAGGATAAGTACCTAACAGAGTGCTTCTATGATGAAAAATATTGAGAATTCCACGATTTGAAACTGGGAAAAATGACAATGGACGAGTATATCACTAAATTTACTTCCTTAATGCGTTATGTGCCTTATTTAAGAGATGAAAAGCTAAAGTATAGAGGTTCCTAAGTAGTTTTCCGACTCATATGAAAGAACGTATAGAGTTCGTAAATCCTAAGACGATGGATGAAGCCATCAGAAAAGCCAGAATGTGTTACCAGCAAGCAAAAGTCATGATGGAGCAAGGTAAAAGTTGGCAGGCAAAGAAAGAACATAAAGGCAGCCCTGGGTTTAAAATAAACAAAACCAGTAATTCTAAAGGTACAACTAGAAGTTCAGTTAGTAAACAGTTTGGTAAGAATCATCAAAGAATAAGGTGGCCTACATAAGCTAAAACTTCAGAAGCTTCCAGTAAACCAGAACAAACTCAGAACCAGAAGCCACCTTTACAATGCTGGGGGTGTGGGTAGGCACACTATTACCGAAACTACCCACAGAGAGGTAGGAGCGAAGAAGTGACCAATTTATAGGAGGCCTCAACAGTGGTTGATGTCGCCATAAACATACCTAGAATTAATGCAGCATTGGAGGACCGACAAGATAATTACCAGCCAACAATGATTGAACTGGAAGGTAAACTATTATCTCAACCCATTTCTATTTTGGTAGATCCAGGTGCAAGTTTAAGCTCTATAAGTCCCAAATTAGTAGAGAACTATAAATTACAAAGTCAAAAATTAGGAAATCATGGCTAGTACAGTTAACTACTAGAGCTAAGAGGAATGTTAGTGCCAAAATATCGAATTGTGCACTAAAAATTAATGAACAACAACTAACTGTGGATTTGAATATTTTACCTCTGGGATCTTATGATGTGCTACTTGGCATGGATTGGTTGGAAAAATATTGGACACTAGTATATTGCAAAGAAAAGGTTATTTACTACAGAAAACATGATGGCACTTGTCAGGAGATTAAAGGGATAAAGAAACATATAAGGGACATAGATTTTACAATTGAATTGATACCGAGAGTGTCGCCAATTTCAAGAGCACCATATCGGATGAGTGTACCTGAATTAATTGAGTTAAAAATGTAGCTACAAGAATTATTGGATAAGGGATATATACGACCCAATGTGTGTCCTTGGGGAGCACCTGTACTATTTGTGAAGAAAAAGGATGGAACCTTGCAAATGTGCATGGATTACCATCAGCTGAATAAGCTAACTGTTAAAAAAAGATATCCCTTACCGTGAATTGATGATCTTTTGACCAAGTAAAGGGAGCCACAATATTTTACAAGATAGATATGAGATCAGGATACCATCAAATCTAGATAAAGGATGAAGAGATATATAAAACTACCTTTCGTACAAGGTACGAGCACTACGAATTTGTGGTGTTACCTTTCGGGTTCACCAATGCACCACCAATAGTCATGAGGCTGATGCATGGTATATTCCACCCTTATCTTGATAATTTTGTATTAATTTTTATTTATGACATTTTAGTTCATTCTAATAATGTAGAGGAACACAAAGAACACTTGTAGATAGTGCTAGAGATGTTAAGGAAGCATCAGTTGTATGCAAAATTCAGCAAGTGTGATTTCCTCAGGGAAGAAATCCAATACCTTAGGCATGTTATTATTGCTGAAGGTATTGCAGTGGACCCTGGAAGAAATAAGAACAATTATGGAATGGAAGGTACCTCAAAACGTGGTAGACATACGATCATTTATGGGGTTGGCCGGTTATTATCGGCGATTTATTGAGGGTTTTTCAAAAATTTCTTTTCCTATTACCTCTTTACAAAGGAAAGGAAAAATATTCAAGTGGACAAGGGAATGTCAAGATAGTTTTGAAAAACTGAAACAATTATTGACTACAGCTCCAGTGTTAAGAGTAGTTGGTCCTACTAAAGAGTTCGAAGTCTACACAAATGCTTACAAGGAGGGTGTTGGAGTGATTTTGTCGCAAGACGGAAAAGTGGTCGTGTTTGAATCTCGGAAGTTAAAGGAACATGAGCAACAATATTCAGCTTATGATTTAGAATTGACCACAGTAGTGCATGTGATCCGGGTATGGAGGCATTACTTACTGGGAAAAATATTTGTGCTTAAGACTAATCACATTAGCTTAACCAGCTATTTTAAACAAGCTAATCTCAATTCTCGCTAGGCCAGATGGAATTCCTTACAGAATTTGATATTGAGATGCAGCATGTAAAAGGTAAGGAGCATAGAGTAGCGGATGCATTAAGCAGAAAATTGCATGGTATTTATGAACTGTATATTCATGAAGCTGAATGCAGATTTTGAGGACAAATAAAAGCAGAAGCAGATAAAGATCCTGAATATAAATTTATATGGAAGCAAGTAAAGGAGTTCAAGGATCAAGGTAAATTTGTAGATTATGAAATTGATAACAATGATTTGCCGATTTTCAAAAAGAGGATTTTAATTCCTAACAGAATAAAGTTGAAGGAACTAATTTTGGATGAATACCATCATAGTAGTTACTTGGGACATCTTGGATATCAAAAGATGTTAAAAGCAATAAGGAAAAATTATTTCTGGCTAAGAATGAGAAAAGATATTGCAGAATATCTAAACAAGTGTATACAATGTCAACAAGTAAAAGTAGAGCACCAACACCCAGCTGGACTTATGCAGCCTATACCAATACCTGAGTGGAAGTGGGAGGTGATATCATTAGATTTTATCACCGGACTTCCCAGATCAAAAAGGCATAATGACTCAATTATGGTAGTATTGGATCGGCTAAGTAAATCTACACATTTTATACCTTTTCTGTCTACTTACAAAATAGTAAAAATAGAAGACATCTTTATGCGCGAAATTTTTAGATTGCACGGTATTCCAAAGACTATTATATCAGACAGGGTTGTGAAATTTACATTAGCATTCTGGAAAACATTGTTCATTGGATTGGGGACTCAAGTTAACTTCAGCATTTCTTACCATCTACAGATGGATGGGCAAACAGAGCGAGTAAATCAAATTCTTGAAGATATGCTGCGTATGTATGTCATGCAGCAGCCAACTAGGTGGAAGAATACATACACCTAGTAGAGTTTGCTTATAACAACGATTATCAGGAATCACTCAATATGAGTCCATTTGAAGCCTTGTATGGGAGACGATGTAGAACTCCTATTAATTGGAGTAGCCCAGAAAACAAGATGATGTTGGGACCTGACATGTTAGCTGCAATGGAGATGGAAGTAAAGAAAATTTGACAAAATTTTAAGGTAGCCCCAGATAGGAAAAAAGTGTATGTAAATCAAAAAATGACCTATTGTGAATTTGAAGTGGGGGACCATGTGTACGTAAGGATTAAACCAAAGAAAAGTACCTTAAGATGGGCCTCATGTGCCAAGTTGGCTCCTAGATTTTGCGGTCCATTACAAATATTGGAACGTGTAGGACCTGTGGCTTATCGATTATACTTGCCTAGTCATATTCGAGTACATAACTTTTTTCATGTATAATTACTAAAAAGATACATACACGATTCAAAACACATAATCCACTGGCAGAATATTCAAGTGGAATATGAATACCAGATTTATTAAAAATTGTTAAGAGTTTTGTGTAAAACTGATTCAAGATTATTGTTTGCAGGCCGAGCCAGATGGAGAATTTCTGTTCGAACCTCAGAGTATAATCAATAGGATGGAAATCATGCTCTGGAAGCAAGCCATCGCCCATGTTAAAGTTCAATGGAAGAAATTTTTCCTAGAAGAAGCTACCTCGGAGGATGAAGGTTTTGTTTAGGAAGCCTATCCTAAAATTTTTGCTGGAATAGAATGAGAACACCGGGGATGGTGTTCAATTCCAGGGGGGGAAATTTTAACCACTGGTTTAATCATTAACAATTAGTTAAGCAATTTTTAGGAATTTTCAAACATTTTATGTTAAAATGTGTTTTTATATAATGAACAGAAATTTAATTTGATTAAAAAAAATGATTATGGAATTGGTTCCAAAAGGTAGAAGAATGATGTTAAAATAATTCAAGATTATGAGTTAGTTGAACAGAATCAGTTCAAACAGTTGCCTCAGCTCTAGGGATAAAAGGGTAATCCCATAAAGGAAGGGGGTTTTGTTCGGTAACTAAGGAAAGAAGGCTGGAGAATATTCATGAGACTGTTATATAGTGGAATGCTTCCAAGAACTTCTGACATTGCCTGAATTGGAGACAGGACCGGATTGTCCCACAGTCTCTTCCAAGAGATTCTGTCAACTAAATAGCCCAGGCTTGGAGAACGGGGGAGAGTGAGGATGTCATTGCCTCACTCGAGGTAGGGAGGAAACCACATCAGTCCAAGATTTGACGTGTCAGATAAGCATACTTATTTCTCTATTTTTATAATTGGTGCGGGAAAGAAATATGGAGTGAATAATTTTATAGAATAATGGAAGGAAATAATTTTTGAATGTAGTGATGTTTTGTTATAAGGGAATTTAATTCCTTCTGTTGTTAAGGGACTATATTGTTCTTACATACTATAATAACCCCTTCTGTCTAAATTATATAATGTCACGACTTCTTTTAAAAAAAAACAGGGTTACTTCTATGATTAAAAAAAAATATATAGTTGTGAGAAGGAAAAACATAAACAGTTATAAGTAGGTTAACTATGTAGGGAGCTGTTAACATAGAACCCTTGTGAGAAAATATCTATGAAGGTCACTCCCAGATTTTATGATAAATCACGGACAAAGGTGTTCCAGTCACCAGAGAAAGGAAATAACCCAGAAAATACTTAAACAGGAAAGAAAGTACTGTTAAAGAAAAAGAATTAAAAAAAAAAAAAACTAAATAGGATTGTTTTTTTTAGACAACAATATAAATGACATTGGTAAAATGTTAAAAAGAAACAGTAAGTTGTAAATGGAATTTCTGCAGTTAACCTGTAGAATATAGCGAAAGATGTAATCAGAACATTCAATTATAGGATATAGAAAAATATTTCAACTCCAATCTCGAGAAGAAGGCAAAATTTCATAACTGTAAACTACATACAAACCCAAAAAATGGGTACATAACGATTAAGGCTTCTTAATATGGCATAATCGCTTATGAAGGATTGTACAGTATATGATCAACAAATAAGCATATATGAATTACACAGACAAGTTGTAAAATACCATAAATTGCTATTTTTATTCCTTCGGAATACAATGCTTGAATAAAAAAACATATATTAAACTTTCTCTTGAACATCCTAAAGTATTACTGTCTACAATCTTTTTTATATCGATGCAGAAAAGAGTCAAGTGAGAAGAATAAAACTTTCACGGAAAGAATTTAACTGTATTCTTCAGAAACAATTGTATAAATGTTTGGTACTTCTTAATAATCATGCTATACCAACTTTCCAACACAGAAATTAATAAAAATTCTATAGACAAATTATGGTGTTCAGAGTCTTCTCTGAATCGTTTGTTAATAAAAAAGAGATCCTCTGAGACTAGAGTAAGAGCTTTCTTTTACAAAATACCAAAGCCAATTCTATATGGTAACCCCAAAACCCTAAACTGTCTATCTATAGCTTGAAATCATCGTAATGATGGCATGCTAGCCAAATTCTAAAGTTGAGGATAGCCTAGAGATGAGGTAAACCAATTACGGTACCTGCGACAAGAAATCCGCTATAAGTGTCGAAGTGTGAATTGGGCTCCAAGTGTTAAGCACACACATGCTGTATGAGAAGGATGAACACACACACACAAGAGACTCAACACACAATGAAGGATAAGCATGAGGTTTCTTATTTTACATTATACAAAGATGTACATTTATAGTACAATGGTGTGACTCTTGGTTTCATATTCCAAGGTCACTTGGACTCCATTGTGACTTTTCGCATTCCACGCCTACCCATAGAGGATTAGGTGTTCCAAAATCCCCCCTTAATCTGAAGGGATATGTGTGAGTCCAGAAGAGAGTTGTAATACAAATTTGCAAAGTATACATGGCAACACTTGGGCTGAATCAAATCTCTGAAATGTTGGAAAAAGAGGTGGTTTAAGGATGACCACCAACACTGGAACGCGATACTTGTTGAAGTTCCCGGAACTCTTCCAAAACTAGAAAGAAGTTGAAAGCTTCTGCTAGAGGAATTGTCCCTCATAAAAAAGGGAGACCTTCAACCTAAAAGAAGGGAGGTCTACTACCTGTGATGGTTTTAGGATTACCAACAACTCTGGAATTCTTGAAGCATTTCCTAGAACTCAACCAAAGCTGGCAAGAAGCTGAAGGCTTCTGCTAGAGGAAGTGTTCCTCATATATGAAAGGAGACCTTCGACCTAAAAGAAGGGAGGTATACTACCTGTGATGGTTATAGGTTATCCACCAACCAAAGATGATGGTTTAAGGTTGTCCACCAACTGAAGGCATGCTCATGGGCATCCGTGTCTCTGGCTACATCTCTGAATCTGGAATGATGAATTGTGGCTCAGGCTCACTTGAACTGTTGTGTCTCTGGCTACAACTCTAAACATGGAATGAGATATTGTGGCTTAGGCTTGCTTGATCTGATGTTGAAGCTTGTACATGACCACCATTTCCCCCCTGTCAGGGACAAGGTGAGATTATGGCAAGAACTCAACTGCAAGTTTGCTCAATATCCGTGAACAAATTCTCACATGTGTCTTAAAAATATTCTTGGCTGCTGATGCCCATTTCCAAGAAGCGATCCATCCAAGATGAATCTTGGTTCTTGCAGGAGGCTGAGGCTTGTTTCTGAAGCATCTATCTGAGGAATGGGTGTGCCGACCACAATGCTTGCATGGATGAAGATCAAAAAAGTGGTATTTCACATGGCCAACTCGATCACAGTGTTGGCATTTTACGATCTGTGATTGTTGTTGTGGAGCAATATTAGGAACAGCTGCAGGTGAACTGTTGTACAAAAATCTGGCACTCTAAAATACGATGGGCTTGGCGTAGTCTGGAATATGAAATGACACATCCTTATCATATCCAAGACCAGTTTTGTGCTTGTTGTGGACAAGCTCTTCCCAAGGTCTGATGATGGGCTTGAGAAGTGCAGGTTGAGTGGCTGCATCTGCATGAAAATCTGCTCTTGTGCAAGGAACTGAATGGGAATCATCTGCAACTTTATCTTCTTTCTCCTGATGAGAGTCCTTCTCAATATTCTGAACAGAAACAGGTTTATAATGGTGAATATTTTGCTGAAGTTCATCTTGTTGGAGCTGAGATTCCAACTGAAAAAACTAAATCTTTTCATGTGCATCTTGCAAACAACTTTGAATGTTACAAAGAGCATCCTTGCCCACTTTAATTATATCATCAACATTGTAATGAATGAGGTTATTCAACAACTCTAATGCCTCATTTATTTTAGCCATTGTCAACAACTTAGGCTCAAAAAATGAAAGGGTTTCGGCTTCAACCGAGAATGCACCCATTTACAATGTGATTCAACTTGATTTCAAGCAAATACAAATGACTCTAAATAATTTCCAACTATGGAAATCTCAAAGTACAAAGTGTGCTCCTCAAATGATGAAGGACAATAAAAAATGAGTTACATCAACAACTCAAATTTACTAATTGCAACTATGAAGAAGATGAAAATTCCACTCACAATACAATGTCAACACAATACAATATCTCTGCAAAATATTTTATAAATGTGCAGCTGAAAACACTATGCAAGAAGCCTTTAAAGCAGCTGATTTTTTTTTCTTCAAAAGCGTTGTTTTGCACCAAAAACAACTCGTCTTCAAATGTCAATTTCTTCAGAAATTCACCCTTATGCCAAAAATCACACAATGTCAAATTCACTTTTCTCTAAGTATAGTCCATGCCATTTCTTCAATTTTGATGTTCATTTCCTCTTATTTTGTTGTTCGTTTTCTCTCCTTCCTGTCTCTCTGATGTTTTTTTTTTTTTTTTTTTTAATTAATTAAAAAATAGATTAATTAAAAATAGGAATTAATTAAAAATGGGGGAATTTAAAAGAGAAGGGAAATTTATTGGAAGGGAAGGGGAGGATGGAATTTTGAATGGGTGGTATATTAAAATAAATTTAAAAAATCGAATTTAAAAAGAGGCCGAATTTTGAATGGGCGGTATTAATTTCAAAAAAAAATTAAAAATGAAATTAAAAAGGGAGGGATAGGGCTGTGGTGTTTTGCAGTGAGAGAGGGGAGTATTGTATGGGAGGACGTGGTCGAGTTGTGAGAGGCAGAGTGGGGGCAGAGGGGGTTGGAAGGTAGCATAGGAAATATGCGTAGGGAGGAGCGGTTGGAAGTGTGGAGAGGGCAGATTGTGAGTTGAGATGAGCTGTGGGAGTTAGGGTGGGAGGGCAGACGGGTTAAGGGGGCATTGCTATGGCAAGGGGGGTTGGGTATGTGAGGATAGGCAGTGGGCTAGGAAGAGCGATGAGTGAAGGAGGCGGATGACCGTGAGAGTCGAGGTGAGGGGGTCGAGGTGTTGAGGGTTGTGTAATGGGGTGGGTGTAAAGCTTTAAAACAGTGAGGGGAGGGCATATAACAATGAAGGAGGGGGGTCGTTTAAAAGGGAGAGGGGTCATTTATTGCAGAAGGGTTGTAAAAAATTGCAGAGGGGTGCGGGGTAGCCCAGATAGATGTATGTGAGGGAACGTTGAATGGGATGGGGGACAATCAATAAGCGTAGTAGCGTAGGATTTGGGGAAATGCCGCGGGATGGGAGTGAGGAGAAAGCGTAGGGTAAGGGGGTAAGTTGAGTGATGAGAATGGAGTTGTAAGCGTAGAACTGTAAAAAAAATTGCAGGTTGGGGAGGGGGGCCGAAAGGCCAAGTGAGAGAATTTATTTATTTATTTATTTTTTGAATTAAAACAGTAGAGAGGAGGGCCGAAAGGCTTCAAACAGCCCAATTTTTTTTTCTTTTTAAAACAGTAGAGAGCATTAATTTCACAAATGCTGCAGGAGAGATGCAATAGAGAATATTTTTCCAGTAGTAGAAAATACAGAGATGAGGGCAGCTGCAGAATTTTAGTCTTCAAAACAACATATTTTTTTCTCAAATATACAACAATCTACTCCATTGCAGAATTTAACAGTATTCGGAAATCTTTTCCATTAAAAAACCCAGAAAGTTGCAGAGATTTTCAATGAAAAACTTAGAAATTTCCCTTTCAGAAACCCACTTTGAAACACTATTCTAGCAGCTTTTCAAAATGTAGAATTTAAAAGGCAGAGATTGCAGGAGGAAATCAGAATGAAAACCTTCAGATGCGCAGTGCATCTCTTCTTCAAAACCACGACTTCTCTTCTTCAAAACAAATTTCTGAATGCGATAAAAAGACTGCTGCAGAAATATCTGAGTGCTGCAAAAATTATCAAAAAATTTTCAGATATGCATAGGCCATAAACACAAATGGCTCACTCAAGGTTGAGCTGGTTATGGACTTCTCAGCTCCGATACCATGTTAAATACACACATGGTGTATGAGAAGGACGAACACACACACACAAGAGACTCAACACACAATGAAGGATAAGTGTGAGGCTTTCTTATTTTCCATTATACAAAGATGTACATTTATAGTACAATGGTGTGACTCTTGGTTTCATATTCCAAGGTCACTTGGACTCTATTGTGAATTTTCCCATTCCACACCTACCCATAGAGGATTAGGTGTTCCAACACTAGAGATGATCATTACGGAACTTAGAAAGAAGAAGTGTACCTGCAAACCAAATTTATGAATAGTGTTTAGTATTTACTCCGTATAACCTAACGAAAAGATGATATAGTACAATTTTTAACCAGAAAACGAATGCATTACATGTATTCAGGGATGAAGTCGAGTATCTGTGTCCTTTAAAGGAATAGGTAGAGGAGAAGTAAAAATCAGTATAGCACCATTTGTGTGTTGCGTAATATTTATTAAACGAATTAATGATATTGCAAAGACGGGAAAATGGTGTATTACCTTCCTGAAAGAAGTAGATTTGCCTCTGGATGAATATCTGCTGCTTGATGGGAGAATTCCATTGGGTTGACCAGCAAAAGCATCATCACATGGTTCTGAAAAACCTTGCTACAAAATTTCAACCTCCACGGAAAATAGCAAAACTAAGCACTGAGAGTATTCCATGTAATTAGCCAAATAGCTCCTGCAAGCAATAAAATTATGGAGCGTCGTAGCAGAGCTTCCTTACAGCTGAAACATAACAAATGAACCATGTGTATAGTTTTTTGGGGTTTAATCCAAAGAATAGCTTCAAATGGAAACCCTTTCGTCCATTGATCTGAAGGAGATTCGATGGACAGAGAACACCCAGGTGTTAGGCACAAAGCCAAACTCAATCGCAAAACTCCGGAATATATGCAGAGATATTAATGTAATTCAATGCCAGGTACCAACCTTGATGCCTTGGGAGATTCAAAAATCTTGAAAATAGGTTATCACCTCGGTTATGGCATAAAAATATGAAAGCAATAAATGAAAACACGTAGTGTACCGTGAGGTATATTTTCATAGATAATGGACAATTGTTGTGACAGGGATAATGCAAAACATTAGCATTTTACAGTTATAGAGAAATAAAATGTAACACATAAAATATGAAAAAGATTATAAGTCACAAGACATGTTTGGAATGATTACGTCTGTGGTGTAGTTAAGTAATTTCATCAAATCATAAGGGGTTTCATATGTATGTATGAAGTTAGTAGTATTATGTGTTAAGATAATTTTTTTTATTTTTATCTGGTGCTAATTGATATATGTATATGTTACCTACAACCATATTATCCTTCAATCACAAATAATTTAGTTTATAATAATACTAAATTTTAGTTTCTAATATTAAGTTTTATTTTTAGAATCATATCTAACAATAATACTCATTTTTACATTTAATTTTGAATAAATGTCATATTTATTTTACTTTTTCATATAAATTTTATTATGTTATATGTAAATTATATTTTAATTCTAAATATAGCTATTAAGATATAACAAAATTTTTATGTAATAACTAATATTATATTAATATACAAAGTAATGTTAATATAATAAATATAATTATATAAATATAAAATAATAACGCTATGACAAAGATCATCATAAAATTCATTATTACATAACTATACTAGTCATTTTTCAGTTACTGTGATCTTTCATGGATTACATGCATTAATAGTAGTTGTGTTAAGAATGGCTCAAAACTTCATTCATTTTTTTTTTTTTCTTCTTTTTTATGTTGCTTTGCTCACCTTACTAATATTTGTAAATATTTCTTTATTTCTAATTAAGTCGATAGGCGTACCCCGTTGGAATTGTCTACTTTAATGATTTTCTTAATTAATTTTTTTGATCATATGGTGTAAACATTAAGATGCGAGTATATTCTCGTAGTTTCCACTAAATCAATGGATGAAATTAACACTACTAACTTTCTTGCATATCTAAATCATATGTTTAAACCTTGCTTAAATTAAGTTTTTATAAAATACAATTAAAAATTTACTGTAAAAGTTATTTGTCCCCACCTATGAAGATTAAAGATGAAACATGGCTCCTGTAGGTTACATTTTTAAATTGATTCCTTTCAAAAATCCTAATAGACCAAATATATGTCCTCTATTCATTGGCTTTCATTGATTTCATTTGCATTTTTATCAAACTCAAAAAATATTAACATGGTTAGTTTTATATAGAAGAAATATAATTTATATATTCTAGATTTTAAATTTTAATATAGTTTATATAATATTAAGCTTTAGTTTAGTTAAAATAATATATACTATACTATTATATTTAATATAACATTGGTTTATTTTAATATTTTAAATGTCTTATTTTTTCTTAAGTTTTTTTCTTCTTAAAAATCCAAGTTCTTCTCTTTTCTTTAACTAAGTTTTGGAAATATTTATTTGATTTAAAATTAATAAACATATATATATATATATATATATATATATAAGAGCAAGTAATCATCATGAAATTGTCTAATAAAATATTCATTTTCAAAATGCTAGAAGATTCACATTGTATAATCAATAATACTGAAAAATTTTAAAGAAAAAATTAAACAATTCCACATTAGATTAACAATTCGCTTTTAAATTATATTAATTTACTATGCCATTTGCCAAATTTTATGTGATGAAAAAAAATATATTAAAACTTAAACAGTAAGTAATTTTTTAATTTGAAAAAAGCAGAGAATTTGAAAAAAGCATGAACGAGGTTCATTTACCAACTAGAAACTCAGTATGGTAAACTATCATATTTTCTTTATTATTTAAAATTATCTCAATCACAAATATTATAATAATATTTCAGTTTATATTAATGTTATAATAATACATATTAGGTTTTAACAATAACTTTTAAATTTTACCATTAATATTAAGTTTTAATATTAATACAGTTTCCATGTTATATGTGAAATGATTGAATCCTTACATTTTTATTTCTATAATACAGATTTAAATTCTTTAACTATAAAGAAATTGAATATCGAAGAATGATTGAGAAACAGTTTTTTGAAATTTAAAAAATAATGATAGACAATAAGAAATTCATCAATTTCAACATAGCATAGACCCTTTTAATGATCTTAGTAAACAAGATATGCATAAAGGAAGAGATAGGACACATAAATGATATGCAATAAACTTTAGTCAAGTCCCAAACAAATATGTGATACAACCATATTGTCCATCAATCACAAATAATTCAGTTTATAATAATACAATACTATTTTTTAATATTAAATTTTAATTCCTAATATTGAGTTTTATTTTTAACATCATTTCTAATAATAATACTCATTTTTACATTTAATTTTTGATAAATATGATATTTTATTTTCATTTTTGATATAAATTTTATATATTATATATAAATTATACTTTACTTTTAAATATAACTATTTTTTTTTTGTAAGCTTGGTAGTTTCTTTCATTTTTTTTTTTTTTTTTTTTTTTTGAACTTCATTTTTGTTAATATGTCTAGATACATCACCTCGATGGAGAAATATATTGAATCTGTGATGAGTGTTATAACAACTCGCCTCATCACTATTTAACCAAGACCCCACAGACACATATAATCAAAATTTTATATAATAACTAATATTATATTAATATAATAAATATAATTATATAAATATAATATAATAACCCTATGACAAAGACCATCATAAAAGTCATTATAACATAATTATACAAGTCATTTTTCAGTTACTCAATATACCTTAAATAGTGATCCTTCCTTCATGGATTACGTGCATTAATATTAGTGGTTGATAATGGCTTACAACTTCATTCACTATATTATTTTTATATTGCTTTGTTCATTGTATTCTTATTTGTTATTAAGCGTACCAAGTCATTTGTTATCACATAGAGAGATATGAAATTAGAAATATAAAAATTAAAAATTACATTATTGCAATGTGGTTGGTAAATTATATTTTTAGATATATGTTTTTCAAAATTTTTGAGAAACTAAATAGATGTTTTCGATTTTCATAAATTTGCAAAATATTAATATTAATATTAATATGGTTGGTTTTATAGAAAAAATATAATTTATATATTTTAAGTTTTAAATTTTAATATATTTTATATAATATTAAGTTTTATTTTTGTTAAAATAATATATAATATTATATTAAAATAATATTATAAAGAATTAGATTATTTTAATATTTTAAATGTTTTATTTCTGTTCTTGCCTTTTCAAAATATGAGTTCTTCTCTTTCCTTTAACCAAAATTTGAAAATATTTATTTGATTTAAATTAATAAGCTTATATATATGAAATCAACATGAAACTGTTTAATAAAAAACTAGTCAATGGATTATAAAACAGTCTCTGTAGAAATTAAAATAATATAATTCCCTTTCATCTAAACACTGAATTCATTTTCAAAATGTTAGAAGATTCACATTGTATAATTAATAATACTCAAAAAATTTAAAGAAAAAAAAATCCACATTAGATTAACAATTCCCTTTTAATTTGTACTAATTTACTTTGTCATTTGCCAAATTTAATGTGATGAATAAAAAAATATTGAAACTTAACCACTCTTTCAAAAAAGCATGAACCAGATGAATTGAAGTTTAAACTAGTGATTCATAAAGCTTTATTTACAATGTATGGATAAAGGATTTGAATCTATGTCTTAATTTCATTTACCAAGTAGAAAATAAGTATACTAAACCATCACTTTTTTACTTCAAAATTACCTCAATCACAAATATTATAATAATATTTCAGTTTATATTAATATTATAATATTATAATAATACATATTGGATTTTAACAGTCACTTTTAAATTTTACTTTTAATATTATATTTTAATATTAATATATTTTCCTTGTTATCTATGAAATGATTGAATTTTTACATTTTTTATTTCTATAATAAAAACTTAAATTATTTAACCATAAAGAAATTGAATATCCTACAATGATTGAAAAATTCAATAAATAAATAATGATAGAAAATAAGAAATTCATCAATTTCAACATTGCATAAACCCTTTTACTGTTCTTAGTAAATAAGATATGCACAAAGGAAGACATGAGCGACATAAATGATATGTAATAAACTTTATTCCATGAATAAAAAATAATTCAGTTTATAATAATAAAATATTAGTTTTTAATATTCAATTTTTGTAGAGATTTGTGGTTACACCAAAACCCGCAGATGTTGGTAAACTTCCAAACCGGTAACTAGGATCCCCAAGGTGGGAAACACCCCCCCTCAAACGCAACTTGGGGGAATCAATAGCCGTGATAAACTAGCTCTGGGGAATCGAGCCTAGGTCCAGGCTCTGATACCATGTAGGAATTTACAGGGTAAGTTCCTTAGATCAAGAACCAAAGGTCACCACTCACAAACAGATCAAAAATCAGTACACTAGTATAATCACGTGGTTAAAACCCTCAAAGAGGGAAATAGTCCACGACCTAAGCCAACACAGCCACTTCAGACAATTTATTAATATAAAAATAAAAGTTACATATGTTTCTCTCATAAATGGTTACTGGAAAAATGACTCTCCATGCTCTTTAAATAAAGATCATGAACCAATTGGGTGTTAAGCCACAGATCAAGTGTCATTAATACCAAGGTGAGAGATAACCATCAGATCACTACAAATTGTGACCGTTGGATTATAAGTTGCAAATGTACATTTTAGAGAAACACACTTTACCTAACTCTACACTACACTAAGTTATTTTTAACTATTGGGGGATGTTAGGATATTCTGACACATATGAAATAGTTAAGAATAACTTACTCTAGTGTAAAGTTAGGTAAAGTGTGTTTCTTTATCATGTACATTTGTAACTTATAATTTGACAGTCAAGATTTTTAGTGATCCAACTGTTATCTCTCACCTCGGTATTAACGACACTTGATCCATGGATTAACACCTGATTGGTCCATGATCTCTATTTAAAGATCAGGGAGGGTCATTTGTCCAGTAACCATTTATGAGAGAAACATATGTAACTTTTCTTTTTTATTAATAAATTACTTGAAGTGGCCGCATTGGCTTAGGCTGTGGACTGTTTCCCTCTTTGAGGTTTTAACCATGTGATTATAATGGTGTACTGATTTGTGATTTGTTTGTGAGCGATGAAATTCAGTGCTTGATCTAACAAACTTACCCTGTAAATTCCTACAATTTTAAGTTGTGATATAAAGTTTTATTTTTAACATCATATCTATTAATAATACTCATTTTTACATTTAATTGTTAACAAATGTGATATTTTATTTTAATTTTTCATATAAATTTTATTATGTTATATGTAAATAATATTTTACTTTTAATAGTTAATAACTATTAAAATATAATCAAAATTTTATGTAATAACTAATATTATATTAATATAAAAATAACGCTAATATAATAAATATAATTATATAAATATAAAATTACAATATGACAAAAATAAGATTGGAAATTTATTCTACAAGTTATTAGTCACCACGTATAAAGATTAGAGATATGGAATTAAAAATATAAATGTTAAAAATTACATTATTGAAACTTGGTTGCATCAAAATGTTGCTTTCTTGTAGGTTATATTTTTTAATTTATGCCTTTCAAAAGTGCAAATAAACCAAATATATGTCCTCTATTCATTGGCTTTTCATTGATTGAAGTTTTATCAAACTCAAAAAATATTAACATGGTTGGTTTTATAGAAAAAATATAATTTATATATCTTAAGTTTTAAATTTTAATATAGTATATATAATATTAAGTTTTATATAGAATTGGTTTATTTTAATATTTTAAATGCCTCATTTTTTCTTAAGTTTCTTTCTTCTTAAAAAACCAAGTTTCTTTCTTCTCTTTTATTTAACCAAGTTTTGAAAAGATTATTTGATTTATATGAAACAAACTCTATAGAAATAAAAAAAACTTAATGCCTGCACTGAATTCATTTCAAAATTCTAGAAGATTCACATTGTATAATCAATAATACTGGAAAATTTTAAAGAAAAAATTAAACAATTCCACCTTACATTAACAATTAGCTTTTAAATTCTACTAATTTACTATGTCATTTTCCAAATTTAATGTGATGAACAAAAAAAATATTGAAATTAGACACTAAGGAACTTATGAATTTCAAAAAAGAATGAACTACATGAATTGAATTTTAAAGCACTCATTCATAAAGCTTTATTTAGAATCTATGGATACATGATTTGAATCTATGTCTCATGTTCATTTACCAAGTAAAAAATGAGTATGGTAAACCATCATATGTTTTTTCTTTACCTCAGTCACAAATTTAATAATAATATTTCAGTTTATATTCTTGTTTTTTTTTTCTTCCTACCCTGCCATGCTTTTTATGCTTATTGTCACTTTATTTTTCTCTTTATCTTTAATTTTTTTATTTTTTATTTTATTTTATTTTTATTTTTATTTCTTATATTTTTTTTTATATTACTTATTATTTTTCATTATATATATATATATATATATATATATATATATATATATATATATATATATATATATATATATATATATTTTTCATTATTATTATTATTTATTTATTTATATCTATTTTTATGTTTTATAATTTTTAATTTATTATGATCTTCTTCTTTTTTGGGTCATTGTTGATTTTTTATTTGGACCTTCCACTTTAATAAATAAATAAAATTTAAAATAAATTATAATTAAATAATTAAATCAACTAAATAAAATATGAAATATATATATATATATATATATATATATATATATATATATATATATATATATATATATATATATAATGAGTAATCAATAAGTTAATTAATATATTAATTAATTGAATAAATTAATCAAATATTTTAATAATAAAAATAAAACTAGTCGTTAATAATTAAAAAAATATAATATATGATTAAAAATAGATAAATAAATAAATAAAACATAAAATAAATAATTAAAAAATGAAGAAGTCAAACTAGTCATTTTCCTAACAGCTAGTTAGCCATCTCTACATTTATTTAAGCTTAATGTCCTATCTGATCTTTCACCTAGTCCTCATGATGAACCACACTGGTTGGTTCCAAATGTGGCGATAATGTTCCAGTACATGTGATTATTACCGAAAGATTTTTTACAATTTATATGATGGATCACAGAAGCATAGATTCTAAAAAAAAAAAAAAAAAGAACTTAAATTATTTAACTCTTAAGAAATTGAATATCCAAGAATAATTGAGAAATTGTTTTTATAAATTTAAGAAATAATAATAGACAATAACTAATTCATCAATTTCAACATCGCATAAATCTTTTTACTGCTCTTAGTAAATAAGATATGCATAAAAGAAGAGATGATACACATAAATGATATGCAATAAACTTTAGTCAAGTTCCAAACAAATATTTGATACAACCATATTGTCCATTAATCACAAATAATTGAGTTTATAACAATACAATATTAGTTCTCCGGATGCGGATGTTTAGTTACGCGCAGAGGCCACTAGGCCTGGTTCTGCTCCCAAGGCAATTCACTTGGGGTGGCCACATGGCCCCCCATGGTGCCTTAAATGCAGTCTTCATTACCCATCTGCGATGGGCATTTAAACCTGTTCGCCGTCACCTCCTATGCCTTGGTCAGTGCACACGCTATCAAATGGCGCATTTCCGTTCGAATTCTCTAGATTTCTTCGTCGATGGCCACCGTCTTCTGTCGCCTTTGAGCTCGCTCTATCCGGGAGGCTCTGCTACAGGTGGAGAGAGAACAGCTACAGGTCGATGGTGCGCGTTGCATTGCTGCTTGGAAACCGTTCCAGGCTTCCACTACACGCACAGTAACTTCTGTTCGATTCATTTCAATTCTCAAGCTCCTCCTGTTTTTGTTGGTCATCTTACTCCTATAATTGCAGCTCCCTCCAGAGTTTGGGTGGATTCTTCTGAGAATTTCACCATGCCCAGACTAAGGCAGCGAATGTCTTGCAGGAGGGGAGCTTCTCGGGGCAGATCCATGGGCGAGCACCCTCCCCACAGCCCCAATGTTGACCTCCCTTTGGAGCCTTCTGCAAGGCGTCCGGCTCAGAACTTTTCAGACCCTCCTGGTCTTCTCCGTGACTTCCATGCTACGGTGCCTCCTCTGTCTTTCCCTCCGCCCCTTGCTCCCCCTGCTCCTCCTTTGTCCCCGCCCCAGCCTCACGTCACCGCCTCCACTCCTTCCCCTGGCAGTCGGTTCCTCAGACAATCCACGCAACATACTGAGTTGCGCTTCGACTTTGCGTTTGACCGCCCTATCACTGTCTTCTTAACAGTTACGCTGAGCGAAGAACTCCCCTTCCCTCCTGCCTCGCACCCTAGTCACTTGCAGACTCCTTCTGCGCCCGCCTTTGTCCCTCCTTCTGGCCCTGAACCTGCTCCGTTCATTCCCTTTTTCGGTGCTCCTACTGTCCCCGTCCCTTCTTCCTCGGGACCTTTTAATTTGCAGATGGACGCAGGCCTGTTAGGCGAAGCAGAAAACAAGATTGATGAAGGGGACCTGGACAATCAGTATGGCTGCAGAATTGTGGAGGAGCAAACTGCTTCAGATTAATTGCTCACTCACTTCCATGACAAGTTTCCAGTATGAACTCTGCTTAAAACTTTTTGCAAGGTTTAGTGTTTCAATGATAACTCATAGCAGATATAGCTGCATGCATATTTTGTATCTCTCTAGCTTTCTTATGCTGAATATAGTTAACTATTCGTCGATTTCCCAGTTTCTGGGCGGTGTAATCACTTACAATCGAACTGGTTTCCCGTTTATGGGCAGTTCCATATCTATACTGATAGTGGCAATCAAGCCCGGTCTCAGGCTTCCTCAGCTGAGCCGTGGCAGTTTTGTAATTTTATGTTCATAATAGAAATAGCGCAATTTAGCAAAAAAAAAAACAATACAATATTAGTTTTAATATTAAATTTTAAGTTCTAATATTAAGTTTTATTTCTAGCATCATATCTAATAACAATACTCATTTTTACATTTAATTTTTAATAAATATGATATTTACTTTAATTTTTCATATAAATTTTATTATGTTATATGTAGATTATATTTTATTTTTAAATATAACTATTAAAATATAATCAAAATTTTATATATTAACTAATATTAAATTAATATAAAAAATAATATTAATATAAAAAAATATAATTATATAAATATAAAATAATAGCTATATTAATAATGGTCAATATTTTTCCTTAACTAAATACATCTCATAGTTATTAATATGATAAGTGGTAGATATATATCTATCCCAAAGATATTGGTAAATATCATTAGAGATGTACTTTATATAAACTTATTGGCTTATATCATCACATTTATAAAGGTGATTATGCTAGTAATAACAATATAGATTCTAAATACCACCATATTATTTCCTTTTATTATTTCTTTATCTCTTAGCCTAATGTTAGTGCATATTCCAAATACTAGGAATGGGAAGCATTAAAATTTTATCAACTAGCTCCCTTTATAATATCATCATTAACACATTGTATTTTTATTAAGTTTACTATACTCTTAGCCTTTTAAAGCACATTTACATTTATTTTTGGCATTGTGTTTGTGAGCAATAAGTAATAGTGAGATCAAATGGTAAGTTTTTTATATATACATAATTTTGTTGGAAATTTTGTAAATATTTTTAAAAATTAAAAATTTAAATTATTTTTATAATGGCCATTGTTTAATTTATTTATGCATTTCAAAATGCATTTTAAATAACAAAAAAATCACAATGTTATTGAAAATTATACTAAAAATTATATAGTGTGAATAACAAAACTATTCTATACATCTATTTTTAGAATTTTTATGATATATATAATGGTGATATTTATTTAGATTTATTTATATTTTCATATTTTAAAATGTATTTATTTTTGGGAAACAAGTTGAATTCAATTTACTTATTGGACAATTACTCTTTTTCTTAGAAATAAATATCTCGATTTGAGAAAATAGAGCTAAGAGGATAGAGAGGAACCTCAAGAAATCAAGAAAGACGAGCAACAAACTCATTACCTCATACACCTAGTGGAATTTCTGTACAGACAGGTAAGACTGTGAATGTTTTGAGTATGAAATTCTAGAGCTAATTGGGGCCAGTGGAGTTTCTACTTGTATGGTCTCTGTCAAAAATGATTGTTATGATAGGGAATTGGCTAGGGGGCTCTTGTGTAATACCGTGCTAAATGGTTGGGAGGAGGGTTATCCCTACTTTAGTGATTTCCTATTGAAATCTAACTAATCTCCTATGGAAATATAACTAATCTTGATCAGATAAGTATTCATGTAAATTCTCTATGGAAAACATTTTTGTAGATTGTTTCTGTGATTTATTTTTGTGAATTATGTTTCTAATTTCCCTCTTCTAAATTTTTTGTAACTAGGTTGAGTGGTTTATGCTGGTGGAAATTTGGTAAGCTGATTGTATACAATATTCAATAGAAAACATGGATGTGAACAGTAATGTAATGGAAATCTTTATTCTTGGCTACAGATCTAGAAATAATAATATTCCATAGTACTTGGAACAACATAAACCATATTAGTCCCTTAACCAGATTAGTTCCTTGCCCAACTGATTGGGAACGAGTAGTTGGGGAAAATTTCGATTTCAATATTACTATAACACCCCTAGTTTATGTTTTTGGTTTTCAAAACTAGACATTTGAACTTTAAATCCAAAGGGGAGTGGACCCCAATGGATAAGTATTTTGTGGATGTAATTAAGTATTTAATTATGGAAAATTAAATAAAATAATGCTGTGCAGATTGACCAAAATGAGAATTATGAGATCACTTGCTAAATCCATGAGGATGGAAAGAGGAAAATACTTTCCCCAAAAATCTTTCAAAAATCTTTGAAAGAATTGATTTCCAAATTAGATTTTGAGGAAAATCTAGTTTCCCCAATGATGCGGAGAGTAGTTGGGAAGAGGTAAAAAGCTGGGAAAAGAAAAAAGAAAATTTAAAAATCCCTAAAAAAGGGAAGCCTAGGCAAACAAGAAGAAAAGAATATTGATATTCTAGCCGCAGAATTAGAAATAGGCTTTGGGGAGCAAAAGCTTAAATAAGCTATTATTGAACAGATTAGAGGTTGGTATGGAATGGAAGTGATCTCAGCTCGGGAGTGAGTTTTGGAGATAGAGGGACTCTACGGTTGGGAGGACTGGTCAAGTACCAAAGTGGTATGCTCACAATGTTATGAATGATTAAGAGTAATTGTTGTTAAGTGTAAAGGTTAATGATTGTAATGACTGTAGCTACATATTACTTGCAATGTTTTGTTTTGTACTGGTGTTCCATACATTTACATAAGGGTAGAGTAACTAAACTCTCACAGTCCTACATAGTTGTAGGAACCAGAAATATGAGGAAAAATCAGCCAGAAACTCTAAACCAGTCCCTGGTTTAAATCTGGAGATTATGTTACCTCATAATTTATAACTATGTAACTTTAATCTATTTCTGTTATAAATAGAAATAATTCAGTGAACATTAGGAAAACCCAAAAACCTGTGTGTAGGAGGAATAAAGCACATACAGGGTAGAGTTATACATTTATTGAATTAACTAAGTGAGGTTGAACAGTGATTAGTTTACGAAGAAGGCATGTCTAAATTTATAAATTTTCATAATAAGGATAGAATGGAAGAGTATATATTTTAGGTACTTATATATATATATATATATATATATATATATATATATATATATATATAGATATATATATATATATATATAGGTAGTAAAGAAACAGAGCTAAACCTATTTACAAATCATGCAAACAATTTTGGGTCCGAGAATTATATATAAAACTGGTGTTAATATCCTTCTCAAAGCAAGGGTCCAAACTTAATAATTACTGGAAATTATAAGCTGTGCATGTGAACCTCTAAAAAAATGCATGCAGACTATAGAAGCTATGAAAGATAACAAATAATTTCCCCATCATATCTATATTATGTTTAGAAGTGTAGTTTAAACACTAAACAGACTGGAAATGTTATGCTAAGATAAATTATAAATATATAGTCACAGAAAATAGTATAAGTGACTACTATAATGGAACCCAAACTAAGGAGTGAGAGTCCACTGTTGGTGTCATAGAATACACCTGAAAATTTCAGACTCTATGGAAATGGAAAATTCTCATTCACTGAGAGATTGCAGACTTGACCACTTTTGCAACAAAGAGACTTATAGTCAATTAGGCTATTATAATGAGGAGGAACATAAAGTAAAAATAAGACTAGCGAACTTATTACTTTCTCCAATTAAATTTAGGAGGACCATTACTGAAAGGAAAAATATTTAATAGGAGTATTAACATAAAAATAATAATCTGGAAACCATTAGAAAAAATTATTGAGTCGTCAATAATAACAGAGATGAAGGATAGACACATTCTATCTATATATATATGTCAAATTTTGAAGCCACTTATGGAAATAGGCTATCATAGTTCCATCATAACATTCCAGAATTTAATTATATAGGGAAATTCATCCTATGAATGCAAATTTATTAACAGTCCCAGTCTCTGGCAGAATTTAGTACTACAATAAAAACTTTTTATGACAATAAGAACTTGAATTATCTGAACAAATCTTGTATAATAAAAAGAATGGAGCCTGGTCATACTCCGACTAATGACACATCGATACCGACCTGAAATTCCAGAAGGTAACGATGTCAAGTCGAGTGAATTTCAAATCCACCAAATACCACTGAATAAAACCCTCGATGATATTCGAACCTACCTGCATAAAAATGAGGGCAACAGGAGATATCGTTACAATAAGACGATATGAGGATACCTAGATATAATATATGTGAACGGAACACAAAAAATCAGGTTACCTTGGGAATGGAAGACGTTGTCACCAACTACAACCTGCAGTAGGAATACATGGGCATTGTAAAAACGTTCACCAAAATGAAAATGAACCACTGGAATAATTTTGTTCCATGAATTGACGGCTTACCTGAGGCAGTGATTGCTCACCTCGCGCCAGGGAAATTCAGTGAATGAAATGGACAACCTCAGTAATGTCACGAAGGATGAAGAGGAGTAAGTCCCTATCAAGAAACGATGGTAATGCTATACATCGTTAACAGGAAATGAGAATCTACATACTAGAGCAGAAAAATCTGCATGAGAGATTTGTTCAACTAAAAGAAAAAAAATAATATAACACAACAACCTCTCAACAGTAAACGATAGAAAAGAAATTGTTTCATTTAAAACTCAGCTCTCGCACTATCAAAAGAATTTATTTCTATGGAGAAAAATACATATCAAGAGGGTAAGCCTCACGGTTAAAATAGTGATGTGCTCAGACTTTCATACCTGAAGTTTAACACAATGGGAGATGGATATGTCGAAGCTTGGGAGAGCCAACGCCTCGTGTATCCAACGTACAGAGTCTCGGCACCGAGAGGCGGTCAGAACAAATGAGGAGCGAAAGAACAGTCTCAAAAATGAAATAGAGATTTATGCAAATACCTCCAAACGAAAAACAATGAAACCCTAATTGGATAGGAGAAATCTCCATCATCCAAGTGGCCTTGGATTGATGGCATGTACACGTATCGATTGGGCGGGATTGGAATTTAAGACATAGCCATCCATCAATTAATTGTAAATCTATGGAATTGATCTCACAGTACCTCTGATCATTTCATAAGGTTTGCGTAAATTCAAGAGCCGTCTGGCGTGGCATCTCATAATGCCAATGTAGATAACTACAACTTGAGCATGGACGAGATGAAAGCCAACAAAATTGAAAATCAACAGAGAGCCATCGAATATAGTGACGTGGAGACTTGACACAAGTTTGATTGGCACAATACATTCAACCAACTTTGCCAACAACACAGCACGAGTACCTTGAATTTAAAGTTCCTACCTCTACAGAAAACTCATCATAAATAACATGTATGAGAGATATCATCGATGATCTAGGAAATACATTCCAAAGTGTGGCCACATAACCATAATAAATTCATACAAATGACATAAGTGTTAATTATGAAGAAACCAATCGGTACATGGAAGAACCCACAATTTAACCATAGGGTTATCACTCTTGGAGCTATATGAAGAGATGAACCCAGTGATATGTATAAACACCTCAAAACTTGTTATATGGAAATTCGATGTACATGGAATACATAAAACATAAGTCAAATTAGTACCTGGTGAAATGCTGCATGGTGAGATACGTAAGGACCATAAAGAGACTCATGAAATGGTCTTGGGATCGAATAAAATTCGATAAGTGAGCGTAGGGTAAGAGTGTAAAAAGGGCTCAAGAATATTAATAAGGTTAATAGTCATAGAGAAATTTTAATAGAAGTTAAACAATGGGAGTTAGAAACTCCAGATCCAAGTTATAAAAATAGTCTAAAGACAAATGCAAAAATCTCGTTACAAGGGTAACAACCCAAATAGTTAATTGGTGTCCTAGGAGAAGAGTAACCTTCAAGGACAGAGTTAACAACGAAATTATAAAACAAAGTAGGGTCAACGTATCTTGTTAATGACTATAGAGATAATGGATTGAATTTATTTTTAAGCTGAGGCTTAAGAAAAAGAAAAAAAAAATTATGTCGTGTGACGGAGAGACATTACAAATGGTATGAGAGCTCATGTTACATAAACTGGGCTCTTTTTGTTGTGCTCACTATTGTTATGTGCTCACTGTATAAATTATTTATTGTTGGAAAAAAATAATTTTATTACTGATCTATGTTGTTTAGTGTACAGTGGTGCTGAAACAGAAAAGTTGAATGGCAGAAGGTGAGGAAATTTATGTTGATCTGCGTGATGATGATAATACACCAGATCCCAATGCTCCGGTGATGGCTATGTTGCATAGTTTGCAACGAGAAATGGCTAAGCTAAAACGCCAGAATGACAGATTGTCATTAGTCAGTGAGGAGTAGGAAAAAATCATCAGAGAATTAACCTCGTGGAACAGCCAAGAGGGTGAAGGTTCCAGAAAGAGGAAGAATGATGATTCTGAGGAAGATGATGCTACTAGGCATCAATATAAACAGAAAAAGGAATTACAGGGGGAATTTTGAAAGATCAAACCTCCCTCCTATGATGGGGGGAAGGAGGAAGATGCTGAAGCCTGGTTGTTAAACATGATTAAATATTTCCAGGTCTATGAATATGAAAGCAATATGAAGGCGAGATTAGCTGTCTACTAGCTACAAGGTAAGGCTACCTTGTGGTGGGAGGAGACGAAAATGGTTCATGCCATTGATGAAAAGACAGTTTCTTGGGAAGATTTCCAGGTTAAGTTTAAAAACCACTATTTACATGAACGTTATTATGATGATAAAGCAAAGGAATTTCATGAGCTTAGACTAGGACAACTTACTATTGATAAATTTGTCACTAAGTTTACAAATCTGTTGATATATGTCCCTTACATTCGTGAAGAGAAGGCAAAGGTGAAATTTTTTTTGAACTGTTTACCTGTTGTGTACAAAGAGAAGATAGAGTTTAATAAACCAAAAGAAAGCCAAACTGCTCAATCTCAAGTTGGTTCTAAACAACTAGATGGAGAAAACAAGAAGGAAGGCACAGTCAAAATGAGAGAGCCTTTGAAGTGCTGGGGTTATGGAGAACCTCATCTGTTGAGGGATTGTCCCCACCGAAACAATCAGATGATTATGAGGGATCGAGAAGCTACCATAGTGAATGACATAGCAAGAAATATACCCACTATCAGTGTAGCCTTGGAGAATCGACAAGCAGAACACCAAGCTACCATGGTTGAAATAGAAGGTAAGATTGCTAACCAATATGTTACAATTTTAATTGATCCGGGTGCTTCTTTGAGTTACATTAGTCCACAAGTGGTAGAGAAATGCAATCTTAAAACTGAAAAATTTCAGCAGTCTTGGTTGGTCGAGTTAGCCACTGGCACCAAGAGGAAAGTAACTCATAAGTTACCTCAAACAACAATCAAATTAAATGATTTTTAGACAGAAGTGAACTTAAACATTCTACCATTAGGTTCATATGACTTGCTGATAGGAATAGACTGGCTGGAAAAGAAAAAGGCCATGATGAACTATTGGGATAAGACCCTGCATTGTATAGATGAAGAGGGGAAACCTTTTATTCTCAAGGGAAAACCAAAACCCATCTTTGTAAGACAAATATCAGCACTGCAACTAAAACGAACAGCTAGGAAAGGATACCAAGTATATGCAGTACATGTTGAGGAACTAGAACAGAAACCTGAAGCAAACCTAATGGATACTCTGCCAGTAATGAGAGAGTTTAAGGAAGTCTTTCCTGATGAGATTCCTCATCTTCCCCCCAAAAGAGAGTTTGAATTTTCAATTGATTTGGTGCCGGGAGCAACACCTGTTTCCCGAGCCCCTTATCGAATGAGTCCCCCCAAACTCATGGAACTAAAAATGCAATTGCAAGAATTGTTGAATAAGGGTTATATCAGATTGAGTGTGTCTCCTTGGGGAGAACCGGTGCTGTTTGTGAAAAAGAAGGATGGAACCTTTAGAATGTGCATTGATTATCGTCAACTGAATAAGTTGACAATTAAAAATAGGTACCCTTTACCTCGAATTGATGATATTTTTGATCAAGTAAGAGGAGCTTCAGTATTTTCTAAGATTGATCTAAGGACTGGTTATCATCAACTCAGAATTAAGGAATAGTAATAGCAAGCAGCCTTTTCAACTGCATCACTACAAATTGGTAGTCCTACTCATTGATAAATTCTCTGCCACATTTAGTGTGCTTAATGAACATGTCTTGAACAACACTTAGATAACGTGCTAGTGTTCACATGACTATATTTTTAGCTATTTTAAAAGTGAGGAGGAACACAAAGAACACTTGAAGATAGTGTTGCAAATGCTGAAAGAAAACCAGTTATATGCCAAGTTCAGCAAATGTGAATTTTATAAAGACAAGATTCAATACTTGGGACATATTATTTCTGAACAAGGGTTGGTTTTTGACCCTGAAAAGATAAAAGCTATTAAAGAATGGCTCTGCAAGCACCGATGTTTCAGCAAGAGATCATTCATGGGATTGGGTAAAGTTATTATCAATAGACAGAGGAGGAGACTAACACATATTATCCTATAAATCTCACTACAAAGAAAGGAAATAATTTGAGGACCAAAAATTCCAAAATGTTTGAACAATTAAATTTAAACTCACCACAAATTTCCTATATATTGAAAATTGCAGATCCTATAAAGAATTTATTGGTGTGCGATGCTCAGTAAAGGTTGGAGAGTCCTTTTGGTACAGGAAGATGCATATGAGTCTAGGAAACTGAAGACACATGAAAAAAAATATAGTGAATATGATTTGGATTTGGCTGCTGTTATTCATGCCTTGAAGATGTGGCGACACTATCTTCTTGGAAAGAAATTTACATTGATGATAGATCATATTAGTCTTAAATATTTCTTTTCCCAAACTAATTTGAATGCTTGATAAGCCAGATGGCTGTCTTTTCTGAGTGAATTTGATATGGACATAAAACATATCAGAGGGAAAGAAAATAAAATTGCTGATGCCTTGAGCAGAAATTCTTGTCAAAATATAAATAGTATTGGAAGCAGTACTAATTTTGATTTAGAAGATTTAGTGAAAAAGGCAGCAGACCAGGATCCAAATTATGAAATACTACAGGTGAAACTACTAAAGAAGGAGATGGTTGACTACACTCAAAACAAAAAAGGGCTGATCTGCTACAAAAATAGATTGTATATCCCCAATGTGGAAACTTTGAAAAAATAAATCCTGGATGAATATCACAAACAACCATATGCAGGACATCCTGGATAGCAGAAAATGGTAACAACTTTGAAAAAGAAGTTGTTTTGGCCAGGAATGAAAAGAGATGTAGCAGAATATTTAGCTAGATGCATGGAGTGTCAACTAGTTAAAGTTGAACATCAACATCCTGCTGGTCTTCTAAATCCTTTGCCGATTGCAGAATGGAAATGGGATACTGTTTCTATGGATTTCATAACAGGATTACCCAGAACCAAGTACCAGCATGACTTAGCTATGGTAGTAGTAGACACTTTAACAAAAGCTGCACACTTTATACTTGTAAATTCTACTTTTGGGACAACCCAAGTAGCAGATGTGTTCCTAAAAGAGATAGTAAGGTTACATGGGGTCTCAAAGATGATTATTTCAGACAGAGATGCTAAGTTCACAGCAGCCTTTTGGAAAGGTCTATTTGAAGGTATGGGAACTAAGTTGAATTTTAGTACTACCTATCACCCTCAGACCGATGGTCAAACAGAGAGAATTAATTAGATTTTGGAAGATATGCTGAGAATGTATGTGATGGATAGGCCATCAAAATGGGAAGACTACTTGCATTTAGCTAAATTTTCCTATAATAACAGCTATCAATCCTCCATCAAGATGAGTCCATTTGAAGCCCTCTATGGAAGGAAATGTCGTACTCCTTTGATTTGGAGCCAACCTGAGGACAAACTAATGTTGGGACCAGATGCTTTGCAAGAGATGGAAAGAATTGTTAAACAAATACAAATAAACATCAAGACAGCACAAGATAGACAGAAAAACTACGCTGATAAGAAGAGGGTACATCGAGAATTCAGAGTGGGCGATCATGTATATTTACGCATTAAGCCAAAAAAGAGCACACTCTATACTGGAAGTTGTGCAAAACTGGCTCCTAGATATTGTGGGCCTTTTGAAGTGTTAGAAAGGGTGGGACCAATGGCTTATAAGTTGGCCTTACCACCCCATGTTAAATTTCATGATGTGTTTCATGTTTCATTATTAAAAATATATGTACATGATGCTTCTCACATTGTTGATTGGAATGTGATACAGGTGGAACCAGAAGGGGAGTTCCTTCTAGAACCGCTTCACATATTGGAGCGGGAAGAAATTAAATTGAGGAACCGGACGATAGCAAGAGTAAAGATGCAGTGGAAGCATTTTACTGGTGAAGAAGCTACCTGGGAAAGAGAAGCTGAAATGATGGAAAAATATCCATTTTTGTTTGGAAAAAAAAGCGAACTCTAGTAGTTAGATATCAACACCGAGGACGGTGTTTGCTTTCAGAGGGAGAATATGTAAAACCCCTAGTTTATGTTTTTGGTTTTCAAAACTAGAAATTTGAACTTTAAATCCAAAGGGGAGTGGACCCCAATGGATAAGTATTTTTTGGATGTAATTAAGTATTTAATTATGGAAAATTAAATAAAATAATGCTGTGCAGATTGAACAAAATGAGAATTATGAGATCACTTGCTAAATCCATGAGGATGGAAAGAGGCAAATAATTTCCCCAAAAATCTTTCAAAAATCCTTGAAATAATTTATTTCCAAATTAGATTTTGAGGAAAATGTAGTTTCCCCAATGATGTGGAGAGTAGTTGGGAAGAGGTAAAAAAAGCTGGGAAAAGCAGAAAGCAGCTTTAAAAAATCCCTAAATAAGGGAAGCCTAGGCAAACAGGAAGAAAAAAATCTCGATATTCTGGACACAGAATTAGAAAAAGACTTTGGGGAGCAAAAGCTTAAATAAAATATTCCTAAACATATTAGAGGTTGGTCTAGAATGGAAGTGATCTCAGCCCGGGGGTGAGTTCTGGAGATAGAAGGACTCTACGATTGGGAGGACTGCTCAAGTACCAAAGTGGTATGCTCACAGTGTTATGAATGATTAAGAGTAATTGTTGTTAAGTGTAAAAGTTAATGACTATAATGACTGTAGGTACATATTACTTGCAATGTTTTGTTTTGTACTAGTGTTCCATACATTTATAGAAGGGTAGAGTAACTAAACTCTCTCAGTCCTACATAGTTGTAGGAACTAGAAATATGAGGACAAATCAGTCAGAAACTCTAAACCAGTCCTTGGTTTAAATCTAGAGATTATGTTACCTCATAATTTATAACTATGTAACTTTAATCTGTTTATGTTATAAATAGAAATAATTCAGTGAACATTAGGAAAACCCACAAACCTGTGTGTAGGAGGAATAAAGCACATACAGGGTAGAGCTATACATTTTTTGAATTAACTAAGTGAGGTACAGACATATAGATTTACTAAACAACAGTGCATGTCTATTTATAAATTTCCTTCTATAATAAGGATAGAATGGAAGAGTATATATTTTAGTACTATAGATTCTAGTGCTATATATATATATATATATATATATATATAGGTAGTAAAGAAATAGGGCTAAACCTGTTTAAAAATCATACAAACAATTTTGGGTCTGAGAATTATATATAAAACTGGTGTTAATATCCTTCCCAAACCAAGGGTCCAAACTTAATAATTACTGGAAATTATAAGTTGTGCATGTGAACCTCTATAAAATGCATACAGACTATACAAGCTGTGAAAGATAATACTTCCTGAATGATCTATATTATGTTTTAGAAGTGTAGTTTAAACACTAAATAGACCGAAAATGTTATGCTAAGAAAAACTATAAGTATATAGTTGCAGAAAACATTATAAGTGACTATTACAATGGAACCGCAAACTAAGGAGTATAAAGAGAGTCCACTGCTGGATTCATAGAATACACTTAAAATTATAGACTCTGTGGAAATGGTAATTTCTCATTCACTAACAGCTTGCAGACTTGAAAACTCTTGCAACAAATAGACTTATATTCATTTATGCTATTATAATGAGGAGGAACAGAAAGTAAAAATAAGACTAGCGAACTTATTACTTTCTCCCATTAAATTTAGGAGGACCATTACTGAAAGAAAAAATATTTAATAGGAGTATTAACATAAAAATAATAATCTGGAAACCATTAGAAAATATTATTGAGTTGTCAATAATAACAGAGACGAAGGATAGACACATTCTATATATATATATATATATATATATAAAATTTTGAAGCCACTTATGGAAATAGGCTATCATATTTCCATCATAACATTCCAGAATTTAATTATACAGGGAAATTCATCATACGAATGAAAATTTATTAACATTCCCAGTCTCTGGTAGAATTTAGTACTACAATAAAAACTTTTTATGGCAATAAGAACTTGAATTGTCTGAACAAATCCTGTATAATAACAATAATGGAGCCTGGTCGTACTCCGACTAATGACGCGTCGACATCAACCTGAAATTCCAGAAGGTAACGACGTCAAGTCGAGTGAATTTCAAATCCACCAAATACCACTGAATAAAACCCTCGATGATATTCGAACCTACCTGCAATAAAATGAGGGCAACAGGAGATATCGTTACAATAAGACGATATGAGGATACCCAGAACATAATATATGTGAAGGGAACACAAAAAATCAGGTTACCTTGGGAATGGAAGACGTTGTCACCAACTACGACCTGTAGTAGGAATACATGGGCATTGTAAAATCGTTCACCAAAATGAAAATAAAACACTAGAATAATTTTGTTCCATGAATTGACGGCTTACCCGAGGCAGTGATTGCTCACTTCGTGCCAGAGAAATTCGACGAATGAAATGGATGGCCTCAGTAACCTCACGAAAGACGAAGAGGAGTAAGTCGCTATCAAGAAACGATGGTAATGCTATACATCGTTAACAGGAAACAAGAATTTACATACTAGAGCAGAAAAATCTCCATGAGAGATTTGTTCAACTAAAAGAAAAAAAATAATATAACACAACGAGTTCTCGACAGTAAACGATAGAAAATAAATTGTTGCATTTAAAACTCACCTCTCGCACTGTCAACAGAACGTATTGCTATGGAGAAAAATACATATCAAGAGGGTAAGCCTCACGGTTAAATAGTGATGTGATCAGACTTTCATACCTGAAATTTAACACGATGGGAGATGGATATGCCGAAGCCTAGGAGAGCCAATGCCTCATGTATCCAATTTGCAGAGTCTCGGCACCGAGAGGCGGTCGGAACAAATGAGGAGCGAAAGAACAGTCTCGAAAATGAAATAGATATTTATGCAAATGCCTCCAAACCAAAAACAATGAAACCCTAATTGGATAGGAGAAATCTCCATCGTCCAAGTGGTCTTGGATCGATGGTGTGTACACGGATCGATTGGGCAGGATTGGCATTTAAGACATAGCCGTCCATCACTTAATTGTAAATCTATGGAATCGATCTCACAGTACCTCCAATCATGTCATAAGGTCTGCGTAAATTCAAGAGCCGTCTGGCATGGCATCTCGTAATGCCAACGTAGATAACTACAACTTTGAGCGTGGACGAAATGAAAGACAACAAAATTTAAAATCAATAGAGAGCCATCGAATATAGTGACGTGGAGACTTGACACAAGTTAATTGTCACAATAAATTCAACCAACTTTGCCAACGACGCAGCACGAGTACCCTGAAGTTAATGTGCCTACCTTTACAGAAAACTCATCATAAATAACATGTACGAGAGATATCATCGATGATCTAGGAAATACATTCGAAAGCGTGGCCACACAACCATAATAAATTCATACAAATGACATAAGTGTTAATCATGAATAGACCAATCGGTACATGGAAGAACCCACAATTTAAACATAGGGTTATCACTCTTGGAGCTATATGAAGAGATGAACCCAGTGATATGTATAAACGCCTCGAAAACTTGTAATATGGAAATTTGATGCACATGGAATACATAAAACATAAGTCGAATTAGGACCTGGTGAAATGTTGCATGGTGAGATACGTAAGGACCATAAAGAGACTCATGCAATGGTCTTGGGATCGAATAAAATTCGATAAGTGAGCATAGGGTAAGAGCGTAGCAAGGGCTCAAGAATATTAATAAGGTTAACAGTCATAGAGAAAGTTTAATAGAAGTTAAATAATGGGAGTTAGAAACTCCAGATTCAAGTTATAATAATAGTCTAAAGACAAATGAAAAAATCTCGTTACAAGGGTAACAACCCAAATAGTTAATTGGCGTCCTAGGAGAAGGGTAACCTTCAAGGAAAGAGTTAACAACGAAATTATAAAACAAAGTAGGGTCAACGTATCTTGTTAATGACTATAGAGATAATGGATCGAATTTATTTTTAAGCTGAGACATAAGTTTTTTTTTTTTTTTTTAATGTTGTGTGACAGAGAGACATTACATCGAATATGCAGTGCCTAACCCATAATTTCATGGGTGAAAAAAATATTAAACCAAGAACTGAAGTCATGTTCCAAACATGTAAACCCAGAATATAAATGATGTACAAAAGATGTAAACCCTAAAGAAGGATGCGTAAAGAGCATTTACCTCGTCTTTGAAGGAAAAGGGGCAGGAGGATTTATGAATTGAACCCAATGAATTTTCATAGTAACGTTGTGAGAAGGGTGAGGAGCATTACCCAAGTGACCACACAAAGAAGACATAAGGTTTACTTCATGCGTAAGTTAAAAATCCACGGTGAGATGGGTATTCCCAATTTAATGAAATCCAAAGATATAAAACAATGGAAAATGAATAACGAGAGGTTACCTCAGATTTTAATTCCGAGGGACCGACCATGCTATGGGATTTCACTCGCAATACAAAAATAGAAATTTAGGAGTAAAAAGCTGAAAGATTTAAGAACCAATACAATTATGCATTCATGCCAAAAATAAAACGCCGAGAAATTACTTTGTAAAATCCTTACCCTTGAGTAAAATGGCAGAGAAACACTATGCACAACGACATACTCTCATAGCCAACATACCATTAAACACCGTGAGTCAAATTCGTGATGGAATCAAGCTACCATGGCACCATGAATCGATTTACGAGGCATGAGGAATGGCGGCATAACCCTCTCGAAGCTCGACGGCCGCAACTCTTAGAGTGAAAGATTGAAATGAGGAAGAGAAGGGCAAGTAAAATCTTTAGGGTTTTCTTAACGCCTCTCGACCATATATCCTCTTCCCATCGATCTCAGCCATTCATCCGTGGCATCAAAAATGGTGAAGGCCACGTGAGGAGGACAAGTTGCACATGGCCTCTACCAAATGGCTAAGTCCGTGTGAGACACATCATGAGGTAGGGACAATATATTAAGTGTTTATGAGGTACGTATTAAGTCTTCGTTCCAAACCATAGTAGGAATATACATATGTTAAATAATGGGAGTAAGGGCATAGAGTATACCATAGTAGGACTATATGTAAGTTAAATATTTGGATTAAGGTATAGAGTATAGATAAAGGGTATAGGTAGGTTAATAATATTAACCTATAAGTGCTGCATGTAAATAATTAAAGAGTTAGAACTCCTTGAACTTAGTAAAGTATCCAATTTGCTAAGGCATCATAAGTAAGGGAATTGGTTAATGTGTAATGGTTAAAGAACCATGGCATCATAAGTAAGGGCATTGGTTAATGTGTAATGGTTAAGGAACCATTGTAACCTTAGTGTATGTGAAGTTAACTAAGGAAACATGAACCCTCCGACGTTAATTAAACATCAAACTTTTAAAAAATGTTAAGATGGTGAAGAGAGGTTGACGACCATTAAACCACAAGAATAAATAAATAAATAATTAGGACATGACATGTACATGTGTATTTTTTTTTATAGATTTCATAAACATATATAGATATACTGGTTATTTTTTTTCTTTATCAATTAACATTAACATTAAGTGAGAACATCATATATATTGTGATATGGAAACAATGTGTAATAAAACACTACGCTCCTATTAATCCAATCATTCATATATATATATAAATAATATAATCACGTAAACAACACAACACACATTTTAAATAGAAGAATCACCTCAACAGCACGGGAGATATTTTATAGAGAGAAGAGCAATCAGAAGTATTGAAATAAACTTTCTATGTAAAATATATGAATGATATAATCTTATTCAATAGGTATTCAATAACAAAGTAAATGTCTTCGACACGAATGATATCCTAGAGATGAATATCATTGCAATAACAAAGTAAATGTCTTGGACACGAATTATATACTAGGGATGAATATCATTGCAGTGCATTATATTTCCACACAGATGCAATAACGTCGTTGCAGCAACACTACAAATTCCAATCATTCACCGAATAGCTTTTGCTAAAGCTATTCGGTCACCTCAACCGCACATCAGTACACTTTTTATACATAGAAGAACAGTGACAGATATTCAGACATTTTAAGTTAGTTGGCCTCTAATAGATAAACCGGAATCCATTCGGACTTGCTGGGAACATCTGCATTGATAGCTGTGAGCAGGTAGTAACCGGGAGGAGCCACCGCAGAGGAGGGTGGAGCAGTTATGGAAACTAAATATGTGTTATTTGCCTTGGTCCTGACAACTTCCATGACAGCAAGCGAGAGCATTCTCTGGTGCATGGACATTGCGTGCGTGTTGAAAGGAGGGGCATATGCATGAAAATGCAAGTCCTTGATCCAAATGTCCGAAACAGATAAACGAACAATGAATTTGGAGTCGTACTTGATCTCCCTTGTCGAAATAGATGCAATGGCCGGTCGCAGATTGATATAAAGGAGGAAACAACAGATCCCATGCCCAAGAATTTTCGAAGAGGACACTCGAAATTAATTTTGTCAACTGTCGCTAAGAGATAAAAGAATTTTCGAAGAGGACACTCGAAATTAATTTTTTGTTTTCATTTAATTTACTAGTTAAGGCATGGTTATTCGAGCACTTAATAAAATCCACGTTTTTCGTTCGAAATGGGGTTAGCTCCGGGAGGTTATGATACTTATACTTTAGGTCCGATTACACCTATTATACACATCGATCTGCATTTATGAGTAACTTTTTTATTTATGTGTCTTTGTTTCTCTTATTTTAATTATGTGCTCATGATTTAAATCTATGCGTTATTATTTGATTTGATCAATTGCAGTCCGTTGAAGATTTATTTGATTCATGTATTCTCATTTATATACATACTATATAGAATGTATAAATAGTAGTATTTAGTTGAATTTCTATTTAATTGGATGTGCTACTGCAGGAAACTTATTTCCTAATTACAATAATTCTCTTAAATATTATATGAGCGCATCTTTCTTATTTCATTTATGCTTTCTTTAGTTACCTATACTACTTTATTTTGAGAAAATTAACAAACTAGTAATTGGCATGAACACTTTTAGTTTGTTATAACAATCAATGAATTCATTATCTCTTTCTCTTTTTCTCTATATATATACTTTGTTTTTTATACTACTTGTTTATGCGTTTTTGAGAAGCAATACAATACATGATATTGATTTTTGTCTTACTAGTATTACAACAAATAGTACAATACTCGAAATGTTGGAGTACTTTGTGTTAGTCTTTTTACATTATATTTTCTTTTGTTTTAATTTTTATTTATGTGCTATTATTAATTACTTAGATTGCATATTTGAATCTTTATTTTGACTTGCAGGTCCTTGTTATTATAAGTCTCCTTTCCATCTATATTTTGCGCACTTGTTTATTTGAGACATTGTGATATTAATAACTTGGTAATATTTATTTTTTGGAATTAGAAAATCTATTTAAAAATACATAAATACATGAAATTCTCCCTGAGGTGAGGGGACTGCAACCCTATTCACCTGAAGTGGGAGGGTTTTTAAACTCTTAGTGAATTTCTTCTTTGGATGTTCTTAATTATTAGAACAATCCAAGAACAAACAAGGGGGGAACCTCCAGGAGAGAAAAACTCGATTAAATAAGACAAGACATAACTTCCCTTACTATCATTGACAATCATATAGTTTCCTATGACCCAAAACACTAACTACTCATGGTCCCTTGCATAATGCAGGTTAAACTATATTATTTTATAACATTAATTTTAATCTAGTTGTAGGTTGAGTTGACACAAGGGTTGAAATAACACACAACTTTTTAAAAGAGAGGAATAATCTGTTTCTGAGTTTTTCTCAATTATTAGAACAATCCAAGAACAAACAAGGGGGGAACCTCCAGGAGAGCAAAGCTCGATTACATAAGACAAGACATAACTTCCCTTACTATCACTGACAATCATATAGTTTCCTAACACAAAAATGGCCTAACACACAAATGTACCCCAAGGGGAGGTGGAGGAGGTTTTGTACTAGTCTGTATAGTGGCTTTGAATCCGATTATCACTAGAGAAGGCACAAATGAAGGAAAAATCCTTGTGCCTCACACATGCATCAGTGACCTATTCAATTAAGGGTGTGGGATAAATATATGTGGGGAATTATTTGTTCAAATCCTAAAAATTAGTATATACTTGAATGATCCCCTGCTTTTTCATGAAACATACACGGTTGGAAAGCCACAATGTGTATGCAATGGGATATCTAAATCTTCTTTTGGTAATCTTAACAATGATTATGGAAACAAACATTTATAATAACTATTAAGTAACTATTTTGAAATACAAATATGTACCATGTAAATATATATATATATATATATATATATATATATATATATATATATATATATATATATATATATATATATATATATAATTAATTTAATTAGCTTAAACTATTTTAAAATTTTTATTAAATAATAATCTGAAATAAAGTAATAATTTAGTTAATTTTTGCTTTCAATCTTAGAAAGGTGAGAATGTATCACTAATTTTTTTTTATGCCAATCCATTTCTATTGGTTATTTAATTCATATAGTTACACTATTCCAAATAAATTGTTCTAATTTCTTTCTTATTAAAATTTAAATCTTAATTTAATATAAAATGATATAAAATTTGGGTGAAATTTATCGATAGTGATAATATTTATAATAAAAAAAATATCATATCATATGTATTTGGAAGAGTATTATATTTTTAGCTCAATGGAATACAATGAATTCAACAAATTATTTGAATAATGAAAAATAATGATATATTTTTAAGTGTGCTTTATCGCATTTATAATTTTAACAATAATGTTGAATAATGTTGATTTGCGATGATTTTGTTATAAGCGTTACTATAAGTTTTTAAAAAATGGTATTCAAAAGCCTATTTTTCTCTTATGAAAATAGATTTAAAAGTTTTTTTTTTTTAAAAATTTTTTTTTTAAGAAAAAAGATTTTAAAGTTTTTTATTAAACTATTTTTAAAAATTAAGAAAATTAAACTTGAAGAGAAATGCATTTTTTGGAAACAATTTAGAAAAAATATTTGAAATTTTCTTATGGCCTAGGTTAAAAACCAACTCTACAAATAAGTTATGATTTAGTGTGTTCTTTTTAAATTGTCTAACTATCTAAAATATTATGAAATTTTAACATTTAATACTTTTAAAAAATTGTCATAAAATTATTCAAAAAATATAATTTTTAATGTTTTATGAATATTATTTAAAAAATGAATTCCTACCTTGAAACTTGTAAAAAAATATTCTAAAATCATGAAAATCAACAAAAATAAATAAATAATTATTGTTAAAAAAAAAGGAGTGGTCTTGTAAAACCTCCCATAAAATGTCCTCTTTATTTATTGAAAAAAAAATCGTAAATTTATAAACGTGCCTTGAAAATATATCCACTTGAAAATTATTATTTACATATTATATAAATATAAAATAAAACTATAATAGACATAAATTTAAGATATAACTATGAATGTTTTTTTACTACCAAAAGGAAACTTGTATTCTTATTATAAATAAGGAAAAACATTTTACATATACATAGTTTACATGTGCATTCAGTGTGGATATACCTTAATCTGTCCATGGTTATCCCAATACAAAAATAATCATAATTGTATACCAAAATATTCTTTCTAACAAGCTCATCGGAAAAGATAAAAAACAAGGAAAAAAAAATTTCTTGTTCTTAAACAATCATTGTATCATGTGAATAATTCCAACAAAAAATGCAAATATATACAAAATGACTGCAGTGTAGCTATGGATAATTATATTATTTTCCATCCATCATGATGCTTTTAGAGTGGAAAAGGTAGAGGAATCAACTCATTGGACCATTTTTACCAGCAGGACGTAGCTTTGCATAAATAGAATTTGAAACCTTGCAGGAGCGTTTGAAAGAATCAAACAACGATTTTTGGGGGTTAAAATTTGTCTCTTTAGAGAATCGCTTTTTTATACTATATTATACACACAGAACTTTGAAACAACACAAGAATCTCATGAATGGGAGTATGTATGCGAAAGTTATGCCACTTAGAAGTTGGCCTTTTTGTTTTCACCACCATAGTTCGAGAGGATGCCAAATCAACCCCCATTATTCATGGTAAAGGGGTTATTTAGGTTATTACAATGTAGAAGACTCTGTAAGATTTTATATTTTAATTATGGTTAAAAATTGAGATAGTCAAACCTAACCATTAGTAGGTTGTCAGGTTGTGTTATAATCAGGCCACTATGAGGAAAATGGATTACATTCTTTGGATTGCATGTGTTCCATAGTTGAAAAAAGTAACCAAGAGAGATAGGACGTAGATCACTCAAAGAGGATTTGTGCATTATAGGATCACATAGGTCACAGGTCATACTTCTTTGTACTCACAACCATATTTACATTCATAGAAAGAGAGTGGAGCAACCTCACCTTCCAGTTGGGTTTTTCTCTCGAAATGGTTTCCCATAGGATAAATTGTGTTAAATGTGTGTGTCGGATGTTTATTTTGTTGTTCGTTATTTTCTGTATAATTTTGATTCACATGCATGCACTATTAACAATAAAATTTACATATATTGAAATTTAAGAAAGTTGTAATAGTGTATAATTTCATATTTTAAATATTATTTTATTAGATCTATTGTGATGAACTGTCTAGTGGAATATCCATGGAAGATTACGGGTCATACATGTGTATGTGTGTTACGGTCTGACCTTAGCCCCTTTATTATTTTAATAATCCCAAGAGGTCTCGTAAGAGTCATGATTAGTTAGCTTAATAAATAAATCTCATAAGCATTGTAAGTGGTTGACCCACATTATACAAAGGGAGTGACAATTATTTATAACATGACATAGCTAATAAAGAAAGTGTTTAACTTGCATTATGCAAGGGACCACAAGTATTTAGGGTTTTGGGTCATAGGAAACTATATATTGTTAGTGATAGCAAGGGAAGTTGTGTCCTGTCTTATGTAATCGAGGTTTTCTCTCTTGGAGGTTTCCCCCTTGTTGGTTCTTGGATTGTTCTGGTAATTTAGAACAACCAAAGAATAAATTCACTAAGGTTTAGAAAAACCTCCCGCTTTAGGTGAAGAGAGCTTGCCTCTGCTCACCTCAAGGGGAATTCCATGGATTTAATGGATTTTCTACTTCAACAAATAAATATGACCAGGTTATTAATATGAGAGTGTCTCAAAGGAACAAGTGCTCAAGTTATAGATGGAAATTTGACTTATAATAACAATAGTCTGCAATTCACAACAAAGATTCAAATATGTAATCTAAGTAATTAGTAATAGCACACAAATAAAAATTAAAACAAAACAAAATAGAATGTAAAAATTCCAACATAAAGTACTCAAACATTTTGAGTATTGTACTATTTGTTGTAATACTATTACAACATAGATTAATATCTTGTAATATCTTGTATTGTATTGCTTCTCAAAAGTGCATAAACAAGTAGCATAAAACACACACACAATATATATATATATATATATATATATATATATATATATATATATATATGATAATGAATTCATTGATTGTTATAACAAACTAACAATGTTCATGTCAATTACTAATTTTTTTATTTTCTCAAAATAAACTAGTGTGGGTCACTAAAGAAAAAATAAATGAAATAGAAAGCGTGCACTGATATAATATTTAAGAGAATTATTTTAATTATACAAGAAGTGTCATGCACTAGCACATCTAATTAAATAGAATTTCAATTAAATACTTCTATTCATACATTCCATATAGTATGTATATCAATGAGAATACATGAATCGAATAATCCTTTAATAGACTGCGATTGATCAAGTCAAAGAATAGTGTATAAATTTAAATCATAAGAAAATAATGATAATAAGAGAAACAAAGAAACATAAATAAAAAATTTACTCATAAATACATATTATAGAACCTTCAAAATATGTGTAGATTAATATGTACAAGAGGTGTAATAGGACATTTTTTTTTTAATGGATCCTTAACCGAAAAATCAAGATATGGTCTTCGGCAAAGGTATCCACTATGAGAAGTAAGAGATCCTACATAAATGGTATGATAATATTATATAATCGACGAAGATATCCTACATAAAAACTGCAAAAAAAACCAATTTCTTCTGCAAAATTAGAAATTCAATGTTCAATGCTACAAGCAACTGTCAATTGAAATTTCATAATGTCTTCTGAAAAATCAGAAATTTAATGTTCAATTTTACAACCAACTGTCACTTGAAATTTCCTAATGTCTTAAGGCGATAATTATGCTCTATATATCTAGTTCAGCTCTCCAAGTGACGGTATTGACCTCAACCATGTGACTATTGGTTGCAACAAACTAACCATTTCCAATAAGGCAAACACGAACCACTCTCATGTTTGGTTGTAACAAAACACTCTTATTCTAACCTATATTATCATTGAAATGGAATTCTATTAGTTTAGGTTTATCTTCATTTCGTTTCATCCGAATTATTAGTTTCATTGACCTATTTATTTTGGAATATGGGTTACACTGTTTTAAATTAATTAATAAGTATTATAAGGCTGGTATTATTTTGATTTACCTATTTTTTATTTTGTAATATAGATTACAATGTTTTAATTTAATTAATAAGCATTATGAGGATGGTAGGGTTTTAATTAATAAGCATTATGAGAAACAGAATGTTTGCTTCCTTCTCTAGGCTATTGCTTTTTCCTGAAAGTTTATTTTAAAACTAGATTTTCCGCTTTCTAGTTTTATTCTTACCTATTCTCGGTAACTTTCCACTTCACTGAGGCTTTTATTAGATATTTTTATCCCATCTAATAAAATTTATTTTATTTTATTTTTCTCCAAGGATTTTTGGAGAATTTTGGGAAAGTCTTAGGAATCTAGTCCATCCTCATGGATTTGACTTCCTGGTCTCAATTTACTCTATCTTTACACCATGATATTATTTCAACATTTATATATTAATTTCCACAATTAATATATATTTCAATATTTTATTTCTAAGGTCCCCCGGACCTTTATGTGTATTCTCTATTTATAGAATGCCAAAAATATGGATATTACATAGTCTCCCTCTAAAACAAAACACTATCTTCGGTTTTTTCCATTCTCTCAGTTTATTCAGTGATGGTTATGTTTCTTCATCTTAACTTCTTGTTCCCCAATAGCATTCTCAAGTGCGAAGTGTTTCCACTATGCTTTCACCCGACCTATTGTTTTATTTGGACGAAAGTTCCTTGATTTCTTCACCTATATCACAATTCAATCAACCACGTGAGCAGATTCATGTACATAAAATTTTTTCTAACAATGAAATATGAAACCAATTTTTATATGGCGAAGTAGAGCGATTTTATAATCTCACTCCAACCCTCATTTCCCCGCAATATTGACGTGTTTCTCAGCATAATTTTCAGAATGAAATCTCATATTTGTGAATTTAATCTTTATATGTATACTTGATCTCCATTTTTGAATTCAAACAAGATGAATTTACTTTAATATTCTGATGATTCTTCAATTAACTCCAACTAAGTGGAGTGTGGCCTTTTTTTTCATACAAGGTTCCTGACTCACTTAAGTCCCTGGAAGTCTGATAATTGTATTTGTATGAAATTTCTACTAAATACATAAAGTATTCCCTATTATTGGGTTTTTTTTTTTTTTTTTCTATCACATACTTTCCTAGTATGTCTTGTAATATTTTCTTTGATCTCTCTGTCTGTTTAATTGTATGAGGATAATAATATGTATTGCAATTCAACTTTATCCCCCTTCCTCCAGACTTGATTTTCCCAAAAGTATATGTACTTTTGGTATCTCTATCAGAGAGATACATTTTGTGATTCTATGGAGTTAAAGATTTATTTTCTGAATCCTTTGGTCACATGTGATGTGCCAACAATGGTCACATGTGATGTTCCATTGTAAAGGAAGAAGTGTACTATTTTCATTAGAGTATTCATTATTCTCACAATTTCGTCATGTTGTTACTTGGTACTTAGTAGTCCCGACTTAAATTCCATTGATACCACTTCTTTCTTCTATTTTGAATTAAAGAGGGAATTTAATGTAGTAGTAGGATACTAAAGTTCTACTTTACCTTGTTTCCCTTTCCTCCATGACGCCAAGATTTTTTTTCTCTACCTTCCTCTTCATCCCTCGTCAAGTATAATTTCTCTTCAAGATTATTATTATCTTGGTATAGCTAGATAGCCTGCATAAGGTCTCTGACGGTACTCTGGTTGTATTTATCTACTATTTCATGGTTTATCATTGAAACCTTACAATTTTATACTCTTTACTTGTAATAATTAGTTTTGGCTGATTTTTTATCTATCATACAATTTCATCTTACTGAAATCTTACCTATCGATGGTTTTTCAACAATGTTCCTTGCATTTTTTCTCCTACTTCAATTCTTACACTACTACATGTATGTGCCATAATTTGATTGGTTTGTCTTCTTACAGATCAATAATTCAGTTTTATTTTCCTTCCATTTATTACATTGAGGAAATTTACCACCATGCATATTTTGCATCACTTTATTTGCGTAAAGGAATATTTATGACATATTATCACTAACTTTACCTTTCTTCTGGCTACTATTTCCACGTTTTAAGGTAATTATTACCTCAACCAATTCTACTTCATAGACTACAAAACTTCATTCATGTTTCTTCAAATTTCAACTTTCGAGATTCATACACTATTTATGCATTATTTTGCAGCAATCGTTTTGTAAGTCTCTCTATATTATTTTTCAGTATACATTACCACTCCTTATTTGAATCAACAATTTTCAATGTAGTACTAAATTTCCTTTTTAGTTGTTCAAAACTAATTTGGCACTTAATTTTTCCACTCACATTTACCTTCTCCTCTTTCTGTAATGTAAAAAATCCTTTTGAATTTTATGGTATTATTTGGCAATACTCCTTATTTCTCGTATTTCTAGTATCTCATTGGATTTAGGTCAATTCAATATTACCTTTTTCTGATTTATCACCAATCTCTCTTTAGAATTTTCATATTCAATTATTAACTCTTGGGTTTTTGTGAAACTCACATTGGTTGAGTTTTACTTGTAGTTACCGTTCTCTAAGTATTTGTAACACTATGCTACAATGTTCTTATCCCTTTTAATAGAGAATATCAGAACATCTTCTATTAATTATCATGCTAACTTGTTCAATTGTTTCAGTAGCATATTGTTCATTAAGTACCTGAATGTAGGACAGTAACATGGTTTTTTTAAGTCCAAAAGTTAAATTTCCAACCTTATAATGTCCTTATCCAGTTCAAAATAATGTCTTATAGATGTTTTCTTCCCATTTTATCAATTAGTTCATATATTTTTGTAAAATTTGACCAGTTTTTTTATAGTTAACTGGTTTAATTGTCTAATTGTATAGACATCTAGAAGGTGTGGTCCTTCATTTTTGAAATCAAGGCACTCTTTGTTTAATATAGTTCTTGTCTAATTGAAATATACCATTTGTAATTTAACTTTTAGTTCTTATTGTTCAGGACTATTCACTCTATACATCCTTGAATTTTTTTTCTAGAATTACTTTTTTCATATTTACATTTTCTTAACTGTAGATAAGTCTCCCACATACTCCTTCTTGTTGGCTGTCCCAGTTCCCCAATTTGGGTAGCATACTTGACAACTTTTTCCTTGTTGTTCATTCTTTTTGTAATGTAAAAATATGTTTAATGGTCATTAGTTTTTTTTTTCCCATTTATTATAACAAATTTTCCTATTTACTTAGATTAAGTACGCACTTTTCAAGAAATTCACCATTTCTTTCTGTGGTTCCACTTAATCCATTTCCACTAAAAGATCACACGACTCTATAGGAAGAATATTTGATTGGAATTATATACCATTTTATTTTAATTTTTCAGACAATTTAGTTAGTTGATGAGTGACCTTCTTCTTTGTTCCTGAAATTTCCTGTACCACTCAAGAGTATTGACATTTTTTGGTTTTCAAACTACCTTTTTCCACTATCTTGAGGCTGATACAATTTAAATTTGCTACTAAATCATGTAAAAAAAACACAGATTGGTCAGAATGTGTACCTGCAATTTCAATCATTGCTAACTGATTTTTAGTTTTTCTGTCTCTTATTTCTGCTAGTTTTTCAGCGTTTCGATCTAGTCTTTTTATGGCTGGTAACACGGTCTTATTTTTCTAATAGCAGTTTAGAATTGTTACTTTCAATTCTGTCTTTTTAGATGTGGTTTTGACAGTTCAGAATTCACTATACTTTGGCCTTTTCTCCCCTGATGTAAGGAACATATCGAAGAAATTTTGTGAATCTCATCACAATTTCGTCTAATATATGTTGAGATTGCAACTAGATGAGGAGCTTAGTGGAAAGAAGTCGCCTTCACTAAGTGGGCCCGCAGGGTATTTTTGGCGCAAAGTCTATTTTTAGACTATGTCTATTTTTAGACATGTCGATCATATTCTATGAGTTGCAGGATGCTATTTGTGGATGGTTGGTCAAGTTGGAAAAATAGATGGACTTATATTTTTAGACATATTGGGCGGAATCTATTTTTAGATTGCGAGTCTAAAAATAGATATGTCGAATATTATTAGCTCTTAATAATATTTGGACTATAAACATTATCTTATTCTCTTGGAGCACTTCAGTTAAGTGCACAGATGTGGCACAGGAGCTGACAGAAGGAATTATGCTATTACTCAGGGTTAAGTGGAGCTATAACATGGAGACTTCATTTAGAACTCATGTGACAGTGTTTGGTGGAGTTATTGAGGTAGTTGGTGGAGTTGTGTTCAGTTTAACTTAGTTAGACACAGTTGAGCTAGTTGTATCTAGTCTAACTGATTGATACACTAGTGAGAGTGGTGTGAATTAATTATTAATTAATTCACTAATTATTAACTCATAAATCAACTAAAGAATACATCAATTAACTCGCAAAGGTATGGACGCTTCATGGAGAATGTGCTGAGTAGAAAGAGCAAAGCAGACTATTACTGTGGATTATACTGTAAATTGTAAAGAGATTTAACACATTGATGGAGAAGCCAATGAGGATTGCGCAAAGGTATAGAATGGTTGAATGAACTCGATCTCATGATTATCCATATTGGATTGCGCAGTAGAGGCAGGCTAAAAGGTGGAGCAGATTGGAGCATGTGTTTTGTATGATCTGAGCTTGTGTAGTGTGTAACAATTGGAGATTGTACTGAGAGCTTGTGAGGAGTTTGTACAATGATTGTTACATGATCTCTATCATTATAATATACAGATAGTTGGGGTTTTTCAGCTTTAAGCTTTCCCATAAATACTGTGTTTATATGTGTGATTGTTTATGGTTTTAATGTGCGCATGCGATTGTTTAATTTCCGCAAATTGATGATCAATAGTAGAAGAGGTTATGTATTATGCATGAAGCTCAAATAGTGTGTGATCAGGATAATCTCGGTGAATAATTTAATAGTTATTCAAATTTCTACATGGTATCGGAGCAATATTGATCATTTGAGCAATTGCAAAACATTGAAGCGGTTGAGTTTTGTGCTGGTGGAGTTCGAATTTGCAGCAGTGTTTTCTTGGTGTCGAAGTTGAAATGTCTTTCAACGGATTGCGATTGGAGTATGCCCTTGAGGGAAACTCGAATTATATTGCATGGAAGGACATGATGGAGGCGGTGCTAGATGACAATGGGTTGAAGGAGTTCATAGATGCTGAAGTCCCAAAGCCTACTTCTAGCGATGCTGCCATAATTGAGGCTTCGCAAAAGAAGACAGCAAAGTGTCGAAGGATGCTGTTGGAGGGCGTGAAGGATCACATAGTGTCCAGCTTGCATGGTAAGGCTTATCCATTCTTGATGTGGAAAGCCTCGATAGATTTATTCCAAAGCAAGAGCGACCAGAGGAAGTTGGCACTCAAGGATAAACTCAGAAACATAAAGATGGAGAAAGGTGACAATATGCCCAAGTACCTCATGAAGTTCACCCAATGTAGGGATGAGCTGGGAAGTGTGGGGGTGACTGTAGATGATGAGGAATTGGTGAGCTTGGATCTCCTTGGGCTTCCGAAGAGTTGGAACTCCTATTAGAACTCTGTCAATGGTCGGGAGAAATTGCCAGGATGGGAGCGACTTTGGTTAGATCTTGTGCTAGAGGAGATAAGGCGTAGTACCAGGGACGGATCATCATCAAAGAACTCTGATGAAGAGAATTGTGCTTTGGTTTCCAAAGCAGAGAAGGGGAAGAGCAAGAAAGCTTCTCATTCCAGTGCGAAAGGAAAGAAGCAGGACATGTCCAAGGTGAAGTGCTTTCACTGTCACCAACACGGACATTATGCCACAAATTGTCCGCAGAAGAAGAAAAATAAGCATGCTGCTGGATCTGCAGTGGGAGAGGCCTTAGCCTCGTAGTTTGAGCTGGATTTTTTGTTGATCGCATGCTTGGTCTCAAGTGTGATGGGATTAGTATGGTTCTTGGACAGTGGTGCGTCTTTTCACATGACTAGAGATCGAGATCTGTTTTCAAATCTGGATGAGAAAGATCTTGGAGTGCACATCGAGATGGGCGATGATGGTAGATAAAGTGCGACCGGTATCGGTACCATTTCCTTTGAGAGGGAGTCTGGTAAACCCTTCGTATTGAAGGAAGTGATGCATGTTCCAGAATTGAAGAAGAATCTTATCTCTGTGGCGATGTTAGAAGACAAGGGATATGATGTTGTCTTCAGCAAGGGAAAGGATTTCCCGCACAAAGAGTGAAACCGGTGAGACCTCGGGAGGATAGGGGTCTGCCAGAACTCTTTACTAATTATATGTAGATGACGCCATCATCGGGCAAAGCAAGGCAGAAGGAGTGGTGAGCCGGGATGATGGCGAGCTGTGGCACCTGAGATTGGGCCACCTTCACCATGGAGCTTTGAAGATACTGCAACAGATTTCTACTGGGCTTCCTAAGGGCACTCTTGCGCAGTCAGATCAGTGCAAGGGGTGTACCTTGGGAAAATTTGTGAAAGCCACCTTTCACGAGAAGGATAGTCACGCCACGATGATCCTTGAGAGAATTCACACAGACGTGTGTGGACCTTTCTCAGTAGCTTCGACAGCAAAGCACAGGTATTATGTGATATTTGTTGATTATTTTTCTCGTAAGTGCTGGATCTTCTTCATGCAGAAGAAGAGTGAGACATACTCAAAGTTCTGTGAGTTCAAGGCACTAGTTGAGAAAGAATCGGCGAAGCAGGTGAAGGCTCTTAGGAGTGACAATGGTGGTGAATTCATCTCTGGCGAATTCAAGGACTTTTGTAGCGCAGAAGGAATTTGAAGAGAGCTCATAGCACCTCATAACCCATAGCAGAATGGGGTTGCTGAGAAGAAGAACAGAACGATTGTGGGTGCTGCACGGGCGATGTTGCATGATCAGGGCCTTCCCGTACACTTGTGGGCTGAGGCATGCAATACTGTAGTATATGTGCAGAACCATTGTCATCACAGGATACTTGGCATGAGTACACCTGAGGAGGCATTTTCTAGTAAGAGGCCTGATATTTCCCATTTGAGGACTTTTGGTTCACCTGTCTACATGCATGTGACGAAGGATGCCAGGAAGAAGCTGGAGCCGACCGTAGAGGTTGGGATATTTTTTGGGTACACTGATATGCCCCACAACTATCATGTGTATTTTCCAGACAGTCGCAAGACTGTTGTGTGACGGGATATCAAATTTCAGGAGGAGAAAGCCATGAAGTGTTCGCTTGAGAGGGAGCCACACTTGCATGCAGATGAGGAGCTATTAGTTCCTAAGGAGGAGCTTCTGGATGTGGATCAGCCACAAGAGGAAGTTCATGGAGTGGAATAAACCACTCATGCAGCGCCAACCATCAGAGGGCGTGCTCACCATAAGCCGAGCGAATCGGCTCGGGATAGAAGGAGAGGAGCACCCACATCACGTTGCAGTCAGATAACGTACCACCGACTCGCATATCGGATACATGGCTCTTGTGAGCAAGTGTATCGTGACAGAGCCATCCTCTTTCGAGGAAGCCGTGGAGGATCCTGCATGGGTAGATGCCATGGTGGAAGAGTATGATTCGATTTTCAGAAACAGTGCATGGGAGATTGTCCCAAGGTCGGAGGGGAAATCAATGGTGGGTTCGAGATGGATCTACAAAGTGAAGCAGGTAGCTGACCGGAGTGTGAAGAAGTACAAGGCAATATTTTTTTCCTGAGGCTTTTCATAGATAGAGGGGATCGATTATGAGGAGACCTTTGCACCTGTCGCAAGGTATTCTTCCATACGGACGATTCTTGCTCTCTCAGTGCAGATGGGTTGGCACATTCATCGGGATGGTTCATCAAATGGTGTTCTTAAATTTAGCGGACAGAGGAGGTGTACATAGAGCAGCCCGAAGGTTTCGAGATCTTCAGCAGCGAGTCGCATGTGTGCAGGCTCAAGAGAGCGTTGTATGGGTTGAAACAAGCACCTCGTGCTTGGTACACATGGATAGACAATTATTTCACCGGACTTGGATTCTCCAAGAGTGAGGCGGATCCTAACCTATACCAGATTGTGGTGGAGGGTAAGTTGTTGATCATTTTACTTTATGTAGATGATTTGATTTTGACAAGTGATGAGCTGTTGATACTCTCGTGCAAGGAGGATCTTGCAAAAGAGTTTGAGATGAAGGACTTGGGCCTCCTTCATTATTTCCTGGGATTGGAAATTTGGCAGCGCGGTGATGGGTTGTTTGTTTCTTAGGGTAAGTATGCCCAGGAGATACCGGAGAAGTTCAACATGCATGGTTGCAAGCCTGTTGATACTCCTCTTCCTGGTGGATGGAGGAAGGAGGATGCTACTTCGGCGGAGGTAGTGGATGCCACTGCCATCGGCTGGGCTGGTGGGGTCACTTATGTATTTGGTCAATACACGACCCGATATATGCTATGCAGCTAACCAAATTTTCACAAGCTATGGTTAAGCCTACCAAGCTATTCCCGAAGGCGGTGGCAAGCATGTGGTCATGCTATCTCAGGGTGTGCACACGGATATGGATTATGGTACAGACAGTCGGATGAGGTGAAGCTATGTGGCTTCATGGATGCAGATTGGGTAGGGAGCCCAACGGACAGAAAGAGCACATCTAGAGGGATTTTCAGTATTGGGTCGACAGCAGTTTCTTGGTACAGCAGGAAGAAGAGATCCGTGGCACTCAGTTCAGCAAAGGCCGAGTATATGGCAGTGAGTTTGGCTGCATGCAAGGCTATATGGATGAGGAAGATCCTGGTCGGGTTGTTCGGTCCACACTTAGATTCTACTATGATTTATTGTGATAATAAGAGTTGCATCAAACTCTCGGTTAATTCAGTATTTCATGATAGATCTAAACACATTGACATCCGATATCATCATATCAAAGATTGTGTGCAGCGGAAGATCATGTTACTTTCATACATTCCCACGGAGGATCAGGATGCTGATATCTTGACGAAGGCACTCACCAGGAGCAAATTCGAATACCACAGGGGCAGGATAGGGGTTGCAGATAATCCTTATCTTGTTGAGAGGGAGTGTCGAGATTGCAACAAGATGATGAGCTTAGTGGAAAGGAGTCGCCTTCACTAAGTGGGCCCGCAGGCTATTTTTGGCGCAAAGTCTATTTTTAGACATATGGATCATGTTCTATGAGTTGCAGGATGCCATTTGTGGATGGTTGGTCAAGTCGGAAAAAATAGATGGACTTCTATTTTTAGACATACTGGGTAGAATCTATTTTTAGATTGCCAGTCTAAAAATAGATATGTCGAATATTATTAGCTCTTAATAATATTTGGACTCTAAACATTATCTTATCCTTGGAGCACTTCATTTTGAGTCGCGTATGTGGTGCACATGCAAATTTACGTATGAAATTACGCTATTCCTGTGGTTTGAGCTTACTGCATGGTTGACTTCATTTAGAACTCATGTGATAGAGTTTGGTGGAGTTGATGAGACAATTAATGGAGTTGCGTTCAGTTTAATTTAGTTGAGCTAGTTGTATCTAGTCTAACTGATTGATACAATTAGTGAGAGTGGTGTGAATTAATTATTAATTAATTCACTAATTATTAACTCATAAATCAACTGAAGAATACATCAGTTAACTGCAGTGCATGGACAGTTTCAGTGGAGACCAGTGGAGAGGTAGGTGAAAGAGCAGTGTGACTATCAGTTGTGACTATACTGGTGCATGATATTTGCACACACATTGATGGAGAAGCCAATGAGGATTGCGCAGTACATACTGGTGGGATTTGAACCTTGATCTCATGATTATCCATATTGGATTGCGCAGTAGAGGCTGGCTAACAGGTGGAGCAGATTGGAGCATGTGTTTTGTATGATCTGAGCTTGTGTAGTGTGTAACAATTGGAGATTGTACTGAGAGCTTGTGAGGAGTTTTTACAATGATTGTTACATGATCTCTATCATTATAATATACAGATAGTTGGGGGTTTTCAGCTTTAAGCTTTCCCATAAATACTGTGTTTATATGTGTGATTGTTTATGGTTTTAATGTGCGCATGCGATTGTTTAATTTCCGCAAATTGATGATCAATAGTAGAAGAGGTTATGTATTATGCATGAAGCTCAAATAGTGTGTGATCGGGATAATCTCGGTGAATAATTTAACAGTTATTCAAATTTCTACAATATATACTAGAAACCAAAAAATTCTGTTCAAAGTCGTCATAAGACTGAAAAATAGAATGGACCATGCGTTGTTAGCAACTTATGAGTAGAGCGTAGCTCCACGTACGAGTATTGCTCTGAGTGCTAGTTGTCGAATGTAAGGGAAATAGATTAATCAAGGATCAATAGTTAAAAATGTTAATGGTTTCCAAAATGGAGATATAAAAACATTTTTAATGTATTCCAATGTTAGATAAACCATAAATATAATTGGGAGGATATTTAATGTTATCCCCAATTACTTAGATGGATTAATAAAAACATACGTAAGGTATCAACTTAATTGACTAGATATGCTTCAAAGGGCTCCCTAGTGGGATAACCTTAATAGTAAAACTAATATCTTATGAAATTATAGAGAAGTGTCTCATAAACCTCAGAGAGTGAGTTAGTAGAGAAAAAATGGAAGAAAAATTAAGTACGTTACATCATCAAACATATGTAGACTAAATAATACCTTTACAAGGCTGACATGGTGACTTTGGATAATGTGAATACTCCACTAGCATTGATTACCTCTTTCATGCCATACGAAATGATATATTTCCTTCCTTAAACCAAGCTTCTGCATTGAGAACTATTCTTTGATGAGTAAAAACTTGTAACTATGGCATCTGACACATCCAAGCCAAATATTACATTTATATAGCATGTATGATAATTTCACACTATATAATTTAAGGTCGGATAAAGTCTAAAGAATTAATAATTTCATAAGGGACCTATAGGTTGTCATAACACCCTAAACCTATGTATAATACATTGTTCAATGTGAAGATCTAAGTGTTTGAGTCAAAAGAAATATCTAAGACTCATAGGTCTTATGTGGGGCTTTGGGACACTGAACAGAACATAAAAAAGGGATATAAAGAAATGGTTATTTAATTAATCATTTAGTTTTAATAACACTATTAATGATGGTAAGCTTGAAAATGAATTTCACTTTTATAGTTTAGTTATACTAATAACATTTTTTCTTTGCAGATTATAAGTATTTTTAGTTTTAACAAGTGTAAATTCATCTTAAACTTGGATATATAGAGAGGTTGAGTTTATTAAGGTATAATTTTTTTTAATATTTAATATGAATAAATTAATAAATGAGATGGAATTAAATGATTAAAAATTTACATCTTAAGAAATTTGATCCCTTTAGGTTATTGTTAAATTATGATTTAAAATGGATTTATGAGATTTTATGTATTTAAATGGAGTCACATAGTTATTTAATATGAGTTTATCTTGATTTATATGTTTAGATGTTGTCATGTACTATAATACCCCTGATTTATAGCTATTATGTTTATGTAAATAAGACAAAGACTTTGTGGATCTATGGAACAATTTTGTTGTTGGAGGAAATATTTTAATTAATAATGATTGATAAAAATTGTATCAATTTTGTGAAGACAGAGTAATAGAGAGATCTGGAAATTCTTATCCATGAGGATAGGATAGAATTTCATACTTTTCCAAATTATCCAAAAAAAAAATCCTTTGCAGAAAAAAAAAATAGAAAATTAAATTAGATAGAAGAAAATATCTAAGAAACCCGAGTAAAGAGGAGAGTTACTGGGAAGAGGTAAGAAAAACAACGCTGAGGAAAAGCAAGTTTTAAAGAAATCTTTTGTGGGAAAAAAAAGTAAGGTTTAGGCCATGGGAAACAATAGGCAGAATAATGGGATGTCGTTAGGGAAATTTTTTGGGGAAAGATTGGCTTAAGAGTGCCATCACTAATGTGACAAGAGGTTGTCAACACTGGGGAAAATTGATCTCTGCTCGGGGCAGAGCTCCAAGGAGAAGCTCGTGGTTGGGAGTGAAATCATCTTTACAAGTTGGTATGCAGCATGTAGAAAGTTTTATATTAAATTTCTTGTGTTTTAGTAATGATTAGAAGCGTCAGCTTGTATAAGTTATTAGAAAAATTCTTCTTTGTAATAAGGGATTAAAGTTATATTGAACAAGGGTGTAATGGTTATGTATGTTAGTCACTTATGCTTTGTCAATACTGTGTTATGTATTGTTTTCGACACTGTGTTAGGTACAGTGTCAATATTGTGTTATGTACAATTGTCCATGTTGTTTTATGTATAATAGACTAATGTATTGTAGATATATACATTTACATTATGTTTAAGTATAAACCCACAAAGGGTTATGACGAGAGGGTAAACTCAGTATATATTGATATATGAGTAGAAGTAAATGTATGACAACCTTTAGAAACTAAGCTAAACAAAATCTATTGCTGGAATGAATAGCATAAAACTGAACACTTAGAGACTATGCTAAGAAAAATCTATTGGAAAAGTATTATTATTTCAATTCTCTGGAAGGTATAAATAATACTAAACCTACTACTTCTAGCTACTAAGGCAATAAAAATAAGTGAATCCATGATACAATATTGAAGAAGTTGTGATTTTCATTTATGAATAAGCTAACAGATACATTTAACATTCACTAGAAAGCTAAACCAATAGATTATTATTATCCAAGATAATTTTGACGTATTCAATAAAGACGACAAACGATATCAAGGAAGAGTAGGTCACATGACATCTGGAGTTATTCCGAGATAGATGAAAATTGATCATTTCATTAAAATAATATGAGAATCTAGTACAAGTGCGAATTCATCCATCACAAAAAATATGAGGAAATGAAATTCAGATTTCATGTATATATCAAGCTTCCCAGTTACGCAAAAATAATATTATATATCCTTAATGCTACATAGTCATTTGTGTACGACTGGGATAAGTTAGGAAAAACATATTACAAATGTTATCAATCTCAGAAGCCAAGTATGGCACTGACATTAGAACCTAGAAGCTACAGGAACACTTGCCTAATCTAATTAAATTTCAAAACCTTCCAAAAAGGAAAGCCACGACGTAAGCAACGGATCTACCAACCTGGGGAAGGAACACAGTTGGTAAGCATGAGTCATTATGGAACATCGAATTTAACACAGACTTAACCCAGTCGTCATACTTGCAAGGGTAGGAAACACGAGATTAGAGGAAGGTATAGAGCCACGTGATATAAAAAAAATGACACTGCATAAGGGATAGATAGATACATTACCTTAGCACGTTGTCATAATGTGGTTGGCTCCACCTATGTATACAAAACCAAACAATGCTCTGAGTGAAGGGATATGACCTGTAGATGGAAGAATGTGAGGATATGCAGTCATCCTCATCTCCTTAAAATTCTCGGTATGGGCGGAAGGTTCAACCTGGGTGGAAATAACCCAACATTATAAACTCATAACGTAAACCCAGAATGTTACGCAGAAGGTAAACTGTAATCCAAATTAAATATAGAACAATGCCCAAAATGATAACGTAACAGAGGCAAGGAGGGTTGTATAAAGCCTCGAACGAGAAACCCAAATTGCGTTATGAATTTGTACGGAATTTCAAGGGGAAGAACCCCAGATTATTTACGCAATTTCAAGAACAGAAAAGGGTAAAACGCCATCCACAATTTCTGTTAACATCATAAAAAATGTCCAAATGTAAAAACTCAGAAGTGAATGGAGCAGAGGAGAGAAAATACTCTGTGTATTACTCAGGAGAATTAAACCCAGAATAACATGGGTAAAGTAGAGATTAGCCAAAGCTCTTTTGAATGTATCAAATACAAATACTTCTACGAGCAGGATGAAAATTCGAAATATACAACCCAACATTTAAGAAAACGGAGGTTCGAAATATAAAACCTTGAATTAAATCAAATAGAGGACCGTAACTACCTTATGTTCACAATCAAATGGGTAAAATAGCATGTACAAAGAAGCAAATGAGTATACTGAAAAACCAGTGACCAAACCCAGAACGTAATGAGTAGAACGATTATCATATGCTCTAGTAAACATACCAATGCAAAGATAACTAGACCTAGATTTAAATGACTAAACATAGATTTCTAATTCTCTGGTTAACATGTTGAATATACCGAAAATGAGCTTGCAATCAAATGGATAGAATGGCTCCAAATCAAAAAGCAATTTAACACATCAAATATGCAGTGCCTAACCCATAATTTCATGGGTGAAAAAAATATTAAACCAAGAACTGAAGTCATGTTCCAAACATGTATACCCAGAATATAAATGATGTACAAAAGATGTAAACTCTGAAGTAGGATGCGTAAAGAGCATTTACCTCGTGCTGAAGGAAAAGGGGCAGGAGGATTTATGAATTGAACCCAATGAATTTTCATAGTAACGTTGTGAAAAGGGTGAGGAGCATTACCCAAGTGACCACACAGAGAAGACATAAGGTTTCCTTCATGCGTAAGTTAAAAACCCACGGTGAGATGGGTATTCCCAATTTAATGAAATCCAAAGATATAAAACAACGGAAAATGAATAACAAAGGTTACCTCAGATTTTAATTCCGAGACTGACCATGCTATGGGATTTCACTGCAATACAAAAATAGAAATTTAGGAGTAAAACTGAAAGATTTAAGAACCAATACAATTATGCATTCATGCCAAAATAAAACGCTGAGAAATTACTGTAAAATCCTTACCCTTGAGTAAAATGGCAGAGAAACACTATGCGCAGTGACATACTCTCATAGCCAACATACCATTAAACACCGTGAGTCAAATTCGTGATGGAATCAAGCTACCATGGCACCATGAATCGATTTACAGGCATGATGAATGGCGGCATAACCCTCTGAAGCCTGACGGCCGCAACTCTTAGAGTGAAAGATTGAAATGAGGAAGAGAAGGGCAAGTAAAATCTTTAGGGTTTTCTTAACGCCTCTCGACCATATATCCTCTTCCCATCGATCTCAGCCATTCATCTGTGGCATCAAAAATGGTGAAGGCCACGTGAGGAGGACAAGTTGCACATGGCCTCTACTAAATGGCTAAGTCTGTGTGAGACACATCATGAGGTAGGGACAATATATTACGTGTTTATGAGGTACGTATTAAGTCTTCGTTCCAAACCATAGTAGGACTATACATATGTTAAATAATGGGAGTAAGGGCATAGAGTATACCATAGTAGGACTATATGTAAGTTAAATATTTGGATTAAGGTATAGAGTATAGATAAAGGGTATAGGTAGGTTAATAATATTAACCTATAAGTGCTGCATGTAAATAATTAAAGAGTTAGAACTCCTTGAACTTAGTAAGTATCCAATTTGCTAAGGCATCATAGGTAAGGGCATTGGTTAATGTGTAATGGTTAAAGAACCATGGCATCATAAGTAAGGGCATTGGTTAATGTGTAATGGTTAAGGAACCATTGTAACCTTAGTGTACGTGAAGTTAACTAAGGAAACATGAACCCTCCGACGTTAATTAAACATCAAACTTTTTAAAAATGTTAAGATGGTGAAGGGAGGTTGACGACCATTAAACCACAAGAATAAATAAATAAATAATTAGGACATGACATGTACATGTGTATTTTTTTTTTTTTAGATTTCATAAACATATATAGATATATTGGTTATTTTTTTTCTTTATCCATTAACATTAAGTGAGAACATCATATATATTGTGATATGGAAACAATGTGTAATAAAACACTACGCTCCTATTAATCCAATCATTAATATATATATGAATAATATAATCACGTAAACAACACAACACACATTTTAAATAGAAGAATCACCTCAACAGCACGGGACATATTTTATAGAGAGAAGAGCAATCAGAAGTATTGAAATAAACTTTCTATGTAAAATATATGAATGATATAATCTTATTCTCTAAAATCAAGACTCCTTAAAATATGTATATCAATATGAACTTGTATAAGAATATGAATAGATTACTGACGGTACCTGCTGTAGATTCCTAAGAGTCCATATTGCAGTCGGGGACTAATAGGTATTCAATGAAAAAGTAAATGTCTTCGACACGAATGATATCCTAGAGATGAATATCATTGCAATAACAAAGTAAATGTCTTCGACACGAATTATATACTAGGGATGAATATCATTGCAGTCCATTATATTTCCACACAGTTGCAATAATGTCGTTGCAGCAACACTACAAATTCCAATCATTCACCGAATAGCTTTTGCTAAAGCTATTCGGTCACCTCAGCCGCACATCAGTACACTTTTTATAGATAGAAGAACAGTGACAGATATTCAGACATTTTAAGTTATTTGGCCTCTAATAGATAAACTGGATCCATTCGGACTTGCTGGGAACATCTGCATTGACAGTTGTGAGCAGGTAGTAACCGGGAGGAGCCACCGCAGAGGAGGGTGGAGCAGTTATGGAAACTAAATATGTGTTATTTGCCTTGGTCTTGACAACTTCCATGACAGCAAGCGAGAGCATTCTCTGGTGCATGGACATTGCGTGCGTGTTGAAAGGAGGGGCATATGCATGAAAATGCAAGTCCTTGATCCAAAAGTCCGAAACAGATAAACTAACAATGAATTTGGAGCCGTACTTGATCTCCCTCGTCGAAATAGATGCAATGGCCGGTCGCTTGTGATCGTACATGGAATGCAGATAGGGAGGAATGTAGGCTTCCACTCTGAGTTCTGTGGGGAATGGCTTGGCTGCAAGATTATAAGTTTGATGGGGATTGCTCCCGGCTACTAAAACCCGCCCGTCGGGCAGCACAAGAGCAGTGGAATGATACATTCTCGGGATTTTAGCGGGAGCCAGATTTGTGAACCTCTTGCCAACTGGTGCGGAGGGCGTGTAGAGGAGCGGAGAAAATGCAGGGTCCCGCCCATCTTCCCAGCCGGCGGTGCCATTTTTGGCTCCGTTGATGATGAGAATGTTTCCGGTGGGGAGAATGAGCATGTCACCCATTACTCTAGGGCCGGGCATGTCTTCCATTTGCCATTGCGGTTTCTGAGACGTGATCTCCATTCTTCCGCAGCTCCTCAAGGCCTCTACGTATTTGTGTTTTTGTTGGGCCTCAGTGAAAGCTCCATAAGGAGCTCCTCCGCAGATGAGAATTTCCATCTTATTGAAATGATCGGCGGACTCGAGCGGAATCATGGAGGAAGAAGCGGAGGAGGGATAGTTCCTGGCACCGTCCCCTGGCATGGTGGGGAACGTTTTGATTACTTTGTTTTTGTTGTAGTCCAAGAGTATGGAATCCTTGTTGGCGAAGATGAAGAGATTGCCGTCGGGAACCAGATACAGAAAAGGATACAGATTGTTCTCCTCTCCCACAGTGTTGGTCTTCACCAGAAATGGAAGCTTGAAGGCCTCGCGGTCCCTAGGGTTTCTGGGTATGAATTCGTAATTAAACGATCTCCGCCCGCCTACTACTATGATCCGGCCGTCCGGCAAGATCTGGTTGGAAGCGTACCACCTCCTGGAAAGCAGCGGCGTCTTGCTTTCGATCCAGTCGCAGGTTGAGTCGACGCAAGGCTTGAAGTAGCGGACTACTTTTTCTCCGTCCTGCCACCCGCCCATTCCGACCAACGTCCCGTTGCTGAGAAACGCACCCGACGAACAAAAGGTGTTGGTCGACGATTGCAGCTTCCTCACCTCATTCCTCACGATGTCGTACTCCACGGAATGTGCCCAGCAACGACCTTCTAATTGTGCCGTGGGGGGCCTCTCCACCCCCACGTCCCTTTCTGGGCACCCGTTCTTGGTCTGATCGTACATGATAACAGTGCCAGCGTGCGTTAGCGTCATATGCATTGCAGACAGCCCCGCCGATTGCTTTAGAAGCTCCCATTGCCCCTCCTCCGCAACCTGCTGCCCTACAGTCGCGTTTACGCACGTAATAATGATCAGCACCCACGACGATATTGTATAATTAGATTTCTGCATTTTATTGGATCCTTAACCGAAAACTCCAGATTTGGTCTTCGGCTAAGGTATCCACTACGAGAAATAAGAAAAAGGATGATACGCTTATATAATCGGCGAAGAGATCCTGCATCATAACAACTGTAAAAACCAATTTCTTCTGCAAAATCAGAAATTCAATGTCCAATGTCACGACCAACTGTCACTTGAAATTGCCTAATGTCTTAAGGCGATAATTAGGCTCTCTATATCTAGTTAAGCTCTCCAAGTGACGGTATTGAGGTCAACCATGTGACTATCGGTTGCAACGAACTAACAATTTCCAATAAGGCAAACACGGACTACTCTCGTCATGCCAGTGACATAACACTCTTATTCTAGGAATCCTATGATAGATGCCAGTAACACAACACTCTTATTCTAGGAATTCTATTATCATTTAAGTGGAATTCTATTATTTTAGGTTTATCTTCATTTCACGAGAATTATTATTTTCAATGACCTATTTATTTATTTTGGAGTATGGGTTACAATGTTTTAATTTAATTAATAATAATTCATAAGCATTATTACGATGGTATTACCTATTTATTTTGTAATATGTAATATAGGTTACAATGTTTTAGTTTAATTAATAAGCATTATGAGGATGGTAGGTAACGTTTTAATTTACCAAGAATATTTTCAATAATATTTAAAGGTTAAGACATATGGGCTAAGGAAATTTTATGAAAAACATATTATAGAAACAAGTGCAATATGAAATAAATTATAGTTTTTTGGACATGTTGTATTCATAAGCCATGATATTGTAACAAAAATATATTTACAAAATATAGATCTTCTTGGTAAAATGGTGTTGATTTCAATAATAAAAAATATTGTTAGATTTGTTAGATTTTATTTTAAATGTAGCTATGTTTAATTTATATATAAATTATTTTTATAATTAACAATAATAATAATAATTTAAAATAATCCAACACAGTTCACTTGGCAAGTCCATCAATGGGTGTATAAAAGTTTCATGTTCAAATCATTCTAATGATGTGCAAATTCCCCTATAATAAAAAATAATAACAACAAATTAAAATAAAATCATAATATAGTAAATTTTCATGACAGATCATGAAGTGAGTATTTTGACCCTTATCATAGTACTCCCAACCATTTAATTTATATGGTTGCATTGATAAATAGTGAAAGTGAAAGGATCTCTTATAAAATTTATGTGAACAATAACTATGGAAACAATTATGTACAATAACAACCAAATAACCATTTAGAAATTGAAAGATATACCTTGTAAAATGCTTATATATATATATATATATATTAGAAAACCTCTCCTAAAATGTCCTTTTTATTTAAAAATATAAAATAAATAAAATCATAAATTTATACACTTGTCAAAAAATATATCCATTAAAAAAAAAAAATGTTTTTTTTAAGTATTATATAAAGATAATATAAAATTCTCGGAAATATAAATTTAAAACATAAATATGAATATTTCTTTGTTTAATTAAGCATATTTTTTAATAGAGAAAATCCTCAACATATATAAAAATTTATTATAACTTATTACCAATGAATTTGTTGCAAGGAACGTGGATTTTAATGTATCAATTTTTATAATAATCTTAAAACAATGGTCTTAATATTTGAAAATTATAATAATTAAGATATACATTAATTACTAGTTGATCATGAAAATAACAAATACAAAATTTAATATTTATTAATTTATAATATAAAAAATAAATATGTAAAATAAGAGAACAAGGTCACATCAACCTAAACCTATGCCTTAAATTTATAAGGTTAATCCTTCAAATTTAGTTAGAGCCTTATTTTTGACCAGTTAACACTAAAATATTCATTTAGTTCATATAATTTAACTTGCATAACATGGTCGAGGCATTGATACCCCATAATTTCTATTTCTAAATCTTGCAATGCCATCCATATCCCATATATAATCTAAATATTCTTTTTGCAAGACGTGAAAGCTAATTTAGGGCCATTTGTATGCTAATTACACATAGAGATGAATATAATCAGGCCTATAATGTTGGTGTTGATTCAAAAACCTTGAGAAATTCCTTTCCAAACAATCTGCAATGTTCATTAAATATTTCAATGATGTTTATATGATACATGTAGGGAAATGATTCACTTTACAAGAACATTGTGACAGTTTTATATAACGTGCATGTTCCATAAGCCATAAATCCTCTTTTAGGCCTTCGTGCATTTTTCTCTTTGCACACAATGTTTATGGGTATCAGAAAAGTCTTGTGTGAAAAAATATGTAATGGAATCGATGGGACACCTATAATCAAAATATTCATTTTTTGGGTCTTATGTGGTATTTTTTTATGTGCATGACCCATGAGCTATAAAATCCTCTTTTATGAGCTAAGGCATTGATGATACTCTTTATAAGATGTCTACTGACTCGATAATTTTCCTTGAGACAACAAAACCCATCTGATGCATGAGCATCCAAGCCAAATTTTCATTATTTAATTATGTAATAAGGGGGGAGAGATATTTTAATTATTTTATTAATTAAATTGTTTATTTTAATAAATTAAGAGAAAAAATGTAAAGGTGAGGATTATTGTAAATATCCCTTTAATAATTAAAGGATATGAGTGGAATGGGATTAGGTAGATAATCTAGGGAGTACGAATTCTATATAAGGGATTTTGTTGAGTCCAAAACTAGAATAAGTCTAATTTAAATTTAGTTGAGATTTGTGTGGAAGATTTTATGGAATGGAATAAATTATCATTTTTTGTATAAATAAGAGGGTTGTATGAGGGTGTAGACAGTTGAGTGAGAAGTGAGGAATTCAGAGAGAGTGAGGAATGATTTGAGAGCTTTTGTAAAGGGCCAGGAGCCGAGAGAGGCTCTCCATTGTAATATTTGGCCGAGGATTTGTTGTGTTATTTTATATCAGTAGATTTGTGTTTGGATAAGCTCTCTTTTATTTATGTATGCTTTGAGCAATTGCAAATGTGTGGTTAATGAAGAGTTGTTTTTATGAGAATTTTAATGCTGAAGGAAGTACATGTGTTTTTATATGCTGGGATTTGATTTAACCCAGAATCCTAATATCATTTGATATTAGGGCCAAAGATCACATTAATTGGTACAGCCACGGACAAGAGATAAGTGAGTGAATTTATTCTTTGCAATTATATATATGTGCGTATATGAATGGTGTGAACGCATGAATAATGTGTGTTTGGAACGGAGCTCGTAACAAAAGCAATTTTGGGTTGCTTTAGCTGAAAGCAACAGATGAAATTCGAAGCAGGAAGATATGCAACGCGTCTGTTAATGAAGTTGGATCAAAATGTTAACGCAATGTTAATACCTGCAAAGACGTGTTAGTCCAACACATTGGTGTCTACGAAGAGATAAGTAGGGTCTAGTGGATTGGATGCAATGCAGAACAGCTCCGCGATAAACACTTCCAGAAATGCAGTGTAATTGGTTTCAGTTACATTGAAATTTATACAATAATTTCCTTGAAATTAGTGTCCCATCTTCAGCAACTACTGCATTTTTTTGTGAACTCGCATAACATTTAAATCGAATTCAAAATCGTGTTGATTGGCATGTCGCTTGGCTACTGCGTTTTGGTGTGCGGATCTAGTTTCTGCCGAGACCGCATGAATGCTGTCACCATGGAGTTGTGGAGAAATCTCGTAAGGCAAAGTGGGAACTATTGAAATATTCACATGTTGAAGTATTAGCGTGGGAAAGGAAGGGCAGCGGTGTCGTTTTGATGAATTAGCAAAGGTCTGGTTTAGAGGGTCATATCACCAAGCATTAAAGCTGACGGAAATGCATTATACATGTGCTTGAATCATCATGTGAATTATTAGAATGTTATGTGAGTTTCCATTTTGGTGAAGTCTGTGTGCAGATGTGGACAAGCCACAGCATGGGAGCTGTTACCGTGTCAGAGTTACATTACACCGGTGCCAATGAGCCAGCGTGGAAAGCAATACAGTGCTTGCGTCAAGTGCCTACGGGTTGTGTCATACTCGTGTTAGCTAAACTAGCGTGGAGCCATTGTAGAGTTGCGTGTAACATACCAGTAGCATTCAAGCCCTTTGCGATGGGTGTAAGGGGTCACACTAGTGCAAAATAGTAGCGTGGCATCGTGAGATGCGTGCATAAGTTGAAAGGTTAATTGGTTTTTCAATGGTGCAAATCAACATATAATTTGTGTTGTGTTATATGAAACTTCCCATTTGCAAAGTGAGGGCGTAGTTTAAATGCAATGCTTGTGGTGATGCATAGTTGCAATTAGTCCATGCCGATCTAACAACCGTATTAATGGAATAGTGTGGATAAGAGAATATTTGTATTGAAAATTCGATGATAGATCAACAAGTTAATCAATTCTTTGGGAAGTACAAATTATTGTATTTCCACATCATTTGTAGCACTAAAAAACAATGCAGCATTTTCTTCCGGATCAATGATTTGTATGAAGAGCCGAAAAAAAATATGAATTGGAGTGGCACAAAGCGAAATTATGAGTCAAGGACAAAGGTATGACTGAGCATGTTATATGTTGACATTTTGGGGTTTTCTTAATTGAGCTTATAAATAAGTATTGCGGAGACGATTTATGTCAACATGTTGTAAATGTGGAGGTATAAGATTTTATCACCACAATAGTTTAAAGAAATTTAAGTTTTGGGAGAATGCGCTAATCTTGGGTGATATAGAGAGGACCATGCATTTTTATGTGAGAGAGTTTATTATGCATAGTGTGTATTCTTAGCAGTCTTGGTTGTGCCAATTTGAATCAAGGCTTGTAGTTGGAAATAGCTCTTTTTGAAGATTCAGTGCTTTTGTAATTAAATGATAATTGCATAGAATGCATGTTTGATGGAAAAAATTAAAAGGAGGTCGGACTTTGAGTCCGAAAGATGATAGCACATAGAGATACAGTGGAGATGAGAGATGGAACAAGATCACATAGAGATCTTGAAGGTGAGCTGATATGTTTTATTTTAACTCCGGTTTGAAGATGATATTTGCAAAATTCAGGTTGCAGACAGGTGAATATCTCAGACAAACGAAGATCACAGCTTTAAAAGTAGTGATGAAAGGAGACTAGTAATAGTTTCTCAAGGAAAGAAAAGTGTGGAGAAGAACCTTGAAGAATTCCAACACAGCATTGGATAAAAAGGACAGTTGTGTTCTTAACAAGTGTAGATGAGTTGAAGCCTAGATGGGGCAAAGAGGATGCTCAAAGAGGTCACAGAGAATAGAGAACCGAGTAGCTAGCCAAAAGACCAAGTCCAGAGAGAGGATTGGTGAGGTAAGTGGTGGCGGGGGAGGACTTGCTGTTATAGAGGCTTTAGTACAACTCATGATGAGTGAGTGATGAACTCATGAAGATAGAGTAAAAAATGAATACTGAAGGTGATTGCAGAGGTTCTAAAGAATACCATAGCAGAAGAAAGGAGAAAGAAGATGCCAAGTCAAATGGCATGAGAATGAGTCAAGAGCAGATTGATAGAGAGAGAGATGAGATAAATTTCCGTCTTGAGTTGTTGATGGAAATGTTACGGAGAAGTAAAGTAGACCAGAGATGTGGATGGAGTATGAAGAGGAAAGTGACATGACATGGATTACAAGTGAAGTGGGAGCATAGAGTGAATGTTCAATTGAAGGAAGAGTTACTCAGTTTAAATGAGTATGTAAAGAAAGATTTGATATGTGAGCCAGAATATGGTCCATTGCTTTCTGAAAGTAATGATGTGATAGAAGAAAAATCTATAGAAGAACTGAATCAAATGAAGGATTCAAAGTAACAAGGGAATATGATAATTGAAACATCCAGTGGGACCACAGGTCTTATGTTTTTGAGACTAATGATTTGTGTGTGATTGCAGGTACATCGCAAGATGTTGAAAAAACTTTGAAGTTGGTTAAGGAGAAGGAGTTGAGTCTGAAATCTATTCAAAATGATATTGAGATAGAAAAATCTCAGAAATTAATGAAGACAAGAGAGGTATAATGGAATTATTCAACAGAGTATTGAAGCAGAGTAATAAGGGTCATCCGATGGTTGGTCAATAGCAAATGAAGGTATGGAAAGTTGTGTAAAAGTTCCAAGTTCTACTCCAGTTGAGATTGTTAAGTTATATAAAAAGTTAGATCTTCAGAGAAGAGAGTTGGAAAAGAACAAGATCTATACTCAGGGTAAGTTGCTGAAAGAGAAAGACAAATAATTTTTCTTGAATAATAATAAGGAAACAGAGGATAAGGATGTGGGGATGATTATGCAAATCAAAGAAATTCATTATTGTGAACCAGAACAAGGAGACATTATTCAAACATATGATATGGAGGAGGGACTAGCTGACAGTCTCATGGAGGATTTAAATCAGCATACTGATGTGTTGATGGAAGAAGAAATTTTCGAGCAACATACTGAAATGTTTCAGAGGAAAAAGAGGCATCGGGGCCTTATGTTTTTTTATTTTAATAATTGTTTTGTGAGTACAGGTTTTATTGCAGATGTCTGGAGAAGATCTATTGGACAGAGAAATTAGACCGATAAGGAGGATAATGATGAAAGTATCCCGAAGAAGACAACAACAATAAAACAAAGAAGAAGCAGAAGAGGAAAAACAATCGAAGACCGTGAAAGCATAGCCAGTGGGGCAATGCAACACAAAGTGTGGAGACACTGGAGAAAAACAACAAACAAAAGCAGCAACAAATGGAGAATTGCAACACAAGATATGGGATTCAAGAAGACAAAGATCCAAAACACATGATCAGGCGATCATGGTTAATTTCAACCTTGGGAGTCTAATGCAGGAGCATCCAAGCCAAATTTTCATTATTTAATTATGTAATAAGGGGGGTGAGATACTTCAATTATTTTATAAATTAAATTGTTTATTTTAATAAATTAAGAGAAAAATGTAAAGGTGAGGATTATTGTAAATATACATTTAATAATTAAAGGATATGAGTGGAATGGGATTAGGTAGATAACATAGGGAGTAGGAATTCTATATAAGGAATTTTGTGGAGTCCAAAACTAGAATAAATCTAATTTAAATTTAGTTAAAATTTTTGTGGAGAATTATATGGAATGGAATAAATTCCTATTTTTTTATAAATAAGAGGGTTGTATGAGGGTGTACAAAACTGAGTGAGAAGTGAAGAATTCATAGAGAGTGAGGAATGATTTGATACTTTTGTAAAGGGCTAAGAGTCGGGAGAGGCTCTCCATTGTAATATTTGGCCGAGGATTTGTTGTGTTATTTTATATCAGTAGATTTGTGTTTGGATAAGCTCTCTTTTATTTATGTATGCTTTGAGAAATTGTAAATGTGTGGTTAATGAAGAGTTGTTTTTATGAGAATTTTAATGCTAAAGGCAGTACATGTGTTTTTATATGTCGGGATTTGATTTAACCCTGTAATCCCGACATCTTTATCTAACACATGTACACTAAATATACCCTTCACACACACACATACATATACATCATTCACACACTACACATATATATATATATAAATATATATATATATATATCATATATATATATATATATATATATATATTATAGAAAAATCTCTTCTAAAATGTCCTCTTTATTTTAAAAAAACTAAATAAATAAATAGATAAAATCATAAATTTATACAATTGTCTAAAAATATATATCCATTTAAAAAATGTTTTTTTAAGTACTATATAAATATCATATAAAATTCTAGGAAATATATATTTGAAAACATAAAAATGAATATTTCTTTGTTTAAGTATGCACATTTTTTTAATATGTACATTTTTTAAAAATTATATATAACATCAATATAAAATATAAAACTTCACAGAATGTGCATACCAATGTGTAGACTACTTGCCTCCCAACCTTGAGCTTTAATCCACAACTCTCTCCCGAGGACAGACCAATTCTTCCTCTCAGTAGACAACCTCTTGTCTCACTAGGAATAGCTTATTTAAGCTTTCTTTCCCTCAACATGTTTCCATAACTGCGTCCAGCTAATTAGGATGTTGTTTCCCTTTCGCCTAGGCTTTGCTTTCGTTTTTTCCACAAATGTTTCTTTTAAAAACTAGATTTTCCGCTTTCTAGTTTTATTCTTACCTATTCTCGGTAACTTTCCACTTCATCGAGGCTTTTATTAGATATTTTTATCCCATCTAATAAAATTTATTTTATTTTATTTTTTCTCCAAGGATTTTTTGGAGAATTTTGGGAAAGTCTTAGGAATCTAGTCCATCCTCATGTATTTGACTTCCCTGGTCTCAATTTACTCTATCTTTACACCATGATATTATTTCAAACATTTATATATTAATTTCCACAATAATATATATTTACATATTTTATTTACGAGGTCCCCCCCTGACCTTTATGTGTATTCTCTATTTATAGAATGCCGAAAATATGGATATTACATAGTCCCCCTCTAAAACAAAACACTATCTTCGGTTTTTTCCAATCTCTCAGTTTATTCATTAACAAGTCATGGTTATGTTTCTTCATCTTAACTTCTTGTTCCCCAGTAGCATTCTCAAGTGCGAAGTGTTTCCACTATGCTTTCACCCGAACTATTGTTTTATTTGGACGAAAGTTCCTTGATTTCTTCACCTATATCACAGTTCAATCAACCACGTGAGCGGATTCATGTACATATTTTTTTTTCTAAAAATGAAATATGAAACCAATTTTTATATGACGAAGTAGAGCTATTTTATAATCTCACTCCAACCCTCATTGCCCTCGCAATATTGACGTGTTTCTCAACATAATTTTCAGAATGCAAATCTCATATTTGTGAATTTAATCTTTATATGTACACTTGATCTCCATTTTTTGAATTCAAACGAGATGAATTTACTTTAATATTCTGATGATTCTTCAATTAACTCCAACTAAGTGGAGTGTGGCCTCTTTTTTTCATACAAGGTTCCCGACTCACTTAAGTCCCTAGAAGTGTGATAATTGTATTTGTATGAAATTTCTACTAAATACATAAAGTCTTCCCTATTATTCGGTTTTTTTTTCTATCACATACTTTCCCGGTATGTCTTGTAATATTTTCTTTGATATCTCTGTCTGTTTAATTGTATGAGGATAATAAGATGTATTGCAATTCAAACTTATCCCCCTTCCTCCAGACTTGATTTTCCCAAAAGTATATGTACTTTTGGTATCTCTATCAGAGAGATCCAGTTTGTGATTCTATGGAGTTAAAGATTTATTTCCTGAATATTTTGGTCACATGTGATGTGCTAACAATGGTCACATGTGATGTGCCATTGTAAAGGAAGAAGTGTACTATTTTCGTTAGAGTATTCATTATTCTCACAATTTCGTCATGTTGTTACTTGGTACTTAGTAGTCCTGACTTAAATTCCATTGATACCACTTCTTTCTTCTATTTTGAATTAAAGAGGGAATTTAATGTAGTAGTAGATACTGAAGTTCTACTTTACCTTGTTTCCCTTTCCTCCACGGTGCCAAGATTTTTTTTCTCTACCTTCCTCTTCATCCCTTGTCAAATATAATTTCCACTAGTAGAAAATGGCCTAATTAGCTACTAAAAAAATGACTAAAATTTGCATATAAACGACTATTTTTCGATCGGTGACCAATAGTAGCTAATTTACAGTATCTTATAACACGACCAACTTTTGGTCGTTTTTAGCTTAGTCATTAATTGGTTATCTCAATTTTTTTGTCTAGTTGTATATTTGGTCATTAATTTGGTCATTGATTTAGTCATTGATTTAGTTATTAATTCAATCATTGATTTGATCATTAATTTAGCCATTGATTTGATGATTAATTTGGTCATTGATTTAATCTTTGATTTGGTCATTAATTGTCACAATTAATGACCAAATATACAACAAAATATATGACTATATCATCACCTAAGAAAACTCATTAATGACCAAAGAAATATGACCAAAATGTTGGTCATGTTATAAGATACTGTAAATTAGCTACTAATAGTCATATATATGCAAATTTTAGTCATCATTTGAAACCAATTAATGACCGAAGAAATATGACTAAATTTTAGTCATGTTATAAGATACTGTAAATTAGTTACTAATAGTCGTATATATGCAAAATTTAGTCATCATTTGTAGTCACAAATTTATCATTTGCAGTAGTCATTTATTCATTATATAAACGACTAATTTAGTAGTTTATATTCATTTCATTTACTTTCATTAATAATCATTATAAATGAATAATTTAGTCATATATTCATTTTATTTTTGTTCATCATTAATCAATATAAACTACTATTTTAATAGTTTTAGATTGATTTTATGTGTTCATTATTAATCAACATAAATTAATTAGTATGATTTGCAACTAAATTTTAAAAAAATGTCATACAATTTACATGTTCCTCTAATATGAAACACAAAGTTACATATGTTAATTACAATACCAAGTAATATCAAGTGCAAATATAAATAATTTCAACCACAAATTACATTATATAAAATGTCAAGTATTACAATATGACTTTCCAACTTAATATTGGTTGGAGTACAATTTACTGATAAAATATTGTTCATCACTTCGAAACATTATCATTATCTTGCCAAGGAATTGCAAGTGAATTCACCAACTCTGAAAACTTGACCATCAGTCTTTATCTGTGTGTCTTATGCGGGATATTGGCTCTACGGGTACCACTGGACCAATACACTTATATCTCTTTTTCACTCTAGTGTTATTGTTCCCCACTTTCTTCAATCCTTGCTTCTTACCATCAATACTAAGTCCATTTTATGCAAAAACAAAACAAACAAAATTACAATACAGAGTATAAGATATGAAAGTCGATGAACACTGGAATATAAACTAAAGTAGACTATAAAGGATTTATATGATATATACCTCAACATCAGCAATATTGTTAATGTCATTTTCCCCATAAAAGCAAGAAACTCGAACAATTTTTCTTTAGTTGGGAAATAGTGGCCACTATGTGGCCCGATGACCTGTATTAAAAAAGTAAAAAAATGTCACAAATAAACACAACAGAGCTAGCAATTTCTACTAATAATGTCTCATGCTCCACTTTTGTATTTGTATCGTTTCCTCTAGTTATCTCTAAGAAGAAGTAACACTTCAACAATTAAACTGGTTAGTAGAAATCTAATGGGTGGAGCAAAGTATTGTTGACACAAGATTACAACAAGAAACTAAAAATGAATAAGACAAGACTTTGTAAATTGTGATACTAACCAGAAATATAGCTTCAATATAGTAATATTCAATTATCAACATACTATTCCAAGGGAAAAGGAATCCAATTTCCATAAGCCAACAAATTATGTATGCCCCTTGTTTTCCCTGTAATTAATTGAGAAATATTAGCACATGCAATTTCCATTTACAATCTATACAATAGTTTTATAAATATTAAAAGCAAACTTAACATTATTCATTTTTATTTTATGTGCACAAAACTAAATATGCTAACTTTTTTTTGAGCTGGAGAGTTATGTAATTCTTCATGTCCAAAATAATTGTTTATTGTCGTGACTGTTTTTTTTAAATGATCAGGCAATGAGCCTATATTTGATCAAAAAACATATTTTTCAGGATATATTCCATTTTTCTAATTCAAAGCTAGATTTCCTTCAAGTTTATGACATTCAAACAAACTAGAATCATTTTCCTTTAACAAGTCACTATTGTAATATACTATTAAACAGACAACTATGTAATGAAGTTATTAGTGGTGGAATACTAATAAATCACAAATACAAGCAAGAAATAACACCACTATGTCCTAGGCATGCCAAGTCTTTATCCTCTTGGTTGGAAATATTACTTCATGAAACCAACATATTTGACAAATGAACTTTTCTAAAACTAACCAACGCCTGTGTATCCAACAACATTGACATTTCTATTGGCATGCCCTCAAAATGTGTGGAAGTATCAAACAAGTGTAGTGCACTTCCCTATAAGGTTAAAGTTTGGCAATGGAATATGTTGTCCCTTAGTCTAATCAGGTTTTAACTTGCCTTTGATAACTTAGAGAGAATGGGAATCCAATATAGAACGATGACAAAAATATTTTATTCATTCACACTTACCTAGATCCTAAACAAGCATTGAAGCGTTATACAAATCCAAGAATGTCTCACATTCCACCAGGAAACAAAATTTCTAAATTTTGATTGTAACCCTTGAGGCTTTCTCAAATTTGTAAACAAGTACCATCATAAATATTTTTCTGTAGTTCTCAAACCTTATTATGTGTAGAGCTTGAGAAAATATGTGCATACACATATCACAAGTGTAACTAGTTTCTCCTTTTCCTAATTTCTCCTTTTCCTTAAAGTAATATAAGTGGCATTTAAAAAATAAAAGGAAGCTTATAAGAGATGAATGCCACAAATGCAGATATATTTTAGTACACAAAATCCAAAATATCATGAAGTTAATTGATGGAGAAATCAATGGGGTCATTGGTGGTTGCCTGTATCCTAAACATGTGAGTTACAATTAGAATTTTACAAATACACTGTGATACATTCCCACTTTCCACTTGTCACCTAGTATTACTCTCACCTCTTCGTCCTTGCTTACAAGGAATTGTTCCCTAAATTAGCAAAATGGAAACCAATAATTCCTTAAAAATCCTAGAATATCATCTGACCCAGTGACAAGACTAGCCACCTCTTAAATCATATCTAGAACCTTTGATAGCCTTTCATCAGTATTTTCACTGTGTGCATCCCTAAGGAAATGTACAAACTCCTCAAGAAGAACTAGCAACACGCTAGTAAAATATCTCTAGTATTAGATCGTGTCTGGGCTTCATAGAATTGCATTACAGTAACTAGTTTATTTCTATTTGAGTGAAGAAACACAAATGATTGAGCCTTGTGACACCATTCCAACAACAAAACTAGCAGAATTGTATTCGACTATGTTTCCAATTCATGTAAAGTAGCTAATGCATGGCAATTCTTCTGTTGTAAAACTACAATATTTGGAAGAACCATGGGGACCATCTCCTAAACAAGATCTACACTTGGTATACCCAAAATGACCTCTGCAAATTCAATTCTCATAACTAGGCGTGTGACAAACCTTTCTTTCAAGTATTCAAACAACTCATCTCTAATTCCATCAAACTTGAAAAGGATTGATCTGATTTCTCCCTTCTATTTAAAACTAGCAGATTTATGTATTAACCTAGTATTTGTTACTCTTACCCAACTATTTGAATTGTTAAGTTGATCAATCAATAAAGAAAATGAGAAAAAACAAAAAAAACAAAAACAAAAACAAATATCCATGGACATCAACCATTTTCATAATTTCTGCTACCATTTCCAACAAAGTCTCAAATACATCCAGATCCTCAGTGGCTTCCAAAGCATGTTTCAATATTCCAAGCATATTTTCTTCTTTTTTTTTGTTGCATGTGTCATCATCTTCAAACAAAATATCCATTACATTATCTCAATGAAGTAACGGATTTTCAAAAAAAAAAATCTCCTCACAACCTTCTTCTCATAAAGTGGAAGTATATCTAGGTATTTTATCCACAAAGATTTTGCTCCCAAAAGGCCACTTTTGATTGCATGGCATAGAAGACAAGAAATTCTTCCCACAGTAGCAACACAAACTTGTTCTAATGATTCACTAAAAAGAAGTCGAGAAAAGAGAGACTGACAAATATTGAAAGCAAACTCTAACAATTGTATTATTAAGAATGTATTTCCTTTATATCTGATATAAAGTTACATCAAGGTCACTTTTCCCTAAGTTAGCTGAAATTTGTTTATCACACTGAGCACAAAAGAATCCTGATATAAGAACATCTATGTTTCCCAAATTCACTTTCAAACCAACATTTTTGTGGGTTTGACATGGAAAGTTGGTTTCATAATCGGTTTTTGAAGGAGTAGCAGATAAACATGCAATTTATCAAATATCATGAGCTAAAATTTCACGAACTTTGTCAGATTTGTCTTCAACAAATACCTCCAAGCTTCTACACATGGTTGTGGTTGTTAGGTCTCTGTAATAAGCAAGATTGGAAAAGTCCGATCACAGAGTTAGTTGTTAGGTCTCTGTAACAAGCAAGATTGGAAAAGTCCGATCACAGAGTTAACATCATTTCAACCAACTTTGGGATTCTAGGATCTAGCCCTCCTGAATCCGGAGAGGGATCTCTCCAATATGTACAAAGATGGATATTGTCTTTGAAGTTTTAGGGTGATGATATTAGGCTAGTTATGAAGGCCAAGGGTTTTGTTTGGTTTTCTTGGATGGTTGAACATAGTTGTTGTCTGAGACGGAAAGATCTATATGCGAATAGGTTCAAAGGTGAGAATTTGCAAGTAAACAAAATAAGCTTTGATTCTAAAGAAAGATGATGGCAAGTTTTTAATCCATTGGGCTATGGAGTCATAAGGGAATTTAATTGAAACATCCAGTTTCAAGAATAATCTATGGGGCAAGTCATCTAGGCCTAAGGATCTCTTTGAAGTTTGATTTATGGAATGGGGTGATACAACAAGAAAGGGAATCAACAGATGCAGAACAAAGAGCAGCCCAGGATCTGGTAAGTACTTTGAAACTAGCCAGCCTTTGACCAGGCACTTTAAGAAAACATAGAAGCAACCTAGGATCTGGTAATTACTTTGAAACTATCCAGCCTTTGATATACTTCTGCTAGAAAACAGATTAAAAACAAAGGGAAACTTGAAGGCAACCTTTGGAGCAAAAACTAGTGGGCAGGGCTCACCTTTCTCCTCATCTTAGTTCTCCTTTACTTAGTTACTTTCCAAGACAATCACCAAGATAACATAGAATGGCCCAAGATCTGATAAGTACTTTGAAACTATTCAGCTTTTGACACATCCTAAGGGAAACAGACAAATAGTTGAGCAAACAAGAAAGGGACTCAGGGCTAACCTTTGATTTCCTCAATTCATTCCTTACACAACATATATGAAAGTAACATTTAAAAACAACATTCAGCAGTGACGAAAAGATGAGGGAACGCCAGCATCTCTGTGCTTAGACCGAATTAAATCATTTCTAAATAACAAAATAAGAAGAAAACATTGGGATAAAGATTTTTCAGCCAGAGAAGATCACTGGTATACAGCAAATTCTAACACCGTTTAAACTGTTCTTTATAGTGGAAAATGAAACAAATTGAAAACTGAAATAAAATGACAAGTTACAGTGAGAATAACATCACCATCAGCATAGACCAGGATCCCATAAATCAGCTTGTATTGATTGCTTCAAACCGGTTACAATCTTCAAGTCCAATGTTTTAATCCATCTCTTTTCACAATCTAACCTATCTGTTACAAGCAGAGCTCCAAGAGCCCATGAAACCACTATTTACAGTCAAGATTTTTCCACTCAGAAATAGCTACAGTGCTTCAGCAATTACATTGACAACCAACTAATCCAACCCCTCACTCATCTTCTATTGAAGTATTTATAGAAGGATGAGGAGGTGAGATCTGATTAAAAGATCTCAAACACAATCAATGCAGAATTAATGTCTTCCTGACCCCGTGAGGTTCGATGAAGAAATTCTACAGGTGTTACATTGCATTAATGTGTTTATACTTAAGAAGTAAGCTCGAAGAGAGCTTTTGTTGACCTTTGAGGCTCTGCGTACTGTTAGGGTTACTCTGCAAACATTTTGTCATTGAAATCCGGTGCAGTAATAACTTCTTTGGTTGTTCCGAGGCATAATATCTGATCTTGTTCAATAAATTCATCCTCTGATTGAGCATTCTGAGGCAATAGGTGGCACCGTGGTGGTTGAGGAATCAATTCGCCTCAAAGTATGGCGGTGGAGGCGATCTGTCTGCTGAACACTTTTAGGTTTTGCTTTAATCCGTGTTCTGAGCCGGGGATTAGGCTTTTGATAACCGTCTTAGCCGTAATCCCCACCAATCTTCTCACAAAACCACTGCTCTGGTTCATTTTATCTTTAATCTGATACTCTTTCTCTGCTCTGATATTGGCGGCCTTCTTCAAGCTTTGCAGACGTGCGGCAACTTCAAAGCTCGATGAAATTTTGTTAAATATCTCCGTTCTTCTCCGTATGAGATGATCAATTCTCGGACAAACATCTATTGATTGGAGTCGTCACTCATCTCATTTCATGTATCACGAAGAAAAAACCTTGAAAACCAAGAAACAAGAAAAATGAGGCAAACTGCGTTATATGGGATGTGATCGCACGCCCAGGCGTGTGTGGATGGAGAAAGACGTGACCCCGTTGATCGTATCGCGATCAACGGTTGGGAGCAAATCAAACGGTCAACGAGGAGGAAAGTGGACCGTATAATGGAATCAGGAGAGGGAAAGCAGACCGTCGATCTGCAGAGATCGATGGCGGGGATTGGGTTTTAAATGCGCTGGGGAAAATTTAACGGACGAGCGAATTGGTTAAAGGGCGAGCGGGACAGATGATCGGGGACCGTCGGATGGGAGGGCCCCGATCCGACGGCGGGGATGAATCCTGCTATATGGCCATGGGACGAGGTTTAACGCGCGGGGAAAAGGCTCGGAACGGCGGTTTTGGGGGTGAGGTGGAGAACACGTGTCGCTGCGGGACCCGCCGTCGTACGGCACGTCGCACTTCCCACGAAAGGTGGTGCGGGGTACCTAAACAAAGTAATGAAAACAACAAATGTAGCGGGGGTCCACCGCATGACCCGGACACACTCCGCGCCATGATCCGTGGGAAAGATCAACGGCGGAGTTTTTATTATTTATATGTAAATAAACAAACCAAGCATTTTACAAAGGTTTTCAAAAGTTTTTTTAAGTAACAAATTATCTTCTTTATGTTGTTTTCGCCCGGCGGTTTAGCATGGCCTGCGGGGGCATATGGAAGGAGAAACAGAAAGGGGCTTAGCCTGAGGGGCTAAAGCCTAACACATAGAAACGCATGTTTTTCTATGGTTTTTGAATAATTTTTGTAAGAGAAGAAAGGTTCCGATAGATCAAAAAGTGGGTTTTTGACCTTAGGAAATGAGATTAATGGAGGAATAAGGGGAATAAGAGGGTTTAATGGGTTATTTTATGGATGAAAGGATACTCAAAGACAGGAGGCAAAAGTGGGAGAAGGGGAAAAGGAAAGGGGGAAGATACAGCAATTTTTGTTCAGGATTTTTCATGGTATGTCAGAGGCAGAGGGGATGGAGAGAATGTAGAACCAATCAGAAGTTTATAACTTTGCCAACAGACTTCAAGTACCAACAATTTTTATGCCTGAATTTGTTTCTTGAAGGCTGTAAAGAAAATTTAGCCACCAGCTTGATATGATTGAAAAATATAGGTGGCTAACAGTGGCTCCACTTAGGGATGGCGTTTTCTTGAAGACGTCAAGAATTCAGACTTGATTTCTCTGGGATGCTGACTGGTGTCTGGTGTCTGATCACTTGCTCCTGCTTTTCTTCTGGACAAAATAAGGTCAGTCATTAAAGAGAGATGAATTTCATCAATACAACTTCTACCTACCCCAATCCTACTGATCTAACATTTTCTCTTCATCAGAGTGCACTTGGATTGGCAAACTCTTAACACAACATTTTATTCTTTTGAAAGAAGTAAATCTAATCTACTTCTATTCCTTATTTCTCCCCAAACTCAGATTAAACAGTTGAGTTCAGATATTCCTCTACCTATTCTACTGTTTGTTGGGATTAAACAGTCCAACAAACTTTCATTCTCTAAATTCTACAACAGAAATTTAAAAATAGCCAAGCCAAGATTGAACTGTTTGACTTGCTATGATCTATGGCATAAAGACAAGCTGCACATAGATTATTATTTGCAGAAAATTTAAAATAAAAACAGAAGGCTTAAGATCTGAAAACTTTCTCATTGAGGCCTTCCCTCATATTTACAGCTCTGTTTTTTTTTCTTTTTAGTGAGCTATCTTTGCTTTTCTTCTGGTTCGAGTTTTGAGTGAATTAGAACCAGGTCCTTTCTTTGACTCAGAAATTAGAGTAGCTTTGAGTCCTCTCTTTGGAAACTTTGGTTCAGATTTTGAGTTTGTTTGAACCTTGATTTCTACCCTACTCTATCTACTGATAAGCCAAGATTAAACAGTTTGGAAAATCAAATTTGCTACCCTATCAACAGAAAATTGAAAGCTAATCAGTCAAGATTAAACAGTTTGACCAATTAGAAGCGTGTTTAGAGGAGTGGCATTTATGCTTGCACACTTTCAGATTCATTTCTCTTTTTGGCATGGGGCCTTGCCTTTCTTGTTTTTCATTTCTGCCCTCTTTTCTTTCTTTCTTTGTTTTTTGTATTTTTTGATTTTTCATAACTTTAAACGAAATGGTGAATGTAGTATTTACAATGGAAAAGGCAAAAAGGCTTCAACATGAAGTATTTTCAAGAAAGGTAATGTTTAAGCATCCTGCCATTGACAGGACCTCCAAACAATTCTGTCCCATTCAGTTCTTGTAAGAAGAATGCATTGTTCCCAGCAACTGAATGAATGGAGTAAGGGCCAAGCCACAGATTGTCAAATTTACCATGCTTTCCCTTGTCCTCCCTCTTTGAGTCCCACTTTAAAACTTTGTCCCCAATTTTGAAATTGCTGGCCTTTGTTCTTCTGTCAAATATCTTCTTGATATTGTCTTGTTTCTGTAATGCTTTGTTGTACACTTCCTCTCTGGTTTGCTGAAGATGAATGGTCTGATTTATTCTTCTGATTATGTCATCCTCTTCAGTTTGGAGTTCTTGAATTATTTTCATAACTGGTACACCAAGACTGCTGGGAAAAAATTGCCTCTGTACCATACACAAGCTGGAAGGGTGACATACCGATGGATTTCTTCAATGTTAACCTGTCAGCCCATAGTGCATGGACCAGCTTTATGTGCCAAGACTTCTTGTTGCCTTCCAACAATTTCTTTATTATATTCACTAAGCTTTTGTTGGAAGACTCTGCAAGTCCATTACCTTGAGGGTAATAGGCAGTGGAGTGTCCCAATGCTATCTGGTATTTATGACAGAATTCTACCATTCTCTTTGATCCAAATGCTGCTGCATTATCTGTAATGATCTTGGTAGGACAGCCAAATCTGGAAAGGATGTTAGTTTCTATGAATTTAATGATGACTGAATCATTGGCCTGTCTACACGGAATGGCTTCTATCCACTTAGTGAAATAGTCTGTGGCAGTGAGGATCCACCGGTGCTGAGCAGAAGATGATGGGTGGATTTCTCCTATGAAGTCAAGTCCCCACTGTTGAAAAGGGGCTTCAATAGTAATTGGATGCAGAGGAAGGGGTAGTAATTTTCTTTTGCCTTCGAACAATTGGCATTTGTGGCAAGTGGTTGTAAGTCTGTGTACATCAGGAAAAAGAGTAGGCCAGTAGAAACCAGCCCTCAAAATTTTGTTGGCTGTTGACTTCCAGTACAAGTGGCCCCCACACTCTCCTTCATGGAATTCCTGCTTAACCTTTTCTGCATCAAACTCAGGCAAACATTTAAGCAATATACCACTAGCATTTTTCCAATAAAGACATTTATCAATAATGCAATAGTTTATAGCTTTTAACTTTAGGAATCTTGCCTTTGTTTTGGATAAACCAGGAGGTGTGTTTAAATTAAGCAAAACATAAACAATATCAGTATACCAAGGAGAATTCGCAAAATAATCTTCAACAATGGGAGTTGAGAATTCTTCTTGGTCATCCAGAGCATTAATCATATTAATATCAAGAACTTCACAATTTGATTCAGCCATTAACCTAGCCAGACCCTGACCTTTGATAAGCTTAGTGGGTTTAATCTCTAAATCATATTCAAGAATAACAGCAATCCACTTACCTCTTTTACCATCTGGATCCTGGGTTAGAATGTCCTTTACAACTGAATTTGGGACAAAGGCAATAATATGTGAGTGAAGGATGTATACCCTGAAGTCTTTTAAAGCTTTTACCAAAGCAAAAGCCTGTTTTTCCATAATGTTATACCTCAAAGGGGCATCCCTCAATGCCTTACTAAAGAACGCAATGGGCTGCTCTTGTCCTTGTGGATTTTTCTGTAAAAGGACAACAGCTATAGTATGTTCTGATGCAAATGAGAAGATATAAAAATCTTTTGAGAAATCCGGACTTATGAGAACTGGTGTTTTGGTTAACGCTTGTTTAACCAGTTCAAAGGATGTCTTTGCTTCTGCGGTCCATTTTACCCCTTGCTCCTTTTTCAACATGTTTGTGATATTCCTAAGGAGCTCAGCCAAGTTGGGGATGAATCTTCTTAAAAAGTTAATCTTCCCTATGAAAGACTGCAACTCTTTAATATTCCGAGGATGGGAGATTTGTAATATGGCTTCAATCCTCATGGGATCTATCTTTATGCCCTCTTCTGAAATGATATGTCCAAGAAGCTTACCTTCTTGGAGTCCGAATAAGGTTTTCTTGGGGTTCAAAGATATCCCAAATCTTCTGCACTTCTCGAAAACTTTTCTTAAATGTTCTAAGTGTTCTTCATCTGTTTTTGAAAACACAGTTACATCATCAAGATATATAATGATGAAGAAGCCTAATTCCTCCGAGAATGCTATGTCCATGGCTCTCTGAAAGGTTGCTCCAGCATTCATTAAACCGAAAGGCATTTTCACATACATGAAAGTGCCCCATGGTGTAGTAAAAGCTGTCTTTAATTGATCATCAGGGTGGACTAAGACTTGATTATACCCTGAATAGCCATCTAGCAAAGAAATTCTTTTAGACCCTACCACCTTTTGCAAAATATGATCCATCTTGGGCAAAGGGTAGTTATCCTTTAATGAAGCTTTGTTTAAATTCCTGAAGTCTATACAAAGCCTGATTTCTCCAGTCTTTTTCCTAACTGACACCAGATTAGATACCCACTCAGAATATCTAATAGGGACAATAATACCCGCATCATGCATTTTCATAATTTCCTTCTTAACCAATGGCAACTGGACAGGGTTGATTCTGCGCAGTTTTTGTTTGAATGGTTTTTGGTTTTCTTTAAGAGGGATTTTGTGTTGTATTATTTCAGTGTCATAGGACTTAAGATCTTCGTAACTCCATGCAAAAACATCAGAAAATTCTTTAAACAGCTCCAAATATTTAAGTTTAATGTGAGCTGGTAAAGTTTTAGACAGTTTAATCAATCTCGGTTTCTCCTCACTGCCTATATTACATTATTCCACTTCAGTTTCCACAGGTTCCAGTTTTGATTTTTTGGCCACATCATCAAAATCAAACAGTTCTTCTAGAGGGGCCAAACCCTTGGGAAGACTATCATTATCAGAATGCAGAGTTTCTATTTCTTGTGTTTCAGATTTCGGACTTAATTCTGCTTGGCGTGTGGATGTGATAGTCTGAAGGTTTACATCTACCAGCTGTGGAGATGGCTCTTCTTCACCAAGAAAATTTTCTTCACTGCAGTCTGTCTCATAGTCTGAATCTGAACTATGGAGTTCAAACTCATTTCTGAATTGCATGAAGTCTTCTATTTGTTTATCTCCATCAAATACCTGCCAATAATTCTTGTTATCTAGGATAGCTGGTCTGAATTTTATCTGAGAGGTGTCATCATATAGCATTGGGCAGGTTCTAGCAGCAAAGGCTAAATTGTGGGCTGCAATGTTTTTCTTCCTTGGGACAAAAGATAAGGTGTACTCCTCAAATGTTTTCAAAAGATCAATGACATCATTCCTATAGGCCCTAAGTCTGGGGTGATTTGCATTGTACTCCCCATTGACTTGCCTGATGATTAATTCAGAATCCCCATATACATCGATCCTCTTGGCACCTAGTTTTTTCAAAAGCTGCAAGCCCAAGAGGAGGGATTCATATTCGGCTATGTTGTTGGAACACTGGAAGTTTAATTTACATGAGATACATTCTGTATGATTATTTTCAGTGTTAGTGATCCAGACACCTGCACCTGCATTTGTTTTGGTGCATGACCCATCAAAATACATAGTCCAGAGAGGTTGATTTTTCGTTTGGTGAATGGACATTGTCATATTTGATTCCTCAAGTTTTTCATCGGTTTGAGGACTGTTTTTTCGACTGTCAAGTTTTGAGCTCACAGGATTGATAAGTTGGATTTCCAGATCTGTGTTAAGTTTGCTAGGATCCTCAGACACAATAGACTGTTTCGGCATTTCAACATTGTGTTCCCCCTCTTTTATTTTAATCATCGATTCTAATGAAGCAATCTGTTCTGTGAGTGCTTCATCATTGAACATTATAAAAGAATCAAGGCTCGTGTTTATAGCATAGAGTGGGGAGTTTTGAGGCCGCTCCTGGCTTGTTACTGTGTATTGCATGTGAGATTCCCTATAAAGCCTCCTAGTTTGATTGAAGACAAGGATGGTTGCATAGGCCATGTCCATTTGCATAGTCCCCTGTAACTTAGCCCCCCAAGATCTTGATAAAAGCATTCCATACTTTGGGGGAACATCAGCCACAACAACATCCATGACTAAACATTTAGCTGGAATTTGGGCTAGATTAACACAGAGATCTTTAATCAATCCTAGACACTTAACTCTACTTGAGTCAAAGGAGTACAGGTCTTTGTAAGGTCTGGTAATTTCAAGACCCAGGCTTTCCATTACAGCTTTTGGCATTAAATTATGGGAAGCGCCTGAGTCATGCATAGCATTATGGAGAATTTTGTCATGAATGTTTAAGCTTACATAAAAGGGAGGGACAGGACCCTCTTGGAACTTTCCTTCAATCTTTGGACCGAAAATAAGCTCTGGTTGGTCATCATTAAGATTGAGGGTATCTTCATTATTTTCTAAGTTCAAAGCCTTCAAAATTTTGGACCTATATACATGCTGGGCAGCTAACTCAGTCAAAGGAACATAGATTTTGATCTTTGAGATTTCCTGTTCCAGGCTGAAAAGGTTTTGATTCTTCAGAACATTGACTTCAGCCTTGTTTACTGCCACTTTATCAGCAAAAACAGCTTGCTGATTTGGTTTATCTACAGTTGAAACAATTACTTTTGCAGGAGTACTGACTGAGGTGCTAGTACTACTAGTGTTTTCACTCTGTTTTTCGATGTTTTGAGTGTCTTTCCCTTTATCATCACCAGAATCAACAACCACCGTTTTGTCCTTTTGTTTGATTGTTTTAGCCTTGGTTGCAGTGCTGTTTTGAGAAGGTTTGTCAGAGGTTTTATTGTTGGGTGTTTGTTGATTAGATTTACTTCTGAGTTCATATTCCCTTAAAGGTTCTATGACAGCGTTCTCCATGTTTTGGTAGCTGTTTTCAGCATCATCTCTTCTGTCATCATAAGGTGTATAAAGACTTTGTTTATTATCATAATGAACCTCAAAGTCATCATCATCTACCCCAAATAAGTTTATATCATCTTCCTCTGTTATTTGATCTGTTTGCTCAACCTCACTTAAAAAGTTCTGATGGAAGGGAGGGATGATCTGCTGATCATCTTCCCTGGGTCTGTTAGGAGGCTGATTTCGTCTAAAATTCTGATTCTGGTTTTGATTTCCGTTTTGAGGAGCATTTTGATTTATACTCGCTTGCGCCCTCTCTAGAATGCTCATTTTCTTCATCATCTCTTCCATCATTCTTTCCATCTTTGAGCTTGAAGTGGAAGGGGTGGATTCCTCTCTAAAAGACACTTTCTTTTCAGCTTTCATCCTCGCTCTTTTCTCCATAAGGTTCACCTCTACAGAAAGGGCACCTCTTTGCATATCTTCAAGGGTTGCAAAGACTCTTTCTCTGAGTGAATATGTCATGTCTGGATCAAACCCTTCAGGAAATTTGTTTAAGGCTGATCCCTGAGGAGGTTTTAGTTCAGGGGAAAGTGCATTATACACACTGTTGAATCTGGTACAATAAGCTTGTACACTTTCCCCAGGGTTCCTATGGAGATTGTTATAGTCGGCAAGGACTTGGAGAGGGTTTTTCCTTACTTCCCATTTGTTTAAAAATGTTTGATGGAAGGCTTGAAGGTCATTAATACTATGGGGGTTAAACCTTTAAACCATTTTCTCACATCTCCCCCCAAACTTTGAGCAAACAATCTAATTTTGACAGATTCATTATCAATTTCATTTCTGTCAAAGTAGTCATTCATCTTGTCCACATGTTGAGATGCTGTTATGGTATTATTAGCATCATATAATGGAATTTTGGACTGATAGTCCTATGGAAGATTGACTAATGGTACAGGAAGGACTAAGGGAGCATACCATGCTGCCATGATATGTGGTGGGTTTACAAGTGGAGGTGTGGGTTGAAGTGGAGTGGTTTGAACAGTGGATGAAGGATGAACAGAAGTGGATGGAACAGCAGTAGATCTCTAAGTTGACCTGGGGTGAGAGGCACCTAGATTATGTATGAAATGTAAATCAGGAGGTGTTGATTCTCTATTCCCAAGAGTCCCACTAGTTTCGGGAGATGAAAGGGTAGGCTCAGAATCTAACTGATCTAAATCACCAAATGACCTAGTTCTGAATGGGTTTAATAAGTCAATTTGTGATTCATGAAGAGCTGACAGGTTTTCAGGGACTGAATTGGCTCTTAGGGGTGGTCTGAAGATAGTTGAGGATTGTATCCTAGGAGACTTCCTAAGAATTCTTTCTGGGTTATCAACTATTTCAGGAGGATCTGGGTTAGGATGGGCTCTAGTGTGAATCTTTTTAGGAGCCACAATGTTTATGTGATTAGACCCAATCTAAACAAGAAAAGTTCAACCAGATATGACAATCTTTAGACGGTTAACTAATCTGCTTTCTCAATTCGAATCCTTTAACTGAATTTGAATGATTTTATAATGATAAGGGTTCTTTCCAGTGGAGTCTTAAGGTCTGTTCAGGATGGTGGAGTTGCCAGGTGGAAGGTTCAGAGTGTTTTCAAAGGAATGCACTGTCCACCACAGTGTTTGTGAAACATTCCTTTTCAGAGAAATCTCGAAACACAACAAACTCTAACCAGAGATTGACTGGGAGGGCATTCACCAGATATGTCACCCCCAAAAGAGGATGAGATCCAGAGGCTACCTGGCCCTTTCCAGACTCTGTCTAAGAGTATAGGGTAAAACACATCAAAGACGTATACAAGATATCAAAAACTAGTGTTTTACTACCAATCTGAAATGTTTTTGGTATTTTCTGAATTGTTTATATTTGTGGTTTAAAAGAATGTCCTAACTTTGCCTCAAAACTTAGCTACGGTCATGAAACAAAGACAGTCTATCCTTGTGGCTAAGCTAGCTGATTTTCCAAGGTTAGATAAAGACTTAAAAGAACCCTAGGATTGACCTAGTTTGTCACTGATCCAAACAAGTTTTATCGTGATTACCATTCTTTGGTAGTGCTTGGAAAGGCTGCTTTTTACTCTCAAGATGTTTATATGAAGATTCTGGGTTTGCAACACAACCTTCTTTATGAGTAGATTTGAAATATATTTGAATGTAAAAGACTCTAAGTTGTCCCCAGTGGAGTCGCCAGAAATTTTAGGTCTCTGTAACAAGCAAGATTGGCAAAGTCCGATCACAGAGTTAACATCATTTCAACCAACTTTGGGATTCTAGGATCTAGCCCTCCTGAATCCGGAGAGGGATCTCTCCAATATGTACAAATATGGATATTGTCTTTGAAGTTTAGGGTGATGATATTAGGCTAGTTATGAAGGCCAAGGGTTTTGTTTGGTTTTCTTGGATGGTTGAACATAGTTGCTGTCTGAGACGGAAAGATCTATATGCGAATAGGTTCAAAGGTGAGAAGTTGCAAGTAAACAAAATAAGCTTTGATTCTAAAGAAAGATGATGGCAAGTTTTTAATCCATTGGGTTATGGAGTCATAAGGGAATTTAATTGAAACATCCAGGTTCAAGAATAATCTATGGGGCAAGTCATCTAGGCCTAATGATCTCTTTGAAGTTTGATTTATGGAATGGGGTGATACAACAAGAAAGGGAATCAACAGATGCAGAACAAAGAGCAGCCCAGGATCTGGTAAGTACTTTGAAACTAGCCAGCCTTTGACCAGGCACTTAAGAAAACATAGAAGCAACCTAGGATCTGGTAAGTACTTTGAAACTATCCAGCCTTCGATATACTTCTGCTAGAAAACAGATTAAAAACAAAGGGAAACTTGAAAGGCAACCTTTGGAGCAGAAACTAGTGGGCAGGGCTCACCTTTCTCCTCATCTTAGTTTCTCCTTTACTTAGTTACTTTCCAAGACAATCACCAAGATAACACAGAATGGCCTAAGATCTGATAAGTACTTTGAAACTAGTCAGCTTTTGACACATCCTAAGGGAAACAGACAAATAGTTGAGCAAACAAGAAAGGGACTCAGGGCTAACCTTTGATTCCCTCAATTCATTCCTTACACAACATATATGAAAGTAACATTCAAAAACAACATTCAGCAGTGACGAAAAGATGAGGGAACGCCAGCATCTCTGTACTTAGACTGAATTAAATCATTTCTAAATAACACAATAAGAAGAAAACATTGGGATAAAGATTTTTTAGCCAGAGAAGGTCACTGGTGTACAGCAAACTCTAACAATGTTTAAACTGTTCTTTATAGTAGAAAATGAAACAAATTGAAAACAAAAATAAAATAACAAGTTACAGTGAGAATAACATCACCATCAGCATAGACCAGGATCCCATAAATCACTAATGATTGTCAAACCTATGGCAATCTTCAGATCCAATGTTTTAATCCATCTCTCTTCACAACCTAACCTATCTGTTACAAGCAGAGCTCCAAGAGCCAATGAAACCACTATTTACAGTCAAGAGTTTTCCACTCAAGACCAGGTACAACACTTCAGCAATTACATTAACAACCAACTAATCCAACCCCTCAATCATCTTCTTCTGGAGTATTTATAGAAGGATGAGGAGGTGAGATCTGATGAAAAGATCTCAAATACAATTAATGCAGAATTAATGTATTTCTCGACCTTCAGAGGTTCGATGGAAGAAATTCCATGTGTTACATTGCATTAATGTGTTTATACTTAAGAAGTAAGCTTGAAGAGAGCTTATATTGACCTTTGAGGCTCTGCGTACTGTTAGGGTTACTCTGCAAACATTCTGTCGTTGAAATCCGGTGCAGTAATAACTTCTTTGGTTGTTCGAGGCATAATATCTTATCCTGTTCAATAAATTCACCCTCTGTTTGAGCTTTCTGAGGCAATAGGTGGCACTGTGGTGGTTGAGGAATCAATTCGCCTCAAAGTATGGCGGTGGAGGCGATCTGTCTGCCGAACACTTTTAGGTTTTGCTTTAATCTGTGTTCTGAGCCGGGGATTAGGATTTTGATAACCGTCTTAGCCGTAATCCCCGCCAATATTCTCACAAAACCACTGCTCTGGTTCATTCTATCTTTAATCTGATACTTTCCGCTCATATTGTCGCCTTTCTTCAGCCAGGACGTGCGCCAATCGTGTCACGAAACTTTGTAAACATCTCTCTGCTTCTTCTCAGATGATCAATCGACAAATCGCCGGAGGATTGACAGTCGCTACCTCATCTCTTCGTGATTTCAGAGAATACAAGAAAAACTTTGAAAAATTCGGGAAAAAACAAGTACATAAGAAAATGAGGAAATCCTGCGTTATATGGACAGACTGCATCGGAGGGCGTGCGGGTGGATGGAGAGATCGGGACCGTTGATCGTATTGCGATCAACGGTTGGGAACAAATCAAACGGTCAACGAAGAGGAAAGTGGACCGTATAATGGAATCGGGAGAGGAGATGCAGACCGTCGATCTACAGAGATCGACGGCGGGGATTTGATTTTAAACGCGCCGGGGCAAATTTATCGGACGAGCGGATTGGTTAAAGGGTGAGCGGGAAAAGTGATCGGGGACCGTCGGATGGGAGGGCCCAGATCCAACGGCGGGGACGAATCCCGCTGCGGGGCCATAGGACAATGTTTAACGCGTGGGAGATGGATATGGCATGGCGGTTTTCGGGGTGAGGTGGAGAACACGTGTCGGCCAGCGCGTGGAATCGCTGGCCGACGGCACAAAACCACTTCCGGACGAAAGGTGGTGCGGGCAAAAATCGGTGGGAAAGGAAAACAGCGCGGCGGAAAGGGGGGAGGGGTCCACCAGATGACGGGACACTCCGCACCGTTGATCCGTGGGACAGATCAACGGCGGAGTTTGAATATTATTTTCTTTGGCGGAAAAATAAAACAAGCCCGTTTTTGCATTTTACAAAGGTTTTCAAAGTTTTTGGGCAATAAATTATTTCGGAGGTTAAGCGCCTGGCGGGTTTAGCACGCGGTTCCGGCGTGGGGGCATATGGAAGGAGAAACAGAAAGGGGCTTAGCCTGAGGGGCTAAAGCCTAACACATAGAAACACATGCTTTTCTATGGTTTTTGAATAATTTTTGTAAGAGAAGAAAGGTTCCGATAGATCAAAAAGTGGGTTTTTTACCTTAGGAAATGAGATTAATGGAGGAATAAGGGGAATAAGAGGGTTTAATGGGTTATTTTATGGATGAAAGGATACTCGAAGACATGAGGCAGAAGTGGGAGAAGGGGAAAAGGAAAGGGGGAATGTACAGCAATTTTTGTTCAGGATTTTTCATGGTATGTCAGAGGCAGAGGGGATGGAGAGAATGTAGAACCAATCAGAAGTTTATAACCTTGCCAACAGACTTCAAGTACCAACAATTTTTATGCCCGAATTTATTTCTTGAAGGCTGTAAAGAAAATTTAGCCACCAGCTTGATATGATTGAAAAATATAGGTGGCTGCTGTGAGAAGACCATAACCAGAATTGAATGCTTGAAATGCATACAGATGCAACGACTTCTTTACCAGATATCATGATCTTGCAATGCTAAGTCCAAAACCTCAAAAATGTTTTCACTCATTGCTTTGATCCCTACCTTAGGCAACATACTCATAATTCTGCACTTTGTCTTCTTGATGATATCAGATTCAATGTCAATATAAGAAAACAACCATGGAAGTTTTAAAATTCACAAAAGTGTTTTTGTATTCACAAATCTTTCTTTGTTACTTGTATTTTGAAATGTCTGAGAAAACACACGTAGAATTGAGAAACTCTTTAGTTGTACATTCAACAATGCATCTAGGGCATATGGCATATAAATAATGAAGGAAAGCACCCATGGTCAAATCATAAATAGTGGTCCATTGAATGCACAAGATTATTGATAAGAACTATTTATGCGTCCAGTGATGATGATGCTAAATGTATAAAGTCGAAACAAGGCCTTTGTAATGTACCATCTCCTTAAGCAAGTAAAATACAAGATGCAGACATGAACGATGAGCTAATAAGGCCTTCTACTTGAAGCCTTGTTTCCACAAGGCATATATTCAACAATTTCAACATCCAAAAGGCAAATGGTTGCTAATGTACCTCTCCTGTAACATCAATTAGAATACCCACACTGTCTGAAAACTTGGAGAAAGTAGGAAGGTCACAAAAAGGTGTTGGAGAGCTGCATATATAAAATTCAGTAAAGGACATGTCAAAGCATGTTATAGAAAAAGTAGTAGAAGTCGTGAAGCTCGATTCAGTTGCGTAAAATGATGCAACAAATAATAGGTATGCCAAAGGATAATTACATAAAGTCCATTTTCTCGAATAGGAATTCATGACCAACCTAGCTACTAAGGAAGCATGTCTGGTTGCCCAGGTGTAAAATGAATCTCTCTCAAAATTAAGAAGTGTGACTCCTTCACCCAAAACATAGAATGGACCACTCGATAAGTAAGTCATTGGCCTAATTTGTGGTGATGCATAGTTGCAATTAGTCCATGCCGATCTAACAACCGTATTAATGGAATAGTGTGGATAAGAGAATATTTGTATTGAAAATTCGATGATAGATCAACAAGTTAATCAATTCTTTGGGAAGTACAAATTATTGTATTTCCACATCATTTGTAGCAGCTTAAAAAACAATGGAGCATTTTCTTCCGGATCAATGATTTGTATGAAGAGCCGAAATTTTTTTGAATCGGAGTGGCACAGCGAAATTATGAGTCAAGGACAAAGGTATGACTGAGCATGTTATATGTTGACATTTTGGGGTTTTCTTAATTGAGCTTATAAATAAGTATTGCGGAGACGATTTATGTCAACATGCTGTAAATGTGGAGGTATAAGATTTTATCACCACAGTAGTTTAAAGAAATTTAAGTTTCGGGAGAATGCGCTAATCTTGGGTGATATAGAGAGGACCATGCATTTTTATGTGAGAGAGTTTATTATGCATAGTGTGTATTCTTAGAAGTCTTGGTTGTGTCAATTTGAATCAAGGCTTATAGTTGTAAATAGCTCTTTTTGAAGATTCACTCTTTTGTAATTAAATGATAATTGCAGAGAATGCATGTTTGATGGAAAAATTAAAAGGAGGTCAGACTTTGAGTCCGAAAGATGATAGCACATAGAGATACAGTGCAGATGAGAGATGGAACAAGATCACATAGAGATCTTGAAGGTGAGATGATATGTTTTATTTTAACTCTGGTTTGAAGATGATATTTGCAAAATTCAGGTTGCAGACAGGTGAATATCTCAGCAAACGAAGATCACAGTTTTAAAAGTAGTGATGAAAGAGACTAGTAATAGTTTCTGAAGGAAAGAAAAGTGTGGAGAAGAACCTTGAAGAATTCCAACACAGATTGGATAAAAAGGACAGTTGTGTTCTTAACAAGTGTAGATGAGTTGAAGCCTAGATGGGGCAAAGAGGATGCTCAAAGAGGTCACAGAGAATAGAGAACCAGTGCTTGCCAAAAGACCAAGTACAGAGAGAGGATTGGTGAGGTAAGTGGTGGCAGGGAGGACTTGCTGTTATAGAGGCTTTAGTACAACTCATGATGAGTGAGTGATGAACTCATGAAGATAGAGTAAAAAATGAATACTGAAGGTGATTGCAGAGGTTCTAAAGAATACCATAGCAGAAGAAAGGAGAAAAAAGATGCCAAGTCAAATGGCATGAGAATGAGTCAAGAGCAGATTGATAGAGAGAGAGCTGAGATAAATTTCCGTCTTGAGTTGTTGATGGAAATGTTACGGAGAAGTAAAGTAGACCAGAGATGTGGATGGAGTATGAAGAGGAAAGTGACATGACATGGATTACAAGTGAAGTGGGAGCATAGAGTGAATGTTCAATTGAAGGAAGAGTTACTCAGTTTAAATGAGTATGTAAAGAAAGATTTGATATGTGAGCCAGAATATGGTCCATTTCTTTCTGAAAGTAATGATGTGATAGAAGAAAAATCTATAGAAGAACTGAATCAAATGAAGGATTGAAAGCAACAAGGGAATATGATAATTGAAACATCCAGTGGGACCACAAGGTCTTATGTTTTTGAGACTAATGATTTGTGTGTGATTGCAGGTACATCACAAGATGTTGAAAAAACTTTGAAGTTTGTTAAGGAGAAGAAGTTGAGTCTGAAATCTATTCAAAATGATATTGAGATAGAAAAATCTCAGAAAGTAATGAAGACAGAGAGGTATAATGGAATTATTCAGCAGAGTATTGAAGCAGAGTAATAAGGGTCGTCTGATGGTTGGTCAATAGCAAATGAAGGTATGGAAAGTTGTGTAAAAGTTCCAAGTTCTACTTCAGTTGAGATTGTTAAGTTATATAAAAAGTTAGATCTTCAGAGAAGAGAGTTGGAAAAGAACAGGATCTATACTCAGGGTAAGTTGCTGAAAGAGAAAGACAAAGAAATTTTCTTGAAGAATAATAAGGAAACAGAGGATAAGGATGTGGGGATGATTCTGCAAATCAAAGAAGTTCATTATTGTGAACCAGAACAGGGAGACATTCTTCAAACATATGATATGGAGGAGGGACTAGCTGACAGTCTCATGGAGGATTTAAATCAGCATACTGATGTGTTGATGGAAGAAGAAATTTTCGAGCAACATACTGAAATGTTTCCAGAGGAAAAAGAGGCACTGGTGCCTTATGTTTTTTATTTTAATAATTGTTTTGTGAGTACAGGTTTTATTGCAGATGCTGGAGAAGATCTATTGGACAGAGAAATTAGACTGATAAGGAGGATAATGATGAAAGTATCCCAGAAGAAGACAACAACAGTAAAACAAAGAAGAAGCAGCAAGAGGAAAACAACAGAAGACTGTGAAAGCATAGCCAGTGGGGCAATGCAACACAAAGTGTGGAGACCTGGAGAAAAACAACAAACAAAAGCAGCAACAAATGGAGAATTGCAACAAAAGATATGGGATCCAAGAAGACAAAGATCCAAAACACATGATCAGGCGATCATGGTTAATTTCAACCTTGGGAGTCTAATGCAGGAGCATCCAAGCCAAATTTTCATTATTTAATTATGTAATAAGGGGGGTGAGATACTTTAATTATTTTATTAATTAAATTGTTTATTTTAATAAATTAAGAGAAAAAATGTAAAGGTGAGGATTATTGTAAATATCCCTTTAATAATTAAAGGATATGAGTGGAATGGGATTAGGTAGATAATCTAGGGAGTAGGAATTCTATATAAGGAAATTTGTCGAGTCCAAAACTAGAATAAATCTAATTTAAATTTAGTTAAGATTTGTGTGGAGGATTTTATGGAATGGAATAAATTCCTATTTTTTTATAAATAAGAGGGTTGTATGAGGGTGTACAAAATTGAGTGAGAAGTGAGGAATTCATAGAGAGTGAGGAATGATTTGATACTTTTGTAAAGGGCCAAGAGCCGGGAGAGGCTCTCCATTGTAATATTTGGCTGAGGATTTGTTGTGTTATTTTATATCAGTAGATTTGTGTTTGGATAAGCTCTCTTTTATTTATGTATGCTTTGAGCAATTGTAAATGTGTGGTTAATGAAGAGTTGTTTTTATGAGAATTTTAATGCTAAAGGCAGTACATGTGTTTTTATATGCTGGGATTTGATTTAACCCAGAATCCCGACATCTTTATCTAACACATGTACACTAAATATACCCTTCATATATATATATATATAAATCCCGCAGAGTTTCATATATATATATATATATATATATTATAGAAAATCTCTTCTAAAATGTCCTCTTTATTTTAAAAAACTAAATAAATAAATAGATAAAATCATAAATTTATACAATTGTCTAAAAATATATATCCATTTAAAAAATGTTTTTTTAAGTACTATATAAATATCATATAAAATTCTAGGAAATATATATTTAAAACATAAATATGAATATTTCTTTGTTTAAGTATGCACATTTTTTAATATGTACATTTTTTATAATTATATATAACATCAATATAAAATGTAAAACTTCACAGAATGTGCATACCAATTTTGTGTAGACTACTTGCCTCCCAACCTTGAGCTTTAATCCACAACTCTCTCCCGAGGACAGACCAATTCTTCCTCTCAGTAGACAACCTCTTGTCTCACTAGTAATAGCTTATTTAAGCTTTCTTTCCCTCAACATGTTTCCATAACTGCGTCCAGTTAATTAGGGATGTTGTTTCCCTTCGCCTAGGCTTTGCTTTCGTTTTTTCCACAAACGTTTCTTTTAAAACTAGATTTTCCGCTTTCTAGTTTTATTCTTACCTATTCTCGGTAACTTTCCACTTCACCGAGGCTTTTATTAGATATTTTTATCCCATCTAATAAAATTTATTTTATTTTATTTTTCTCAAAGGATTTTTGGAGAATTTTGTGAAAGTCTTAGGAATCTAGTCCATCCTCATGTATTTGACTTCTTGGTCTCAATTTACTCTATCTTTACACCATGATATTATTTCAACATTTATATATTAATTTCCACAATAATATATATTTACATATTTTATTTCTGAGGTCCCCCTGACCTTTATGTGTATTCTCTATTTATAGAATGCCGAAAATATGGATATTACATAGTCCCCCTCTAAAACAAAACACTATCTTCGGTTTTTTCCAATCTCTCAGTTTATTCAGTGATGGTTATGTTTCTTCATCTTAACTTCTTGTTCCCTAGTAGCGTTCTCAAGTGCGAAGTGTTTCCACTATGATTTCACCCGACCTATTGTTTTATTTGGACGAAAGTTCCTTGATTTCTTCACCTATATCACAGTTCAATCAACCACGTGAGCAGATTCATGTACATATTTTTTTTTCTAAAAATGAAATATGAAACCAATTTTTATATGACGAAGTAGAGCGATTTTATAATCTCACTCCAACCCTCATTGCCCTGCAATATTGACGTGTTTCTCAGCATAATTTTCAGAATGCAATCTCATATTTGTGAATTTAATCTTTATATGTACACTTGATCTCCATTTTTGAATTCAAACGAGATGAATTTACTTTAATATTCTGATGATTCTTCAATTAACTCCAACTAAGTGGAGTGTGGCCTCTTTTTTCATACAAGGTTCCTGACTCACTTAAGTCCCTAGAAGTGTGATAATTGTGTTTGTATGAAATTTCTACTAAATACATAAAGTCTTCCCTATTATTCGGTTTTTTTTTTTTTTCTATCACATACTTTCCCAGTATGTCTTTTAATATTTTCTTTGATCTCTCTGTCTGTTTAATTGTATGAGGATAATAAGATGTATTGCAATTCAACTTTATCCCCCTTCCTCCAGACTTGATTTTCCCAAAAGTATATGTACTTTTGGTATCTCTATCAGAGAGATCCATTTTGTGATTCTATGGAGTTAAAGATTTATTTCCTGAATCTTTTGGTCGCATGTGATGTGCTAACAATGGTCACATGTGATGTGCCATTGTAAAGGAAGAAGTGTACTATTTTCGTTAGAGTATTCATTATTCTCACAATTTCGTCATGTTGTTACTTGTTACTTAGTAGTCCTGACTTAAATTCCATTGATACCACTTCTTTCTTCTATTTTGAATTAAAGAGGGAATTTAATGTAGTAGTAGGATACTGAAGTTCTACTTTACCTTGTTTCCCTTTCCTCCACGGTGCCAAGATTTTTTTTCTCTACCTTCCTCTTCATCCCTTGTCAAGTATAATTTCTCTTCAAGATTATTATTATCTTGGTATACCTCGATAGCTTGCATAAGGTCTCTGACGGTACTCTGGTTGTATTTATCTACTATTTCATGGTTTATCATTGACACTTTACAATTTTATACTCTTTACTTGTAACAATCAGTTTTGGCTGATTTTTTTATCTATCATACAATTTCATCTTACTGAAATCTTACCTATCGATGGTTTTTCAACAATTTTCCATGCATTTTTTCTCCTACTTCAATTCTTACACTACTACATGTATGTGCCAGAATTTGATGGGTCTGTCTTCATACAGATCAATAATTCAGTTTTCTTTTCCTTCCATGCATTACATTGAGGAAATTTACCACCATGCATATTTTGCATCACTTTATTTGCGTAAAGGAATATTTATGACATATTATCACTAACGTTACCTTTCTTTCGGCTACTATTTCCACGTTTTAAGTTAATTATTACCTCAACCAATTCTACTTCATAGACTACAGAACTTCATTCATGTTTCTTCAAATTTCAACAATTTCAACTTTCGAGATTCATACACTATTTATGCATTATTTTGCAGCAATCTTTTTGTCAGTCTCTCTATATTATTTTTCAGTATACATTACCACTCCTTAGTTGAATCAACAATTTTCAGTGTAGTACTAAATTTCTTTTTTATTTGTTCCAAACTAATTTGGCACTTAATTTTTCCACTCACATTTACCTCCTCCTCTTTCTGTAATGTAAAAAATCCTTTTTGAATTTTATGGTATTATTTGGCAATACTCCTTATTGCTCGTATTTCTAGTATCTCGTTGGATTCAGGTCAATTCAATATTACCTTTTTCTGATTTATCGCCAATCTCTCTTTAAAATTTTTATATTCAATTATTAACTCTTGGGTTTTTGTGAAACTCACATTGGTTGAGTTTTACATGTAGTTACCGTTCTCTAAGTATTTGTAACACTATTCTACAATGTTCTTATCCCTTTTACTAGAGAATATTAGAACATGTTCTATTAACTCCGAGGTTACTGCAGCGAACATCCTTACATGGGGAACCGTGCAAGCGAGTTCTGCGTTCGGGAAGGCAATTGGAGCGAAAATGTTTTGATTTCTCTGAAATGGTGATATGTTGTGATGGGATGACTGACACCTGTTGCATTGTGGTGTTTCATTCCCACCATTGAAATCAGCCACGCACTTCAAAGGATATAAACCTCAGCGTGCCACACGGTGGACAAGTGTTGACTCATGAAAAGTGTAGCCCTGCAATTCATGTTCATTGTTGATATTTTTGGGAATTGTTTTTTATAATAAAGTAATGGCACTTCAGATTTCCTTGATCTTATATGAACTTTAAAGCGTTTTCATATTGTATGAATGTTTTGAGATGTATTGTTTAGAAATGGATTGGTTGTATGTATACTGTCTTTTATTCTATACTTTTGTGTATTACTAGTACTTGTAAAAAAAGTTGATACTTAAAAAAAGGTGAGTGATTTTATATGAAGTTTAAAGCATTTTTATCAATTTTTTTATAACTTGATAGTTTAGTTGAAAAATGTAAACAATGTTGTTAAATTAAATATTTTTTAAATATAATATACTATTAATTTATATATGTATTATGTGTTCTTTAAATTCTTATAAATATATAAACTTTTCATTGCTTAATTGATCAGCTACTTAAATCTCTATAAATTAATTTTAAAATATAATGGTTGTTTAAATTTTTATAAATTGATTTTAAAATATTTATATAATAAGAAATTAATTTTGTATTATTATAATTATTTTATATTTAATATATATATTTTTTTAAATCCTTGTCCTCATATATCTTTTGTATAATAAAATAAAATTTGTTTGTTAAATAAAAAGATAATACTTACTATAATTAAAAAAAAATAAGTGCACATATTTATTTAGTTTTAATTAAAGACATTATAAAACATGTTTCATTAAAATTTGAAAGGAGTTCTAAACTAAATTTAATTATTATTATTGAATAGATTTTACAATTTGAATGAGTCTAATGGTTAAGAGCATATGTTTCCTCCTAAGAGATTACAACATTCAAAAAGTATGTATGGAGATAGAGTATGCATGTTTTCTTAGAATTAGTAGTCAAATCGTTGTGTGGAAGTGGATCCCTTGTCCCACAAATAAGGAGGTCTCATACACCAAATTGGTGTTCTATTTGGTCCTAACATTAAAATTGGATAATAATAATTAATATATTTAATATTATTATATTAAAATTTAATTTGAAAGTTTAAAATATATAGAATTTTAAATTATATAATTATTATTTTTTGTCCCTTGTCCTACAAACAAGGAGGTCTCATACACCAAGTTGGTGTATGGCTTGGTGGTGGCCTTAAAATTGGACAATAATAATTAATATATATAATATTATTATATTAGAAGTCAAGTTGAAAGTTAAAAAATTTAGAATTTTAAATTATATAATTATTATTTTATTTTTTATTTTTTAATTATATAATATTGCTACTCATGATCAGCGGTTTCTTGTAAATTTTAGGGAAACTTTTAGCCGTTCCGGACACCCGTACCCAAGTTCCCATTGTTCACTCGTTCCATAAACTTGTACAACATAGATTAATACTCATGCTAACTTGTTCAATTGTTTCAGTAGCATATTGTTCATTAAGTACCCGAATGTAGGACAATAACATGGTTTTTTTAAGTCCAAAAGTTAAATTTTCAACCTTATAATGTCCTTATCCAGTTCAAAATAATGTCTTATAGATGTTTTCTTCCCATTTTATCAATTAGTTCATATATTTTTGTAAAATTTGACCAGTTTTTTTATAGTTAACTGGTTTAATTGTCTAATTTTATAGACATATAGAAGGTGTCGTCCTTCATTTTTGAAATCAAGGCACTGTTGGTTTAATATAATTATTGTCTAATTGAAATATACCATTTGTAATTTAACTTTCAGTTCTTATTGTTCAGGACTATTCACTCTATACATCCTTGAATTTTTTTTCTAGAATTACTTTTTTCATATTTACATTTTCTTAACTGTAGATAAGTCTCCCACATACTCCTTCCTGTTGGTTGTCCCAATTCCCCAATTTGGGCAGCATACTTGACAAATTTTTCCTTGTTGTTCATTCTTGTTGTAATGTAAAAATATGTTTAATGGTCATTAGTTTTTTTTTCCCATTTACTGTAACAAATTTTCCTATTTACTTAGATTAAGTACGTACTTTTCAAGAAAATCACTATTTCTTTCTGTGGTTCCACTTAATCCATTTCCACTAAAAGATCACACGACTCTATAGGAAGAATATTTGATTGGAATTATATAGCATTTTATTTTAATTTTTCAGACAATTTAGTTAGTTGATGAATGACCTTCTTTGTTCCTGAAATTTCCTATACCACTCAAGAGTACTGACATTTTTTGGTTTTCAAACTACCTTTTTCCACTATCTTGAGGCTGATACAATTTAAATTTTCTACTGAATCATGTAAAAAAAACACATATTGGTCAGAATGTGTACCTGCAATTTCAATCATTGCTCACTGATTTTCAGTTTTTCTGTCTCTTATTTCTGCTAGATTTTCAGCGTTTCGATCTGGTCTTTTTATGGCTAGTAACACGGTTTTGTTTTTCTAATAGCAGTTTAGAATTGTCACTTTCAATTTTGTCTTTTTAGATGTGGTTTTGACAGTTCAGAATTCACTATAATTTGGCCTTTTCTCCCCTGATGTAAGGAACATATCGAAGAAATTTTGTGAATCTCATCACAATTTCGTCTAATATATATTAGAAACCAAGAAATTCTGTTCAAATTCGTCATAAGACTGAAAAACAGAATGGACGGTACATTGTTAGCAACTTATGCGTAGAGTGTACCTCCATGTACGAGTATTTCTCTGAGTGCTAGTTGTAGAATGTAAGGGAAATAGATTAATCAAGGACCAATAGTTAAAAATGTTAATGGTTGTCGAAATGGAGATATAAAACCATTTTTAATGTATTCCAAGGTTAGATTAACCATAAATATAATGGGGAGGATATTTAATGTTATCCCCGATTACTTAGATGGATTAATAAAAACATACGTAAGGTATCAACTTAATTGATTAGATACGCTTCAAAGGGCTCCCTAGTGGGATAACCTTAACAGTAAAACTAATATCTTATGAAATTATAGAGAAGTGTCTCATAAACCTTAGAGAGTGAGTTAGTAGAAAAAAATGGAAGAAAAATTAAGTACGTTACATCATCAGACATATGTAGACTAAATAATACCTTTACAAGGCCGACATGGTGATTTTGGATAATGTGAATACTCCACTAGCATTGATTACCTCTTTCATGCCATAAGAAATGATATATTTCTTTCCTTAAATCAAGCTTTTGCATTGAGAACTATTCTTTGAAGAGTAAAAACTTGTAACTATGGCATCTGACACATCCAAGCCAAATATTACATTTATAGAGCATGTATGATAATTTCACACTATATAATTTAAGGTCGGATAAAGCCTAAAGCATTAATAATTTCATAAGGGACCTATAGGTTGTCATAACACCCTAAACCTATGTACAATACATTGTTCAATGTGAAGATCTAAGTGTTTGAGTCAAAATAAATATCTAAGACTCATAGGTCTTCTGTGGGGCTTTGGGACACTGAACAAAACATAAAAAAGGGATATAAATAAATGGTTATTTAATTAATCATTTAGTTTTAATAACACTATTAATGATGGTAAGCTTGAAAATGAATTTCACTTTTATAGTTTAGTTATACTAATAACATTTTTTCTTTGCAGATTATAAGTATTTTTAGTTTTAACAAGTGTAAATTCATCTTAAACTTGGATATATAGAGAGGTTGAGTCTATTAAGGTATAATTTTTTTAATATTTAATATGAAGGAATTAATAAATGAGATGGAATTAAATGATTAAAAATTTACATCTTAAGAAATTTGATCCCTTTAGGTTATTGTTAAATTATGATTTAAAATGGATTTAGGAGATTTTATGTATTTAAATGGAGTCACATAGTTATTTAATATGAGTTTATCTAGATTTATATGTTTAGATGTTGTCATGTACTGTAATACCCCTGATTTATAGCTATTATGGTTATGTAAATAAGACAAAGACTCTGTGGATTTATGGAACAATTTTGTTGTTGGAGGAAATATTTTAATTAATAATGATTGATAAAAATTGTATCAATTTTGTAAAGACAGAGTAATAGAGAGATCTGGAAATTTTTATCCATGAGGATAGGATAAAATTTCACACTTTCCCAAACTTTCCAAAAAAATAAATCCTTTGGAGAAAAAAAAAAATAGAAAATTAAATTAGATAGAAGAAAATATCTAAGAAACCCGAGTAAAGAGGAGAGTTAATGGGAAGAGGTAAGAAAAGACAACGTTGAGGAAAAGCAAGTTTTAAAGAAATCTTTTGTGGGAAAAAAAGGTAAGGCCTAGGCCATGGGAAACAACAGGAAGAATATTGGGATGTCGTTAGGGAAATTTTTTGGGGAAAGATTGGCTTGAGAGTGCCATCACTAATGTGACAAGAGGTTGTCAACACTGGGGAAAATTGATCTCTTCTCGGGGCAGAGCTCCAAGGAGAAGCTCATGGTTGGGAGGGAAATCGTCTTTACAAGTTGGTGTGTAGCATGTAGAAAGTTTTATATTCAATTTCTTGTGTTTTAGTAATGATTAGAAGTGTCATCTTGTATAAGTTATTAGACAAATTCTTCCTTGTAATAAGGGATTAAAGTTAGATTGAACAAGGGTGTAATGGTTATGTATGTTAGTCACTTATGCTTTGTCAATACTGTGTTATGTATAGTTTTCGACACTGTGTTAGGTACATTGTCAATATTGTGTTATGTATAGTTGTCCATACTGTTTTATGTATAATAGACTGATGTACTGTAGATATATACATTTACATTATGTTTAAGTATAAACCCACAAAGGGTTATGACGAGAGGGTAAACTCAGTATATAGTGATATATGAGTAGAAGTAAATATATGACAACCTTTAGAAACTAAGATAAACAAAATCTATTGCTGGAATGAATAGCATAAAACTGAACAATTAGAAACTATGCTAAGAAAAGTCTATTGGAAAAGTATTACTATTTCAATTCTCTAGAAGGTATAAATAATACTAAACCTACTACTTCTAGCTACTAAGGCAATAAAAATAACTGAATCCATGATACAATATTGAAGAAGCTGTGATTTTTATTTATGAATAAGCTAACAGATACATTTAACATTCACTAGAAAGCAAAACCAATAGATAATTATTATCTAAGAGAATTCTGACGTATTCAATAAAGACGACAAATGATATCAAGGAAGAGTAGGTCACATGACATCCGGAGGTATTCCGAGATAGATGAAAATTGATCATTTCATTAAAATAATATGAGAATCTGGTACAAGCGCGAATACATCCATCACAAAAAAATATGAGGAAATGAAATTCAGATTTCATGTATATATCAAGCTGCCGAGGTACGCAAAAATAATATTATACATCCTTAATGCTACATAGTCATCTGTGTACGATTGGGATAAGTTAGGAAAAGCATATTACAAATGTTTATCAATCTCAGAAGCCAAGTATGGCACTGACATCAGAACCTAGAAGCTACAGGAACACTTGCCTAATCTAATTAAATTTCAAAACCATCCAACAAGGAAAGCCACGGCTGAAGCAACGGATCTACCAACCTAGGGAAGGAACACAGTTGGTAAGCATGAGTCATTATGGAACATCAAATTTAACACAGACTTAACCCAATCGTCATACTTGCAAGGGTAGGAAACACAAGATTAGAGGAAGGTATAGAGCCATGTGATATAAAAAAAATGACACTGCGTAAGGGATAGAGAGATACATTACCTTAGCATGTTGTCATAATGTGGTTGGCTCCACCTATGTATACAAAACCAAACAATGTTGTGAGTGAAGGGATATGACCTGTAGATGGAAGAATGTGAGGATATGCGGTCAACCTCATCTCCTTAAAATTCTTGGTATGGGAAGAAGGTTCAACCTGGGTGGAAATAACCCAACATTATAAACTCATAACATAAACCCAGAATGTTACGCAGAAGGGAAACTGTAATCCAAATTAAATATAGAAAAATGCCCGAAATGATAATGTAACAGAGGCAAGGAGGGTTATATAAAGCCTCGAACGAAAAACCCAAATTGCGTTATGAATTTGTATGGAACTTCAAGGGGCAGAACCCCAGATTATTTACGCAATTTCAAGAACAGAAAAGGGTAAAACGCCATCCACAATTTCTGTTAACATCATAAAAAATTTCCAAATGTAAAAAATCAGAAGTGAATGGAGCAGAGGAGAGAAAATACTCTGTGTATTACTCAGGAGAATTAAACCTAGAATCGCATGGGTAAAGTAGAGATTAGCCAAAGCTCTATTGAATGTATCAAATATAAATACTTCTACGAGCAGGACGAAAATTCAAAATATACAACCCAACATTTAAGAAAACGGAGGTTCGAAATATAAAACCTCGAATTAAATCAAATAGAGGACTGTAACTACCTTATGTTCACAATCAAATGGGTAAAATAGCATGTACAAAGTAGCAAATGAGTACACTGAAAAGCCAGTGACCAAACCTAGAACATAATGAGTAGAACGATTATCATATGCTCTAGTAAACATACCAATGCAAAGATAACTAGACCTAGATTTAAATGACTAAATAGAGATTTCTAATTCTCTGGTTAACATGTCGAATATACCGAAAATGAGCCTGCAATCAAATGGATAGAATGGCTCCAAATCAAAAAGCAATTTAACACATCAAATGTAACACCCCTAGTTTATGTTTTTGGTTTTCAAAACTAGACATTTGAACTTTAAATCCAAAGGGGAGTGGACCCCAATGGATAATTATTTTGTGGATGTAATTAAGTATTTAATTATGGAAAATTAAATAAAATAATGCTGTGCATATTGACCAAAATGAGAATTATGAGATCACTTGCTAAATCCATGAGGATGGAAAGAGGAAAATACTTTTCCCAAAAATATTTCAAAAATCCTTGAAAGAATTTATTTCCAAATTAGATTTTGAGGAAAATCTAGTTTTCCCAATGATGTGGAGAGTAGTTGGGAAGAGGTAAAAAAAGCTGGGAAAATTAGAAAGGAGCTTTAAAAAATCCCTAAATAAGGGAAGCATAGGCAAACAGGCAGAAAAGCATCCTGATATTCTGGATGCAGAATTAGAAATAGGCTTTGGGGAGCAAAAGCTTAAATAAGCTATTCCTGAACAGATTAGAGGTTGGTCTGGAATGGAAGTGATCTCAGCTCGGGGGTGAGTTCTGGAGATAGAGGGACTCTACGGTTGGGAGGATTGGTCAAGTACCAAAGTGGTATGCTCACAGTGTTATGAATGATTAAGAGTAATTGTTGTTAAGTGTAAAGGTTAATGACTGTAATGACTGTAGCTACATATCACTTGCAATGTTTTGTTTTGTATTGGTGTTCCATACATTTACAGAAAGGTAGAGTAACTAAACTCTCTCAGTACTGCATAGTTGTAGGAACCAGAAATATGAGGAAAAATCAGCCAGAAAGTTTAAACCAGTCCCTCGTTAAATCTGGAGATTATGTTACCTTATAATTTATAACTATGTAACTTTAATCTATTTCTGTTATAAATAGAAATAATTCAGTGAACATTAGGAAAACCCAAAAAATTGTGTGTAGGATTAATAAAGCACATACAGGGCAGAGCTATACATTTTTTGAATTAGCTAAGTGAGGTACAGACATATAGATTTACTAAACAACAGTGCATGTCTATTTATAAATTTCCTTCTATAATAAGGATAGAATGGAAGAGTATATATTTTAGTACTATAGATTCTTGTGCTATATATATATATATATATATATAGTAAAGAAATAGGGCTAAACCTGTTTACAGATCATACAAACAATTTTGGGTCTGAGAATTATATATAAAACTAGTGTTAATATCCTTCCCAAAGCAAGGGTCCAAACTTAATAATTACTGGAAATTATAAGCTGTGCATGTGAACCTCTATAAAATTCATGCAGACTATACAAGCTATGAAAGATAACAAATAATTTCCCCATCAGATCTATATTATGTTTAGAAGTGTAGTTTAAACACTAAATAGACTGAAAATGTTATGCTAAGAGAAATTATAAATATATAGTAGCAGAAAACAGTATAAGTGACTACTACAATGGAACCCCAAACTAAGGAGTGAGAGTCCACTGTTGGATTCATAGAATACACCTGAAAATTCAGACTTTGTGGAAATGGAAAATTCTCATTCACTCAGAGATTGCAGACTTGACTACTTTTGCAACAAAGACACTTATAGTCAATTAGGCTATTATAATGAGGAGGAATAGAAAGTAAAAATAAGACTAGCGAACTTATTACTTTCTCCCATTAAATTTAGGAGGACCATTACTGAAAGGAAAAATATTTAATAGGAGTATTAACATAAAAATAATAATCTGGAAACCATTAGAAAATATTATTGAGTTGTCAATAATAACAAAGACGAAGGATAGACACATTCTATCTATATATATATATCAAATTTTGAAGCCACTTATGGAAATAGGCTATCATAGTTCTATCATAACATTCCAGAATTTAATTATACAGGGAAATTCTTCATACGAATGAAAATTTATTAACAGTCCCAGTCTCTGGCAGAATTTAGTACTACAATAAAAACTTTTTATGGCAATAAGAACTTGAATTGTCTGAACAAATCCTGTATAATAACAAGAATGGAGCCTAGTCATACTCCGACTAATGACGCATCGATACAGACCTGAAATTCCAGAAGGTAACGACGTCAAGTCGAGTGAATTTCAAATCCACCAAATACCACTGAATAAAACCCTTGATGATATTCGAACCTACCTACAATAAAATGAGGGCAATGGGAGATATCGTTACAATAAGACGATATGAGGATACCCAGAACATAATATATGTGAACGGAACACAAAAAACCAGGTTACCTTGGGAATGGAAGACATTGTCACCAACTACGACCTGCAGTAGGAATACATGGGCATTGTAAAAACGTTCACCAAAATGAAAATAAAACACTGGAATAATTTTGTTCCATGAATTGACGGCTTACCTGAGGCAATGATTGCTCATTTCGCGCCAGGGAAATTCGGCGAATGAAATGGACGACCTCAGTAACGTCACGAAAGATGAAGAGGAGTAAGTCACTATCATGAAATGATGGTAATGCTATACATCTTTAATAGGAAAAAAGAATTTACATACTAGAGCAGAGAAATATCCATGAGAGATTTGTTCAACTAAAAGAAAAAAAATAATATAACACAACGAGTTCTCGACAGTAAACGATAGAAAATAAATTGTTGCATTTAAAACTCAGTTCTTGCACTGTCAACAGAACGTATTGCTATGAAGAAAAATACATATCAAGAGGGTAAGCCTCACGGTTAAAATAGTGATGTGATCAAACTTTCATACCTGAAATTTAACACGATGGGAGATGGATATGTCGAAGCCTGGGAGACCCAACGCCTCGTGTATCCAACAGGTGAGTCCCTACACCGAGAGGTGGTTGTGAAATAAAATGAGAGCGAAAGAACAGCCTCAAAAAATGAAATAGATATTTATGCAAATGCCTCCAAACCAAAGACAATGAAACCCTAATTGGATAGGAGAAATCTCCATCGTCAAAGTGGCCTTGGATCGATGGCATGTACATGGATCGATTGGGCGGGATTGGCATTTAAGACATAGCCGTCCATCACTTAATTGTAAATCTATGGAATCGATCTCACAGTACCTCCGATCATGTCATAAGGTCTGCGTAAATTCAAGAGCCGTCCGGCGTGGCATCTCATAACGCCAACGTAGATAACTACAAATTTGATCGTGGACGAAATGAAAGCCAACAAAGTTGAAAATCAACAGAGAGCCATCGAATATAGTGATGTGGAGACTTGACACAAGTTAATTGTCACAAAACATTCAACCAACTTTGCCAACGATGCAGCATGAGTACCTTGAAGTTAATGTGCCTACCTCTACAGAAAACTCATCATAAATAACATGTACGAGAGATATCATCGACGATTTGTGAAATACATTTGAAAGCGTGGCCACATAACCATAATAAATTCATACAAATGACATAAGTGTTAATAATGAATAGACCAATCGGTACATGGAAGAACCCGCAATTTAAACATAGGGTTATCACTCTTGGAGCTATATGAAGAGATGAAACCAGTGATATGTATAAACGCCTCGAAAAATTGTTATATGGAAATTCGATGCACATGGAATACATAAAACATAAGTCGAATTAGGACCTGGTGAAATGTTGCATGGTGAGATACGTAAGGACCATAAAGAGACTCATGAAATGGTCTTGGGATCGAATAAAATTCGATAAGTGAGCGTAGGGCAAGAGCGTAGCAAGGGCTCAAGAATATTAATAAGGTTAATGGTCATAGAGAAAGTTTAATAGAAGTTAAATAATGGGAGTTAGAAACTCCAGATTCAAGTTATAAAAATAGTCTAAAGACAAATGCAAAAATCTCGTTACAAGGGTAACAACCCAAATATTTAATTGGCATCCTAGGAGAAGGGTAACCTTCAAGGACAGAGTTAACAACGGAATTATAAAACAAAGTAGGGTCAACGTATCTTGTTAATGACTATAGAGATAATGGATCGAATTTATTTTTAAGCTGAGACATAAGAGTTTTTTTTTTTTTTTATGTTGTGTGATGGAGAGATGTTACAAATGGTATGAGAGCTCATGTTACATAAACTGGGCTTTTTTTGTTGTGCTCACTGTTGTTATGTGCTCACTATATAAATTATTTATTTTTGAAAAAAAATAAAATTTATTACTGATCTATGTTGCTTAGTGTACAGTGGTCTTTGAAACAGAAAAGTTGAATGGCAGAAGGTGAGGAAATTTATGTTGATATGCGTGATGATGATAATACACCAGATCCCAATGCTCCGGTGATGGCTATGTTGCATAGTTTGCAACGAGAAATGGCTAAGCTAAAAAGCCGAATGACGATTGTCATTAGCCAGTGAGGAGCAGGAAAAAAAATCATCAGAGAATTAACCTCGTGGAACGACTCAACGAGCGTGAAGGTTCCGAGAAGAGGAAGAATGATGATTTCGAGGAAGATGATGCTACTAGGCATCAATATAAACAGAAAAAGGAATTACGGGGGGAATTTCGAAAGATCAAACCTCCCTCCTATGATGGGGGGAAGGAGGAAGATGCTTGAAAGCCCTGGTTGTTAAACATGATTAAATATTTCCCGAGTCTATGAATATGAAAGCAATCGAAGGCCAGATTAGCTATCTACCAGCTACAAGGTAAGGCTACCTTGTGGTGGGAGGAGACGAAAATGGTTCATGCTATTGATGAAAAGACAGTTACTTGGGAAGATTTCCAGGTTAATTTTAAAAACCTCTATTTACATGAACGTTATTATGATGATAAAGCAAAGGAATTTCATGAGCTTAGACTGGGATAACTTACTATTGATAATTTTGTCACTAAGTTTACAAATATGTTGATATATGTCCCTTACATTCGTGAAGAGAAGGCAAAGGTGAAAAGGTTTTTGAATTGTTTACCTGCTGTGTACAAAGAGAAGATAGAGTTTAATAAACCAAAAGAAAGCCAAACTACTCAATCTCAAGTTGGTTCTAAACAACTAGATGGAGAAAATAAGAAGGAAGGCACAGTCAAAATGAGAGAGCCTTTGAAGTGCTGGGGGTTATGGAGAACCTCATCTGTTGAGGGATTGTCCCCCACCCGAAACAATCGGATGATTATGAGGGATCGAGAAGCTACCACAAAGTGAATGACATAGCAAGAAATATACCCACTATCGGTGTAGCCTTGGAGAATCGACAAGCGAGACACCAAGCTACCATGGTTGAAATAGAAGGTAAGATTGCCGACCAATCTATTACAATTTTAATTGATCCGGGTGCTTCTTTGAGTTACATTAGTCCACAAGTGGTAGAGAAATGCAATCTTAAAACTGAAAAAATTTCAGCGAGTCTTGGTTGGTCCAGATAGCCACTAGCACCAAGAGGAAAGTAACTCATAAGTTACCTCAAACAACAATCAAATTAAATGATTTTCGGACAGAAAGTGAACTTAAACATTACTGCCATTAGGTTCATATGACTTGCTATAGGAATAGGCTGGTTGGAAAAGAAAAAAAGGCCATGATGAACTATTGGGATAAGACCCCGCATTGTATAGATGAAGAGGGAAACCTTTTATTCTCAAGGGAAAACCAAAACCCATCTTTGTAAGACAAATATCAGACATCGCAACTAAAACGAACAGCTAGGAAAGGATACCAAGTATATGCGAGTACATGTTGAGGAACTAGAACAGAAACCTGAAGCAAACTCGATGGATACTGCGCTGGTAGTGAGAGAGTTTAAGGAAGTCTTTCCAGATGAGATTCCTCATCTTCCCCCCAAAAAGAGAGTTTGACTTTTCAATCGATTTGGTGCCGGGAGCAACACTGTTTCCCGAGCCCCTTATCGAATGAGTCCCCCCAAACTCATGGAACTGAAAAATGCAATTGCAAGAATTGTTGAATAAGGGTTATATCGGGATCGAGTGTGTCTCCTTGGGGAGCACCGTGCTTGTTTGTGAAAAAGAAGGATGGAACCTTTAGAATGTGCATTGATTATCGTCAACTGAATAAGTTGACAATTAAAAATAGGTACCCTTTACCTCGAATTGATGATATTTTTGATCAAGTAAGAGGAGCTTCAGTATTTTCTAAGATTGATCTAAGGACTGGTTATCATCAACTCAGAATTAAGGAAGAAGACATTAGCAAAACAGCTTTTCGAACCAGGTATGGTCACTACAAATTTGTAGTCCTACCTTTCGGTTTGACAAATTCCCCTGCCACATTTATGTGCTTAATGAACAAATACTTGGATAAATTCGTGCTAGTGTTCATAGACGATATTTTAGTTTATTCAAAAAAGTGAGGAGGAGCACAAAGAGCACTTGAGGATAGTGTTGCAAACTCCGAAAGAAAAACCAGTTATATGCCAAATTCGGCAAATGTGAATTCTATAAGGACAAGATCCAATACTTGGGACATATTATTTCCCGAACAAGGGTTGGTTGTTGACCACTGAAAAAGATAAAAGCTATTAAAGAATGGCACCTGTGCCAACTGATGTTTTAAGCAGTGAGATCATTCATGGGGATTGCAGGGTTATTATCACAGGGATTTGTGGAGATATTTTCTGCCATAGCATATCCCATAACCTCACTACAAAGAAAGGGTGTCAAATTTGAGTGGGTCGAAAAATTCCAAAACAGGTTTTGAACAATTAAATTTAAAACTCACCACAACCCCTATATTGAAAATTGCAGATCTCGATAAAGAATTTGTTGTATGTACAGATGCACAGTAAAGAAGGGTTGGGAGGAGTCCTTTTGCGAGAAAATTCAGTTATGCATATGAGTCTAGGAAGCGAAGACACATGAACATAACTATAGTGAATATGATTTGGAGTTGGTCTATTGTTATTCATGCCTTGAAGATGTGGCGACACTATCTTCTTGGAAAGAAATTTACATTGATGACAGATCATATTAGTCTTAAATATTTCTTTTTCCCAAACTAATTTGAATGCTCGATAAGCCGGATGGTCTGTCTTTTCTGAGTGAATTTGATATGGACATAAAACATATCGAGGGAAAGAAAATAAAATTGTTGATGCCTTGAACGATAAATGCTTGTCAAAAATATAAATAGTATTGGAAGTAGTACTAATTTTGATTTAGAAGATTTAGTGAAAAAAGGCGACAGACTCGAGATCCAAATTATGAAATACTATAGGTGAAACTACTAAAAGAAGGAGATGGTTGACTACACTCAAAACAAAAAAAGGGTTGATCTGCTACAAAAAATAGATTGTATATCCCCAATGTGGAAACTTTGAAAAAAAGAAATCCTAGATGAATATCACAAACAACCATATGCGAGGACATCCTGGATAGCGAGAAAATGGTAACAACTTTGAAAAAGAAGTTGTTTTGGCCCGAGAATGAAAAGAGATGTAGCAGAATATTTAGCTAGATGCATGGAGTGTCAACTAGTTAAAGTTGAACATCGGCATCCTGTTTGGTCTTCTAAATCCTTTGCCGATTGCGGAATGGAAATGGGATACCGTTTCTATGGATTTCATAACGAGATTACCCGAACCAAGTACCAGAGCATGACTTAGCTATGGTAGTAGTAGACACTTTAACAAAAATCTGCACACTTTATACTTGTAAATTCTACTTTTTGGGACAACCCAAGTAGCGGATGTGTTCCTAAAAGAGATAGTAAGGTTACATGGGGTCCCCAAAGATGATTGTTTCGGACGAGAGATGCTAAGTTCACAACGAGCCTTTTGGAAAGGTCTATTTGAAGGTATGGGGCACTAAGTTGAATTTTAGTACTACCTATCACCCTCAGATCGACGGTCAAACAGAGAGAATAAATTAGATTTTGGAAGATATGCTGAGAATGTATGTGATGGATAGGCCATCAAAATGGGAAGACTAATTGCATTTAGCTGAATTTGCCTATAATAACAGCTATCAATCCTCCATCAAGATGAGTCCGTTTGAAGCCCTCTATGGAAGGAAATGTCGTACTCCTTTGAGTTGGAGCCAACCTGAGGACAAACTAATGTTGGGACCATATGCTCCATGTTAAAGTTCATGATGTGTTTCATGTTTCATTATTAAAAATATATGTACATGATGCTTCTCACATTGTTGATTGGAATGTGATACAGGTGGAACCAGAAGGGGAGTTCCTTCTAGAACCGCTTCACATATTGGAGCGGGAAGAAATTAAATTGAGGAACCGGACGATAGCAAGAGTAAAGATGCAGTGGAAGCATTTTACTGGTGAAGAAGCTACCTGGGAAAGAGAAGCTGAAATGATGGAAAAATATCCATTTTTGTTTGGAAAAAAAAGCGAACTCTAGTAGTTAGATATCAACACCGAGGACGGTGTTTGCTTTCAGAGGGAGAATATGTAAAACCCCTAGTTTATGTTTTTGGTTTTCAAAACTAGAAATTTGAACTTTAAATCCAAAGGGGAGTGAACCCCAATGGATAAGTATTTTTTGGATGTAATTAAGTATTTAATTATGGAAAATTAAATAAAATAATGCTATGCAGATTGAACAAAATGAGAATTATGAGATCACTTGCTAAATCCATGAGGATGGAAAGAGGCAAATAATTTCCCCAAAAATCTTTCAAAAAGCCTTGAAATAATTTATTTCCAAATTAGATTTTGAGGAAAATCTAGTTTCCCCAATGATGTGGAGGGTAGTTGGGAAGAGGTAAAAAAAGCTGGGAAAAGCAGAAAGCAGCTTTAAAAAATCCCTAAATAAGGGAAGCCTAGGCAAACAGGAAGAAAAACATCCTGATATTCTAGACGCAGAATTAGAAAAAGACTTTGGGGAGCAAAAGCTTAAATAAAATATTCCTAAACATATTAGAGGTTGGTCTAGAATGGAAGTGATCTCAGCCCGGGGGTGAGTTCTGGAGATAGAAGGACTCTACGATTGGGAGGACTGCTCAAGTACCAAAGTGGTATGCTCACAGTGTTATGAATGATTAAGAGTAATTGTTGTTAAGTGTAAAAGTTAATGACTATAATGACTGTAGGTACATATTACTTGCAATGTTTTGTTTTGTACTAGTGTTCCATACATTTATAGAAGGGTAGAGTAACTAAACTCTCTCAGTCCTACATAGTTGTAGGAACTAGAAATATGAGGACAAATCAGTCAGAAACTCTAAACCAGTCCTTGGTTTAAATCTAGAGATTATGTTACCTCATAATTTATAACTATGTAACTTTAATCTGTTTATGTTATAAATAGAAATAATTCAGTGAACATTAGGAAAACCCACAAACCTGTGTGTAGGAGGAATAAAGCACATACAGGGTAGAGCTATACATTTTTTGAATTAACTAAGTGAGGTACAGACATATAGATTTACTAAACAACAGTGCATGTCTATTTATAAATTTCCTTCTATAATAAGGATAGAATGGAAGAGTATATATTTTAGTACTATAGATTCTAGTGCTATATATATATATATATATATATATATATAGGTAGTAAAGAAATAGGGCTAAACCTGTTTAAAAATCATACAAACAATTTTGGGTCTGAGAATTATATATAAAACTGGTGTTAATATCCTTCCCAAAGCAAGGGTCCAAACTTAATAATTACTGGAAATTATAAGTTGTGCATGTGAACCTCTATAAAATGCATACAGACTATACAAGCTGTGAAAGATAACAAATAATTTCCCCATCAGATCTATATTATGTTTAGAAGTGTAGTTTAAACACTAAATAGACTGAAAATGTTATGCTAAGAGAAATTATAAATATATAGTCGTAGAAAACAATGTAAGTGACTACTACAATTGAACCCCAAACTAAGGAGTGAGAGTCCACTGTTGGATTCATAGAATACACCTGAAAATTCAGACTTTGTGGAAATGGAAAATTCTCATTCACTCAGAGATTGCAGACTTGACTACTTTTGCAACAATGAGACTTATAGTCAATTAGGCTATTATAATGAGGAGGAACATAAAGTAAAAATAAGACTAGCAAACTTATTACTTTCTCCCATTAAATTTAGGAGGACCATTACTGAAAGGAAAAATATTTAATAGGAGTATTAACATAAAAATAATAATCTCGAAACCATTAGAAAATATTATTGAGTTGTCAATAATAACAGAGACAAAGGATAGACACATTATATATATATATATATATATATATATATATATATATATATATATATATATATATATATATATATATATCAAATTTTGAAGCCACTTATGGAAATAGGCTATCATATTTCCATCATAACATTCCAGAATTTAATTATACAGGGAAATTCATCATACGAATGAAAATTTATTAACAGTCCCAGTCTCTGGCAGAATTTAGTACTACAATAAAAACTTTTTATGGCAATAAGAACTTGAATTGTCTGAACAAATCCTGTGTAATAACAATAATGGAGCTTGGTCGTACTCCGACTAATGACGCGACGACATCGACCTGAAATTCCAGAAGGTAACGACGTCAAGTAGAGTGAATTTCAAATCCACCAAATACCATTGAATAAAACCCTCGATGATACTCGAACCTACCTGCAATAAAATGAGGGCAACGGGAGATATCGTTACAATAAGACGATATGAGGATACCCAGAACATAATATATGTGAATGGAACACAAAAAATCAGGTTACCTTGGGAATGGAAGATGTTGTCACCAACTACGACCTATAGTAGGAATACATGGGCATTGTAAAAACGTTCACCAAAATGAAAATAAAACACTGGAATAATTTTGTTCCATGAATTGATGGCTTACCTGAGGCAGTGATTACTCACGTCGTGCCAGAGAAATTCGGCGAATGAAATGGATGACTGATCCAGGTGGATATTGGTGGCCACCTATCAAGTCCATTTGAACCCCCACCAGCAGTTATTTCAGTTTTTCAGTTTCGGCATAACTTACTATTTTTAGCAGTTTTTCGGGTCCTGAACTTCCGGAGCCGTTTTGAGGCCCTAAACGACGTTTTTTGGGCATCATTTTTTTTTTTTTTGCGAATTTCATGGAATGAATTCCATGAAATTCATCCCGAAAGTTGTGGTCCTCGGACAGAGCTTTCTAATGATGTATCAGGTGTGTCAAACGGATATAGTGATAACAGAAATTACATTCACAGAGTTGAAACACCAATTTACCAAAACGGGGCCCATAGTTTTGGCGCTTCATCTCCTAGGGTTAGGTTTTTGGATGTTTAGAGTTCTCCATTGTTTCTCAATAATAAATAGGCCCTCGAGCCTCATTGTAACTCGGTTCAGAGGCCTGTAGCCGCCACATCTCTTCTCAGAGATAGCTACCAGCGCCCTAGCTAGTTTTATTTCCATTCTGTCTGTAAGAAAATTTCAGTTCTTTGATATTAATGAAATGAAGTGTTATTTCCACTGCATCTCTGTATTTATGGCTATATGTTTATTCTGTTGCGTTCCTGCATAAATCTGGATCAATGACCTCAGTAACGTCACGAAAGACGAAGAGGAGTAAGTCCCTATCAAGAAACGATGGTAATGCTATACATCGTTAACAGGAAACGAGAATTTACATACTAGAGCAGAAAAATCTCCATGAGAGATTTGTTCAACTAAAAGAAAAAAAATAATATAACACAACGAGTTCTCGACAGTAAACGATAGAAAATAAATTGTTGCATTTAAAACTCAGCTCTCGCACTGTCAACAGAACGTATTGCTATGGAGAAAAATACATATCAAGAGGGTAAGCCTCACGGTTAAATAGTGATGTGATCAGACTTTCATACCTGAAATTTAACACGATGGGAGATGGATATGTCGAAGCCTAGGAGAGCCAATGCCTCATGTATCCAACGTGCAGAGTCTCGGCACCGAGAGGCGGTCAGAACAAATGAGGAATGAAAGAACAGTCTCGAAAATGAAATAGATATTTATGCAAATGCCTCCAAACCAAAAACAATGAAACCCTAATTGGATAGGAGAATTCTCCATTGTCCAAGTGGCCTTGGATCGATGGCGTGTACACGGATCGATTGGGCGGGATTGGCATTTAAGACATAGCCGTCCATCACTTAATTGTAAATCTATGGAATCGATCTCACAGTACCTCCAATCATGTCATAAGGTCTGCGTAAATTCAAGAGTCGTCTGGTATGGCATCTCATAATGCCAACGTAGATAACTACAACTTTGAGCGTGGACGAAATGAAAGCCAACAAGATTTAAAATCAATAGAGAGCCATCGAATATAGTGATGTGGAGACTTGACACAAGTTAATTGTCACAATACATTCAACCAACTTTGCCAACGACGCAGCACGAGTACCTTGAAGTTAATGTGCCTACCTCTACAGAAAACTCATCATAAATAACATGTACGAGAGATATCATTGATGATCTAGGAAATACATTCGAAAGCGTGGCCACATAACCATAATAAATTCATACAAATGACATAAGTGTTAATCATGAATAGACCAATCGGTACATGGAAGAACCCACAATTTAAACATAGGGTTATCACTCTTGGAGCTATATGAAGAGATGAATCCAGTGATATGTATAAACGCCTCAAAAACTTGGAATATGGAAATTTGATGCACATGGAATACATAAAACATAAGTCGAATTAGGACCTGGTGAAATTTTGCATGGTGAGATACGTAAGGACCATAAAGAGACTCATGCAATGGTCTTGGGATCGAATAAAATTCGATAAGTGAGCGTAGGGTAAGAGCGTAGCAAGGGCTCAAGAATATTAATAAGGTTAACATTCATAGAGAAAGTTTAATAGAAGTTAAATAATGGGAGTTAGAAACTCCAGATTCAAGTTATAAAAATAGTCTAAAGACATGCAAAAATCTCGTTACAAGGGTAACAACCCAAATAGTTAATTGGCGTCATAGGAGAAGGGTAACCTTCAAGGACAGAGTTAACAACGAAATTATAAAACAAAGTAGGGTCAATGTATCTTGTTAATGACTATAGAGATAATGGATCGAATTTATTTTTAAGTTGAGACATAAGATTTTTTTTTTTTTTTTTAATGTTGTGTGAAAGAGAGACATTACATCAAATATGCAGTGCCTAACCCATAATTTCATGGGTGAAAAAAATATTAAACCAAGAACTGAAGTCATGTTCCAAACATGTAAACCCAGAATATAAATGATGTACAAAAGATGTAAACCCTGAAGTAGGATGTGTAAAGAGCATTTACCTAGTGCTGAAGGAAAAGGGGCAGGAGGATTTATGAATTGAACCCAATGAATTTTTATAGTAACGTTGTGAGAAGGGTGAGGAGCATTACCCAAGTGACCACACAGAGAAGACATAAGGTTTCCTTCATGCGTAAGTTAAAAACCCATGGTGAGATGGGTATTCCCAATTTAATGAAATCCAAAGATATAAAACAGCGGAAAATGAATAACAGAGGTTACCTCAGATTTTAATTCCGAGACTGACCATGCTATGGGATTTCACTGCAATACAAAAATAGAAATTTAGGAGTAAAACTGAAAGATTTAAGAACCAATACAATTATGCATTCATGCCAAAATAAAACGCTGAGAAATTACTATAAAATCCTTACCCTTGAGTAAAATGGCAGAGAAACACTATGCGCAGCGACATACTCTCATAGCCAACATACCATTAAACACCGTCAGTCAAATTCGTGATGGAATCAAGCTACCATGGCACCATGAATCGATTTACAGGCATGAGGAATGGCGGCATAACCCTCTGAAGCCTGACGGCCGCAACTCTTAGAGTGAAAGATTGAAATGAGGAAGAGAAGGGCAAGTAATCTTTAGTGTTTTCTTAACACCTCTCGACCATATATCCTCTTCCCATCGATCTCAGCCATTCATCCGTGGCATCGAAAATGGTGAAGGCCACGTGAGGAGGACAAGTTGCACATGGCCTCTACCAAATGGCTAAGTCCGTGTGAGACACATCATGAGGTAGGGACAATATATTAAGTGTTTATGAGGTACGTATTAAGTCTTCGTTCCAAACCATAGTAGGACTATACATATGTTAAATAATGGGAGTAAGGGCATAGAGTATACCATAGTAGGACTATATGTAAGTTAAATATTTGGATTAAGGTATAGAGTATAGATAAAGGGTATAGGTAGGTTAATAATATTAACCTATAAGTGCTGCATGTAAATAATTAAAGAGTTAGAACTCCTTGAACTTAGTAAGTATCCAATTTTCTAAGGCATCATAAGTAAGGGCATGGGTTAATGTGTAATGGTTAAGGAACCATGGCATCATAAGTAAGGGCATTGGTTAATGTGTAATGGTTAAGGAACCATTGTAACCTTAGTGTACGTGAAGTTAACTAAGGAAACATGAACCCTCCAACCTTAATTAAACATCAAACGTTTTAAAAATGTTAAGATGGTGAAGGGAGGTTGACGACCATTAAACCACAAGAATAAATAAATAAATAATTAGGACATGACATGTACGCATTTTTTTTTTAGATTTCATAAACATATGTAGATATATTGGTTATTTTTTTTCTTTATCAATTAACATTAAGTGAGAACATCATATATATTGTGATATGGAAACAATGTGTAATAAAACACTACGCTCCTATTAATCCAATCATTCATATATATATATATATGAATAATATAATCACGTAAACAACACAACACACATTATTGTGATACGGAAACAATGTGTAATAAAACACTACGCTCCTATTAATCCATTCATTCATATATATATATGAATAATATAATCACGTAAACAACACAACACACATTTTAAATAGAAGAATCACCTCAACAGCACGGGACATATTTTATATAGAGAAGAGCAATCAGAAGTATTGAAATAAACTTTCTATGTAAAATATATGAATGATATAATCTTATTCTCTAAAATCAAGACTCCTTAAAATATGTATATCAATATGAACTCGTACAAGAATATGAATATATTACTGACGGTACCTGCTGTAGATTCCTAAGAGTCCATGTTGCAGTCGGGGACTAATAGGTATTCAATAACAAAGTAAATGTCTCCGACACGAATGATATCCTAGAGATGAATATCATTGCAATAACAAAATAAATGTCTTCGACACGAATTATATACTAGGGATGAATATCATTGCAGTCCATTATATTTCCACACAGTTGCAATAATGTCGTTGCAGCAACACTACAAATTCCAATCATTCACCGAATAGCTTTTGCTAAAGCTATTCGGTCATCTCAGCCGCACATCAGTACACTTTTTATAGATAGAAGAACAGTGACAGATATTCAGACATTTTAAGTTAGTTGGCCTCTAATAGATAAACCGGATCCATTCGGACTTGCTGGGAACATCTGCATTGACAGCCGTGAGCAGGTAGTAACCGGGAGGAGCCACCGCAGAGGAGGGTGGAGCAGTTATGGAAACTAAATATGTGTTATTTGCCTTGGTCTTGACAACTTCCATGACAGCAAGCGAGAGCATTCTCTGGTGCATGGACATTGCGTGCGTGTTGAAAGTAGGGGCATATGCATGAAAATGCAAGTCCTTGATCCAAAAGTCCGAAACAGATAAACTAACAATGAATTTGGAGCCGTACTTGATCTCCCTCGTCGAAATAGATGCAATGGCCGGTCGCTTGTGATCGTACATGGAATGCAGATAGGGAGGAATGTAGGCTTCCACTCTGAGTTCTGTGGGGAATGGCTTGGCTGCAAGATTATAAGTTTGATGGGGATTGCTCCCGGCTACTAAAACCCGCCCGTCGGGCAGCACAAGAGCAGTGGAATGATACATTCTCGGGATTTTAGCGGGAGCCAGATTTGTGAACCTCTTGCCAACTGGTGCGGAGGGCGTGTAGAGGAGCGGAGAAAATGCAGGGTCCGGCCCATCTTCCCAGCCGGCGGTGCCATTTTTGGCTCCGTTGATGATGAGAATGTTTCCGGTGGGGAGAATGAGCATGTCACCCATTACTCTAGGGCCGGGCATGTCTTCCATTTGCCATTGCGGTTTCTGAGACGTGATCTCCATTCTTCCGCAGCTCCTCAAGGCCTCTACGTATTTGTGTTTTTGTTGGGCCTCAGTGAAAGCTCCATAAGGAGCTCCTCCGCAGATGAGAATTTCCATCTTATTGAAATGATCGGCGGACTCGAGCGGAATCATGGAGGAAGAAGCGGATGAGGGATAGTTCCTGGCACCATCCCCTGGCATGGTGGGGAACGTTTTGATTACATTGTTTTTGTTGTAGTCCAAGAGTATGGAATCCTTGTTGGCGAAGATGAAGAGATTGCCGTCGGGAACCAGATACAGAAAAGGATACAGATTGTTCTCCTCTCCCACAGTGTTGGTCTTCACCAGAAATGGAAGCTTGAAGGCCTCGCGGTCCCTAGGGTTTCTGGGTATGAATTCGTAATTAAACGATCTCCGCCCGCCTACTACTATGACCCGGCCGTCCGGCAAGATCTGGTTGGAAGCGTACCACCTCCTGGAAAGCAGCGGCGTCTTGCTTTCGATCCAGTCGCAGGTTGAGTCGACGCAAGGCTTGAAGTAGCGGACTACTTTTTCTCCGTCCTGCCACCCGCCCATTCCGACCAACGTCCCGTTGCTGAGAAACGCACCCGACGAACAAAATGTGTTGGTCGACGATTGCAGCTTCCTCACCTCATTCCTCACGATGTCGTACTCCACGGAATGTGCCCAGCAACGACCTTCTAATTGTGCCGTGGGGGGCCTCGCCACCCCCACGTCCCTTTCTGGGCACCCGTTCTTGGTCTGATCGTACATGATAACAGTGCCAGCGTGCGTTAGCGTCATATGCATTGCAGACAGCCCCGCCGATTGCTTTAGAAGCTCCCATTGCCCCTCCTCCGCAACCTGCTGCCCTACAGTCGCGTTTACGCACGTAATAATGATCAGCACCCACGACGATATTGTATAATTAGATTTCTGCATTTTATTGGATCCTTAACCGAAAACTCCAGATTTGGTCTTCGGCTAAGGTATCCACTACGAGAAATAAGAAAAAGGATGATACGCTTATATAATCGGCGAAGAGATCCTGCATCATAACAACTGTAAAAACCAATTTCTTCTGCAAAATCAGAAATTCAATGTCCAATGTCACGACCAACTGTCACTTGAAATTGCCTAATGTCTTAAGGCGATAATTAGGCTCTCTATATCTAGTTAAGCTCTCCAAGTGACGGTATTGAGGTCAACCATGTGACTATCGGTTGCAACGAACTAACAATTTCCAATAAGGCAAACACGGACTACTCTCGTCATGCCAGTGACATAACACTCTTATTCTAGGAATCCTATGATAGATGCCAGTAACACAACACTCTTATTCTAGGAATTCTATTATCATTTAAGTGGAATTCTATTATTTTAGGTTTATCTTCATTTCACGAGAATTATTATTTTCAATGACCTATTTATTTATTTTGGAGTATGGGTTACAATGTTTTAATTTAATTAATAATAATTCATAAGCATTATTACGATGGTATTACCTATTTATTTTGTAATATGTAATATAGGTTACAATGTTTTAGTTTAATTAATAAGCATTATGAGGATGGTAGGTAACGTTTTAATTTACCAAGAATATTTTCAATAATATTTAAAGGTTAAGACATATGGGCTAAGGAAATTTTATGAAAAACATATTATAGAAACAAGTGCAATATGAAATAAATTATAGTTTTTTGGACATGTTGTATTCATAAGCCATGATATTGTAACAAAAACATATTTACAAAATATAGATCTTCTTGGTAAAATGGTGTTGATTTCAATAATAAAAAATATTGTTAGATTTGTTAGATTTTATTTTAAATGTAGCTATGTTTAATTTATATATAAATTATTTTTATAATTAACAATAATAATAACAATTTAAAACAATCCAACACAGTTCACCTGGCAAGTCCATCAATGGGTGTATAAAAGTTTCATGTTCAAATCATTCTAATGATGTGCAAATTCCGCTATAATAAAAAATAATAACAACAAATTAAAATAAAATCATAATATAGTAAATTTTCATGACAGATCATGAAGCGAGTATTTTGACCCTTATCATAGTACTCCCAACCATTTAATTTATATGGTTGCATTGATAAATAGTGAAAGTGAAAGGATCTCTTATAAAATTTATGTGAACAATAACTATGGAAACAATTATGTACAATAACAACCAAATAACCATTTAGAAATTGAAAGATATACCTTGTAAAATGCTTTTATATATATATATATATATATATATATATATATATATATATATATATAAGAAAACCTCTCCTAAAATGTCCTTTTTATTTAAAAATATAAAATAAATAAAATCATAAATTTATACACTTGTCAAAAAATATATCCATTAAAAAAAAAAAATGTTTTTTTTAAGTATTATATAAAGATAATATAAAATTCTCGGAAATATAAATTTAAAACATAAATATGAATATTTCTTTGTTTAATTAAGCATATTTTTTAATAGAGAAAATCCTCAACGTATATAAAAAATTATTATAACTTATTACCAATGAATTTGTTGCAAGGGATGTGGATTTTAGTGTATCAATTTTTATAATAATCTTAAAACAATGGTCTTATTATTTGAAAATTATAATAATTAAGATATACATTAATTACTAGTTGATCATGAAAATAACAAATAAAAAATTTAATATTTATTTAATTTATAATATAAAAAATAAATATGTAAAATTAGGCACAAATATATAAACTTATCTTAAATCCAATCAAGTTATAGAAAAAGTATTTAAAATAAGAGAAAAAGGTCACATCAACCTAAACCTATGCCTTAAATTTAGAAGGTTAATCCTTCAAATTTAGTTAGAGCCTTATTTTTGACGAGTTAACACTAAAATATTCATTTAGTTCATATAATAGATTTAACTTGCCTAACATGGTCGAGGCATTGATACCCCATAATTTCTATTTCTAAATCTTGCAATGCCATCCATATCCCATATATAATCTAAATATTCTTTTTTCAAGACGTGAAAGCTGATTTAGGGCCATTTGTATGCTCATTACACATAGAGATGAATATAATCAGGCCTATAATGTTGGTGTTGATTCAAAAACCTTGCGAAATTCCTTTCCAAACAATCTGCAATGTTCATTAAATATTTCAATGATGTTTATATGATACATGTAGGGCAATGATTCACTTTACAAGAAGATTGTGACAATTTTATATAACGTGCATGTTCCATAAGCCATAAATCCTCTTTTAGGCCTTTGTGCATTTTTCTCTTTGCACACAATGTTTATGGGTATCAAAAAAATCTCGTGTGAAAAAATATGTAATGGAATCGATGGGACACCTATAATCAAAATATTCATTTTTTGGGTCTTATGTGGTATTTTTTATGTGCATGACCCATGAGCTATAAAATCCTCTTTTATGAGCTAAGGCATTGATGATACTCTTTATAAGATGTCTATTGACTCAATAATTTTCCTTGACAGAACAAAACCCATCTGATGCACGAGCATCCAAGCCAAATTTTCATTATTTAATTATGTAATAAGGGGGGTGAGATATTTTAATTAATTTATTAATTAGGTTTTTTATTTTAAGAAATTAAGAGAAACAATGTAAAGGTGAGGATTATTGTAAATATCCCTTTAATAATTAAAGGATATGAGTGGAATGGGATTAGGTAGATAATCTAGGGAGTAGGAATTCTATATAAGGGATTTTGTTGAGTCCAAAACTAGAATAAGTCTAATTTAAATTTAGTTGAGATTTGTGTGGAGGATTTTATGGAATGGAATAAATTATCATTTTTTGTATAAATAAGAGGGTTGTATGAGGGTGTAGACAGCTGAGTGAGAAGTGAGGAATTCAGAGAGAGTGAGGAATGATTTGAGAGCTTTTGTAAAGGGCCAGGAGTCGAGAGAGGCTCTCCATTGTAATATTTGGCCGAGGATTTGTTGTGTTATTTTATATCAGTAGATTTGTGTTTGGATGAGCTCTCTTTTATTTATGTATGCTTTGAGCAATTGCAAATGTGTGGTTAATGAAGAGTTATTTTTATGAGAATTTTAATGCTGAAGGCAAGACATGTGTTTTTATATGCTGGGATTTGATTTAACCCAGAATCCCGATATCATTTGGTATTAGGGCCAAAGATCACATTAATCGGTGTAGCCACGGACAAGAGATAAGTGGGTTAATTTATTCTTTGCAAGTATGATGGAACGCCAGCCCACAACCAAGTCAGCAAGCAAACAATTATATATAAAATAGTAAAACGCGCCAAATCAAAAACTCTTCAGTGACATGTAAAACAAACTTCGGATGGGTTTTACACGTCACTCTTCATTAATTGCCACCGTAATGGTTCTCGGGTCCTTCGCCACTCGTAAGGTTTTTCACAGTTGTGATATAAATTCGCATTCACTCCCCAAATGAATGAACTCGTCCGGTTGATCTATTCTCTCGTTGTCGGTAGATGCCCTGTTTTTTTCGTGCTTTGCTCGGCAATTGTTTGGCTCCCGAGGGTTTTCGTTCTCTCCCTGGTGTCTGCACACGCAAGTTTCCTCTCTTGTTGTTCTTGTGAGGCTACAACAGGTTCTCAGCTCCGGTGCTTCTGCTCTTATTCGATTTTTCCACGACTGTGACAATGACTGTGTGCTTCTGGGCTTTTTCGACGGGTTTTGTTTCCTTCATTGTTTTTAAATCGTTACTCCGGTCCGTTCTTTCACCCTTCTGTGCCTTGCAAGTCAAATAACGCAAAACTTGTGAGCTTTAACAGTAGATTTCTTCACTGTTTGTAACCCTGTTCACCTTCCGTTTACAGGTTTAATTCGTTGGGGTTTCCTTCCGGCTCGCACAGTTCTGTTCGGTATTGGAAAAAAAGGTAAGCTCCTTTGTTCCCTGCTTCAAAACCCATGGTTTTATCTTCTCAAAACTAACTCGTGGGCTCCCCGTGAGCAGACTATGGGTTATTTATTCAAATGTCAGGTCCAATGACGCTCGTCGGGCTGTGTCTTCGTCTCAGGTACTTTTCGAATTTACTTTTGTTTTCGTTCTGTTCATAAAAATGTTTTGCAGGTTTACAGTACTGAATCGTATCTTTTGTTTTGCAGATGGGACGAACGATTCGGGCTTTACCGTCTCTCGACTTAACTCTGACTGCGACCTCTCAATTCTACCGGGTAGGGTCGCTACGAAGTTACCCTACGAACCTGTTTCAGTTATTTTCCTGTTATTGGTCTATAATTAGAGCTGGGGTTTGTCATATATTATTCGACTTCTCCTGTTCCATGGTCAAAGCTGTCACTAATGGGTTTATCCGTAGCTTTTCTGGGTTTTGAAACCCTTGCTGTAACACACAGTTCGACTGTAGATTGATTTTGAATAGCCTTAGGGTTTTTGGGTTAAACCCTATCAATAGATCTTATTTTGAAAAAGACTATGTAATGAGACTTTGACAGTCTACAGAACTGGACTTCGTTTCTTGTTAAACCAACTGTTTATCTAGTACAGATATATAAGAAAAACTTTGGTTCTTGTTATTCTCTGTTGGTTTGTTTTTTTAAAAAAAAATACAGTTTGAAATGAATGTTTACCTGTAAATGGATTTCATAGCATGTTCTTGTTTTCTGATTGTAGTCTCGCCTCCTTGATGCTAGATGGTAACACAATTCCGACTTCCTGGCAGCGTGTAAAACCCTTGCTTTCGTCTTTTTAAAAAAAATTCCTGTGATTACTACTCCACTTGCATTTCCTGTAGCAGTTCTTCTTTTCGAGGGAAAAAGAAAACAAAAGTATGTTACTGTGTTTCCATATTAACAGTGTAATTCGCACTATTCTGTAGGAAATTTTTTTTTTTGATGCTCAAATACACAGACGGTTTGTGAGAAAAATCTTCTATTACGTTTTGTATTTCTCTTTTTCTTCTTGAAAAATTTCAGAACCTTACAAAATACAACTCTGTTCTTTTTGTATCTTCGTGGAGGACAAAGTAGTTACCAGTTGGTAACTGTCATACTGTCAGTTACACTCTAACCATTATTTTCCATATTTTTTCCTTTTTGTCCACTAACGCAAATAAGGTAGCTAAATAACCCTCCTACCGATTCTTAATAAGAATTAGAAAAAAAAAAGTCAGCCATCCTACTTAAAAAAAACTCTCTACTTCTAAAGAGTTATCTAAAAACAAATTAAACATCTAAAAAGAAATTAAACATGTACAGGTTCAAAAGGCCTGTCAAAATGTCACGTCACCAAGAGACAAAACCTACTGCTGTTTTGTCTACCCTGAGTCGGATGCTCCTGCATCAAATTATATATATGTGCATATATGAATGGTGTGAACGCATGAATAATGTGTGTTTGGAACGGCGCTCGCAACAAAAGCAATTTTGGGTTGCTTTAGGTGAAAGCAACGGATGAAATTCGAAGCAGGAAGATATGCAACACGTCCGTTAATGAAAATGGATCGAAATGTTAACGCGGTGTTAATACCTGCAAAGACGTGTTAGTTCGACACATTGGTGTCTACGAAGAGATAAGCAGGGTCTAGTGGATTGGATGTAATGCAGAACAACTTTGCGATAAACACTTCCAGATTTGCAGTGTAATTGGTTTCAGTTACATTGAAATTTATACAATCATTTCCTTGAAATTAGTTTCCCATATTCAGAAACTACTGCATTTTGTTGTGAACTGCATAACATTTAAATCGAATTCAAAATCGTGTTGATTGGCATGTCGCTTGGCTACTGCGTTTTGGTGTGCGGATCTAGTTTCTGCCGAGACCGCATGAATGCTGTCACCATAGAGTTGTGGAGAAATGTCGTAGGGAAAAGTGGGAACTATTGAAATATTTGCATGTTGAAGTATTAGCGTGGGAAAGGAAGGGAAATGGTGTCGTTTTGATGAATTAACAAAGGTCTGGTTTAGAGGGTCATATCACCAAGCATTAAAGCCAACGTAAATGCATTATACCTGTGCCTGAATCATCATGTGAATTATTAGAATGTTATGTGAGTTGCCATTTTGGTGAATTCTGTGTGTAGATGTGGACAAGCCACAACATGGGAGCTGTTACGGTGTCAGAGTTACATTACACCGGTGCCAATGAGTCAGCGTGGAAAGCACTACAGTGCTTGCGTCAAGTGCCTACGGGTTGTGTCATACTCGTGTTAGCTAAACCAGCGTGGAGCCATTGTAGAGTTGCGTGCAACATACTAGTAGAATTGAAGCCATTTGCGATGGGTGTAAGGGGTCACACTAGTGAAAAATGGTAGCGTGGCATCGTGAGATGCGTGCATAAGTTGAAAGGTTAATTGATTTGTCAATGGTGCAAATCAACATATAATTTGTGTTGTGTTATATGAAACTGCCCATTTGCCAAGTGAGGACGTATTTTAAATGCAATGCTTGTGGTGATGCATAGTTGCAATTATTCCATGCCGATCTAACAACCGTATTAATGGAATAATGTGGATAAGAGAATATTTGTATTGAAAATTCAATGATAGATCAACAAGTTAATAAATTCTTTGGGAAGTACAAGTTATTGTATTTCTACATCATTTGTAGCAGCTTCAAAAACAATGCAGCATTTTCTTCCACATCAATGATTTGTATGAAGAGCCAAAAAAAATATGAATCGGAGTGGCACAGCGAAATTATGAGTCAAGGACAAAGGTATGACTGAGCATGTTATATGTTGACATTTTGGGGTTTTATTAATTGAGCCTATAAATAAGTATTGCGGAGATGATTTATGTCAACATGTTGTAAATGTGGAGGTATAAGATTTTATCACCACAGTAGTTTAAGGAAATTTAAGTTTCGGGAGAATGCGCTAATCCTGGGTGATATAGCGAGGACCATGAATTTTTATGTGAGAGGGTTTATTATGCATAGTGTGTATTCTTAGAAGTCTTGGTTGTGTCAATTTGAATCAAGGCTTGTAGTTGGCAATAGCTCTTTTTGAAGATTCAGGCTTTTGTAATTAAATGATAATTGCAGAGAATGCATGTTTGATGGAAAAATTAAAAGGAGGTCAGACTTTGAGTCTAAAAGATGATAGCACATAGAGATACAGTGAAGATGAGAGATGGAACAAGATCACACAGAGATCTTGAAGGTGAGTTGATATGTTTTATTTTAACTCTGGTTTGAAGATGATATTTGCAGAATTCAAGTTGCAGACAGGTGAAGATCTCAGCAAACAAAGATCATAGTTTTAAAAGTAGTGATGAAAGAAACTAGTAATAGTTTCTGAAGGAAAGAAAAGTGTGGAGCAGAACCTTGAAGATTCCAACACAGATTGGATAAAAAGGACAATTGTGTTCTTAACAAGTGTAGATGAGTTGAAGCCTAGAAGGGGCAAAGAGGATGCTAAAAGAGGTTACAGAGAATAGAGAACCAGTGCTTGCCAAAAGACCAAGTCCAGAGAGAGGATTGGTGAGGTAAGTGGCGGCAGGGAGGACTTGCTGTTGCCGAGGCTTTAGTACAACTCATGATGAGTGAGTGATGAACTCATGAAGATAGAGTCAAAGATGACTATTGAAGGTAATTGCAGAGGTTCTGAAGAATACCATAGCAGAAGAAAGGAGAAAGAAGATGCCAAGTCAAATGGCATGAGAATGAATCAAGAGTAGATTGATAGAGAGAGAGCTGAGATAAATTTCCGTCTTGAGTTGTTGATGGAAATGTTACGGAGAAGTAAAGTAGACCAGAGATGTGGATGGAGTATGAAGAGGAAAGTGACATGACATGGATTACAAGTTAAGTGGGAGCATAGAGTGAATGTTCAATTGAAGGAAGAGTTACTCAGTTTAAATGAGTATGTAAAGAAAGATTTGATATGTGAGCTAGAATATGGTCCATTGCTTTCTGAAAGTAATGATGTGATAGAAGAAAAATCTATAGAAGAACTGAATCAAATGAAGGATTTAGAGCAACAATGGAATATGATAATTGAAACATCCAGTGGGACCACAAGGTCTTATGTTTTTGAGACTAATGATTTGTGTGTGATTGCAGGTACATCAGAAGATGTTGAAAAAACTTTGAAGTTTGTTAAGGAGAAGAAGTTGAGTCTGAAATCTATTCAAAATGATGTTGAGATAGCAAAATATCAGAAATTAATGAAGACAGAGAGGTATAATGGAATTATTCAGCAGAGTATTGAAGCAGAGTAAGAAGGGTTGTCTAATGGTTGGTCAATAGAAAATGAAGGTATGGAAAGTTGTGTAAAAGTTCCAAGTTCTACTCCAGTTGAGATTGTTAAGTTATATAAAAAGTTAGATCTTTAGAGAAGAGAGTTGGAAAAGCAGAGGATCTATACTCAGGGTAAGTTGCTGAAAGAGAAAGACAAGGAAATTTTCTTGAAGAATAATAAGGAAACAGAGGATAAGGATGTGGGGATGATTCTGCAAATCAAAGAAGTTCATTATTGTGAACCAGAACAGGGAGACATTCTTCAAACAGATGATATGGAGGAGGGACTAGTTGACAATCTCATGGAGGATTTAAATCAGCATACTGATGTGTTGATGGAAGAAGAAATTTTCGAGCAACATACTGAAATGTTGCCAGAGGAAAAAGAGGCACTGGGGCCTTATGTTTTTTATTTTAATAATTGTTTTGTGAGTACAGGTTTTATTGCAGATGCTGGAGAAGATCTATTGGACAGAGAAATTAGATTGATAAGGAGGATAATGATGAAAGTATCCCAGAAGAAGACAACAACAGTAAAACAAAGAAGAAGCGGCAAGAAGAAAACAACAGAAGACTGTGAAAGCATAGCCAGTGGGGCAATGCAACACAAAGTGTGGAGACGTGGAGAAAAACAACAAACAAAAGTAGCAACAAATGGAGAATTGCAACACAAGATATGGGATCCAAGAAGACAAAGATCTGAAACACATGATCAGGCAATCATGGTTAATTTCAACCTTGGGAGTCTAATGCAGGAGCATCCAAGCCAAATTTTCATTATTTAATTATGTAATAAGGGGGGTGAGATACTTTAATTATTTTATTAATTAAATTGTTTATTTTAATAAATTAAGAGAAAAAATGTAAAGGTGAGGATTATTGTAAATATCCCTTTAATAATTAAAGGATATGAGTGGAATGGGATTAGGTAGATAATCTAGGGAGTAGGAATTCTATATAAGGAATTTTGTTGAGTCCAAAACTAGAATAAATCTAATTTAAATTTAGTTGAGATTTGTGTGGAGGATTTTATGGAATGGAATAAATTCCTATTTTTTTATAAATAAGAGGGTTGTATGAGGGTGTAGACAACTGAGTGAGAAGTGAGGAATTCAGAGAGAGTGAGGAATGATTTGAGACTTTTGTAAAGGGCCAAGAGCCGGGAGAGGCTCTCCATTGTAATATTTGGCCGAGGATTTGTTGTGTTATTTTATATCAGTAGATTTGTGTTTGGATAAGCTCTCTTTTATTTATGTATGCTTTGAGCAATTGTAAATGTGTGGTTAATGAAGAGTTGTTTTTATGAGAATTTTAATGCTAAAGGCAGTACATGTGTTTTTATATGCTGGCATTTGATTTAACCCAGAATCCCGACATCTTCATCTAACACATGTACACTAAATATACCCTTTATATATATATATATATAAGTTTAAATTATTCCCACAGAGTTGCATATATATATATATATATATATATATATATATTATAGAAAATCTCTTCTAAAATGTATTTATTTTTAAAAACTAAATAAATAAATAAATAAAATCATAAATTTATACACTTGTCTAAAAATATATATGCATTTAAAAAATGTTTTTTTAAGTACTATATAAATATCATATAAATTTCTAGGAAATATATATTTAAAACATGAATATGAATATTTCTTTCTTTAAGTATGCACATTTTTTAATATGTACATTTTTTATAATTATATATAACATCAATATAAAATATAAAACTTCACAGAATGTGCATACCAATTTGGTGTAGACTACTTGCCTCCCAACCTTGAGATTTAATCCACAACTCTCCCCTGAGGAGAGACCAATTCTTCCTCTCAGTAGACAACCTCTTGTCTCACTAGGAATAGCTTATTTAAGCTTTCTTTCCCTCAACATGTTTCCATAACTGTGTCCAGTTAATTAGGGATGTTGTTTCCCTTCGCCTAGGCTTTTCTTTCATTTTTTCCACAAAAGTTTCTTTTAAAACTAGATTTTCCGCTTTCTAGTTTTATTCTTACATATTCTCGGTAACTTTCCACTTCACTGAGGCTTTTATTTTATATTTTTATCCCATCTAATAAAATTTATTTTATTTTATTTTTCTCCAAGGATTTTTTGAGAAATTTTGGAAAGTCTTAGGAATCTAGTCCATCCTCATGGATTTGACTTCCCGGTCTCAATTTACTCTATCTTTACACCATGATATTATTTCAACATTTATATATTAATTTCCACAATAATATATATTTTCATATTTTATTTTTGAGGTCCCCCTGACCTTTATGTGTATTCTCTATTTATAGAATGCCAAAAATATGGATATTACATAGTCCCCCTCTAAAACAAAACACTATCTTCGGTTTTTTCCAATCTCAGTTTATTCATTAACCAGTGATGGTTATGTTTCTTCATCTTAACTTCTTGTTCCCTAGTAGCGTTCTCAAGTGCGAAGTGTTTCCACTATGATTTCACCTGACCTATTGTTTTATTTGGACGAAAATTCCTTGATTTCTTCACCTATATCACAGTTCATTCAACCACGTGAGTAGATTCATGTACATAATTTTTTTTCTAACAATGAAATATGAAACCAATTTTTATATGACGAAGTAGAGATATTTTATAATCTCACTCCAACCCACATTTCCCCACAATATTGACGTGTTTCTCAGCATAATTTTCAGAATGCAATCTCATATTTGTGAATTTAATCTTTATATGTATACTTGATCTCCATTTTTGAATTCAAACGAGATGAATTTACTTTAATATTATGATGATTCTTCCATTAACTCCAACTAAGTGGAGTGTGGCCTCTTTTTTCATACAAGGTTCCTGACTCACTTAAGTCCCTGGAAGTCTGATAATTGTATTTGTATAAAATTTCTACTAAATACATAAATTCTTCCCTATTATTGGGTTTTTTTCTTTTTCTATCACATACTTTCCCAGTATGTTTTGTAATATTTTCTTTGATCTCTCTGTCTGTTTAATTGTATGAGGATAATAAGATGTATTGCAATTCAACTTTATCCCCCTTCCTCCAGACTTGATTTTCCCAAAAGTATATGTACTTTTGGTATCTCTATCAGAGAGATCCATTTTGTGATTCTATGGAGTTAAAGATTTATTTCTTGAATCTTTTGGTCACATGTGATGTGCCAACAATGGTCACATGTGATGTGCCATTGTAAAGGAAGAAGTGTACTATTTTTGTTAGAGTATTCATTATTCTCACAATTTCGTCATGTTGTTACTTGGTACTTAGTAGTCCTGACTTAAATTCCATTGATACCACTTCTTTCTTCTATTTTGAATTAAAGAGGGAATTTAATGTAGCGGTAGGATACTGAATTTCTACTTTACCTTGTTTACCTTTCCTCCACGGGGCCAAGATTTTTTTTCTCTACCTTCCTCTTCATCCCTTGTCAAGTATAATTTCTCTTCAAGATTATTATTATCTTGGTATACCTAGGTAGCCTGCATAAGGTCTCTGACAGTACTTTGGTTGTATTTATCTACTATTTCATGGTTTATCATTGACACCTTACAATTTTATACTCTTTACTTGTAACAATCAGTTTTGGCTGATTTTTTATCTATCATACAATTTCATCTTACTGAAATCTTACCTATCAATGGTTTTTCAACAATGTTCCTTGTATTTGTTCTCCTACTTCAATTCTTACACTACTACATGTATGTGCCAGAATTTGATGGGTATGTCTTCTTACAGATCAATAATTCAGTTTTCTTTTCCTTCCATGCATTACATTGAGGAAATTTACCACCATGCATATTTTGCATCACTTTATTTGCGTAAAGGAATATTTATGACATATTATCACTAACTTTACCTTTCTTCCGGCTACTATTTCCACGTTTTAAGGTAATTATTACCTCAACCAATTCTACTTCATAGACTACAGAACTTCATTCATGTTTCTTCAAATTTCAACTTTCGAGATTCATACACTATTTATGCATTATTTTGCAGCAATATTTTTGTCAGTCTCTCTATATTATTTTTCAGTATACATTACCACTCCTTATTTGAATCAGCAATTTTCAGTGTAGTACTAAATTTCTTTCTTAGTTGTTCCAAACTAATTTGGCACTTAATTTTTCCACTCACATTTACCTTATCCTCTTTCTGTAATGTAAAAAATCCTTTTTGAATTTTATGGTATTATTTGGAAATACTGCTGATTTCTCGTATTTCTACTATCTCATTGGATTTAGGTCAATTCAATATTACCTTTTCCTGATTTATCGCCAATCTCTCTTTAGAATATTCATATTCAATTATTACCTCTTGGGTTTTTGTGAAACTCACATTTGTTGAGTTTTACATGTAGTTGCCGTTCTCTAAGTATTTGTAACACTATGCTACGATTTTCTTATCGCTTTTACTAGAGAATATTAGAACATCTTCTATTAATACTTTTTCTAACTTGTTCAATTTTTTCAGGAGCATATTGTTCATTAAGTACCTGAATGTACGACAGTAACATGGTTTTTTAAAGTCCAAAAGTTAAATTTTCAACCTTATAATGTCCGTATCCAGTTCAAAATAATGTCTTATAGATGTTTTCTTCCCATTTTATCAATTAGTTCATTTATTTTTGTAAAATTTGACCAGTTGTTTTATAGTTAACTGGTTTAATTGTCTAATTGTATAGACATCTAGAAGGTGTCGTACTTCATTTTTGAAATCAAGGCACTCTTGGTTTAATATAATTCTTGTCTAATTGAAATATACCATTTGTAATTTAACTTTCAGTTCTTATTGTTCAGGACTATTCAAACTACCCTTTTTCCACTATCTTGAGGCTGATACAATTTAAATTTGCTACTGAATCATGTAAAAAAAACACAGACTGGTCAGAATGTGTACCTGCAATTTCAATCATTGCTAACTGATTTTCAGTTTTTCTGTCTCTTATTTCTGCCAGATTTTTAGCGTTTCGATCTGGTCTTTTTATGTCTGGTAACATGGTCTTGTTTTTCTAATAGCAGTTTAGAATTGTCACTTTCAATTCTGTCTTTTTAGATGTGGTTTTGATAGTTCAGAATTCACTGTAATTTGGCCTTTTCTCCCCTGATGTAAGGAACATATCGAAGAAATTTTGTGAATCTCATCACAATTTCGTCTAATATATATTAGAAACCAAAAAATTATGTTCAAATTCGTCATAAGACTGAAAAACAGAATGGAATGTGTGTTGTTAGCAACTTATGAGTCGAGTGTACCTCCATGTACGAGTATTTCTCTGAGTGCTAGTTGTAGAATGTAAGGGAAATCGATTAATCAAGGACCAATAATTAAAAATGTTAATGGTTGCCGAAATGGAGATATAAAACCATTTTTAATGTATTCCAAGGTTATATTAACCATAAATATAATGGGGAGGATATTTAATGTTATCCCCGATTACTTAGATGGATTAATAAAAACATACGTAAGGTATCAACTTAATTGATTAGATATGCTTCAAAGGGCTCCCTAGTGGGATAAGCTTAATAGTAAAACTAATATCTTATGAAATTATAGAGAAGTGTCTCATAAACCTTAGAGAGTGAGTTAGTAGAGAAATAATGGAAGAAAAATTAAGTACGTTACATCATCACACATATGTAGACTAAATAATACCTTTACAAGGCCGACATTGGATAATGTGAATACTCCACTAGCATTGATTACCTCTTTCATGCCATAAGAAATGATATATTTCCTTCCTTAAACCAAGCTTTTGCATTGAGAACTATTCTTTGATGAGTAAAAACTTGTAACTATGGCATCTGACACATCCAAGCCAAATATTACCTTTATAGAGCATGTATGATAATTTCACACTATATAGTTTAAGGTCGGATAAATCCTAAAACATTAATAATTTCATAAGGGACCTATAGGTTGTCATAACACCCTAAACCTATGTATAATACATTGTTCAATGTTAATATCTAAGTGTTTGAGTCAAAATAAATATCTAAGACTCATAGGTCTTATGTGGGGCTTTGGGACACTAAACAGAACATAAAAAAGGGATATAAAGAAATGGTTATTTAATTAATCATTTAGTTTTAACAACACTATTATTGATGGTAAGCTTGAAAATGAATTTCACTTTTATAGTTTAGTTATAGTAATAACATTTTTTCTTTGCAGATTATAAGTATTTTTAGTTTTAACGAGTTTAAATTCATCTTAAACTTGGATATATACATAGGTTGAGTTTATTAAGGTATAATTTTTTTAATATTTAATATGAAGAACTTAATAAATGAGATGGAATTAAATGATTAAAAATTTACATCTTAAGAAATTTGATCCCTTTAGGTTATTGTTAAATTATGATTTAAAATGGATTTATGAGATTTTATGTATTTAAATGGAGTCACATAGTTATTTAATATGGGTTTATCTTGATTTATATGTTTAGATGTTGTCATGTACTGTAATACCCCTGATTTATAGCTATTATGTTTATGTAAATAATACAAAGACTCTGTGGATCTATGGAACAATTTTGTTGTTGGAGGAAATATTTTAATTAATAATGATTGATAAAAATTGTATCAATTTTGTAAAGACAGAGTAATAGAGAGATCTGGAAATTCTTATCCATGAGGATAGGATAGAATTTCACACTTTCCCAAATTTTCCAAAAAAAAAAATCCTTTGGAGAAAAAAAAAATAGAAAATTAAATCAGATAGAAGAAAATATCTAAGAAACCCGAGTAAAGAGGAGAGTTAATGGGAAGAGGTAAGAAAAAACAACGCTGAGGAAAAGCAAGTTTTAAAGAAATCTTTTGTGGGAAAAAAAGGTAAGGCCTAGGCCATGGGAAACAACAGGCAGAATAACGGGATGTCGTTAGGGAAATTTTTTGGGGAAAGATTGGCTTAAGAGTGCCATCACTAATGTGACAAGAGGTTGTCAACACTGGGGAAAATTGATCTCTGCTTGGGGCAGAGCTCCAAGGAGAAGCTCGTGGTTGGGAGGGAATGTAATGTACCTCTATCACCACACCAACAAATTTTTTTTTTTTCAGTTCTCACCCTAGTATGTATTGGTTAAACTTATGCATTGCATCCGGTTAGGATTCTCATAATAAGGTTAAATCGTCTTTCCCCAACTCTACACAGGAGTGTGGCCATATATATATTACACATTTATATATCCCTACATTATGCCTATTGAACATAATTTCCCACATAGGTTAAATGCCCCTTCCATAGAACTTACATATATGTAGTTCACCATATATATATTTTCGATTTATAAGCCTCGAAGCACTCCTTCAAAGGCTTCCATAGGCCTTAATAATGGTAGTGACTTAAACTTTGACATATGCATAACTCACTACGATTGCCAAGTTCAACACTATGGGTTTATGTATGTAATATATGGTTATGAGGACAAGTCAAATGAACGCAATCATATTTTAATCGAAATTAATTACTACAGAACCATAATTTCACACCGTAGTTATTTCACTTTGTAACCATAGAGATTTTTATATATTTTGTTCTGAACTCTGCTTGAGATTTCGAGGCATCATTGAGCGTTGCGTGCATTGATTTGATCTGATCCTTGGGTATTTAAGTCGGGTGTACGCACTGGTTACAGGCGGTGCCACCTCGGATTTCTTCACGTGACTTGATCGTTTGAACTACGCTATTTACTGGTTCGAGGCTATGGTTATTAACTGAGGCGTAGTACTTCACCTACCTCTGAATTTAATATTGCCCACTCCGCCGAGTTACTCATCCCCATGCCAGTTGTGGCGATGAAGACATGTGTATGGTGTAAGGCGGTTTAGGGTTGCAAAGTCTGGATTCCGGTTGATATTTAATTCACCATGGCTTAACTGTGTTATTTTCTCTCTCACCGAAGTGTATCGAGGTCATTCCACAGCTGATGCATAACTCACGTTTTCCTTGCAGCGAGGGTGCTTCCCTCCGGATCTACCTACGCCACGACTCGGCCTGTTGAGTTCTTTGTTTCCAGTCAACTGAAGCTCTAACTTGCAAGCACGTTAGACCTTCGCACAGGTAATCTGTGATTTGGGGTTTTTATTTTCTTTTTGGTTGGTATCCATTAACCAGAGTCCTATTTAAATTCCTAACTCGTTCCAAAACTTTTTCATCGAGCGTTTATTTCAGTGGTTATGAGTGCTTTTACGTCTCAACAACTTTGGTTTGCAGGTTAACCAACTTCGTATCCCATTTGTGGTTTTCGCTGGGTACCTGGGCTTTACGCAGAGGAATTTCTTCTTCCTCCTCGTTCGATTTCCAGGTAACAGTCTCTCGTCCTATCGTTTCTGGTCATGTATTGGTTTGTTTTGTTGCGTACCACGGCTGTAGCCTCACCATTTATGGGATTCACCATAGCGATACCTGAATATTCCACCTCAGTATTCATTGTTTGAACTTTCCATACGTACTGATTTTTACAGCCTTCGCGTTTTCTATGAGTATCTAACGCCTCTCCTGGGTTATATGCAGGTGTCAGAATCCCTTTACTGAGGTGATGTGTTCGCTCCTTATATAAAATTTAGTTTCTGCAATGCGGTTTCTCGCCTTTCTACCCCATGCGCTAATTGAACCTCTCCTCATACCTACAGGTCGGTACTCGTATCATGCTACTCTTGCGATGGCTTACCGATGAATGCCTGAGGGCAACCAACGATTCCTGAACTTTTTATGAGGGAACGATGCCGTCGTTGATTTTTATAGATTTTTTATTTTTAAATTTTTGCTACATATAATGGATAAACTTTGGTGCCAACTTGTATGAAGAACTGTGTTTATGGCCGTCTGCGTTTTCAGTGACGTTGGGTTTTGTTCGGCGTTTATGCTGAGACTCTCTCACCATATGATGCGGTTTCTTAACCTTGAACAGGGAATAACAATGTCGGATTTATAATATTTGGCCATGATATATTTTCGTCACTGCGGTTGTTGATTGAATGTTTGGCATTTGATATTTAATTTGGTTTTGATACAGAAGAGTGATAATAGGATAATACGAAAACCCTTAATATGCTGATCGTTTTCCATTTCAGACTGGGTTTACTCCTATAATGTTTGACTTCTGTGGATATAGTATACGAATTTATCGCATTTACAGAAAGTCTGCAAAATAGATGTGGTTCCTATCTGCGATAGGCTTGTGGTTGTGATTTTCATATTGTTGCCATGGTTTATGTATATGCGTCCAGAATAGTGTATTGCCCTTAGTGGCTAGCGAGTTATGACTCAAGCATATGATATTCAATGCTGTTTAATGATTGAGAATTACATACTACACATACTAATCTCTTACTCACAAATATAATCAGTATTTAAAGTGACAGTCCCATATCTCCTGGAATATATGCTCTCTGTCTTACAGTACCTGTATGAACTATTTTTCGGAGCTGAATAAGTTTTCCACTGATTTTCCTTACAGCTTTAATAATAGGATTTAGAGTAATTTATATGATTGCTATACTCTGTCACGTCTATACTCAATGTTTATTTGTACCACCACTATCTATTTTAAATATGTCTATGATGGATTTTCTGTATTTATCTCCAGGGGAGAGTCTGTACAAGGTATCTCAGCCTCATTACTGTGTACAGTCAGTAACATTGATTTAATTCTATAATTGTTTTTCTGAGCATCATCTAAAGTTTTCCATTCTAATAATAACTTAAGATTGTATAATTATGTTTCTTGACTCCCCCTTTTATACAACATCTCCAGATTTAGACCCCAAATTGGGTTTAGACATTCTGGTGGATACTATCTTGGGCTCTGGTTCTTGCTACCATATAGAAGGTGGAAGATTTGCTTCTGCCAGTTACTTCTGTTAAAAGCAAGAACAACACAGACTCCCACAATTTCTCCTTTCTCTGTCATATGGGTTGAAAAGCCCATTCCTACTGTTCCTCTTTTACTTATTGAAGCAGATTAAAGTTACAAATAAAATTTATACCATCATTGTCCAGCATGCAGTATTTTCGCTTCTAATATAAAGTAGTAAGTTATATGTAGCCAATTCATACTGTAGAAAATAAAATCCATAGGTGGTTTAAACACATACCAATCATGCAGTAGACCAACCTCCCAACCGTAGAGTTCTATTTCTCTCCCAGAACTCACCCCCGAGCTGAGACCACCTCCACCATAGATCAACCTCTGATCTGTTTAGGAGCAGCTTATTTAAGCTAATAGTTCCCCAAAGCCTGTTTCTAATTCTGTGTCCAGAATAGTAGGATGCTTTTCTTCCTGTTTGCCTAGGCTTCCCAATTTGGGATTCTTTAAAGCTGTTTTATGCTTTCCCTCAGCTTTTTCCAGCTTGCTACCTCTTCCCAACTATTTTCCTCATCATTGGGGAAATTTAGATTTTTCCTCAAAATCTAAATTAGCATTAATTCCTTCCAAAATTTTTTGAAGGATTGTGGGGAATAATTGCCTTATCCATCCTCATGGACTTAGCAAGTGATCTCAATTCTCATTTTTGGTCAACATGCATACCAGTACTTTATTCATTTCTTCAAATTGAATATTAAATTACATTCAAAATTCATTCATCCTTTGGGGTCCACTCCCCTTAGGATTTAAGTTCAATGTCTAACTTTGAAATTTTCAACACACACTTTGGGGGTGTTACATATTCCCCCTCTAAAAATAAACACCGTCCTCGGTGTTATTATTTAACTACTAGAGTTCATTGCTTAAACAAAAATGGATATCTCTCCATCATTTCAGCTTCTCTTTCCCAAGTAGCTTCTTCAGCAGTAAAGTGTTTCCACTACACTTTTACTCTGGCTATTGTTCTGTTTCGCAATTCAATTTATTCCCGCTCCAATATTTGAAGCGGTTCTGGCAAAAGTTCCCCTTCTGGTTCCACCTGTACAACATTCCAATCAAATATGTGAGAAGCATCATGCACATATCTTTTTAATAATGAGACATGAAACACATCATGAACTCTAACATGGGGTGGTAAGGCCAGTTTGTAAGCCACCGGTCCCACCCTTTCTAAGACTTCAAAAGGACCACAGTATCTGGGGGCCAATTTGGCACAACTTCCAGCATAAAGTGTGCTCTTTTTGGGTTTAATACGCAAATACACATGATCTCCCACTTTGAACTCGCGATGCACTCTCTTCTTATCAGCATAGCTTTTCTATCGATCTTGTGCTGTCTTAATGTTTCTTTGTATCTGTTTTACAATTCTCTCCATATATTGTAATGCATCAGGTCCCAACATTAGTTTATCCTCTGGTTGACTCCAGCTCAAAGGAGTACGACACTTCCTTCCGTACAGTGCCTCAAACGGACTCATTTTGATTGAGGATTAGTAGCTGTTGTTATAAGCAAATTCAGCTAAGTGCAAATACTCCTCCCACTTTGATGGTCTGTCCATCACATAAATTCTCAACATATCCTCCAAAATTTGATTAGTCCTTTCTGTTTTCCCATCGGTCTGAGGGTGATAGGCAGTACTAAAATTCAACTTAGTACCCATCCCTCCAAACAATCCTTTCCAAAATGCTGCTGTAAACTTAGCGTCTCGGTCTGATATAATTACTTTTGGAACCCCATGAAGCCTTACTACTTCCTTCAGAAACACATTCGCTACTTGAGCTGTCCCAAAATTGGATTTTACTGGTATAAAGTGGGCAGCTTTTGTGAGAGTGTCTACTACTACCATCACAGAATCATGTTGATACTTGGTTTTGGGTAACCCTGTTATAAAGTCCATGGAAACTGTGTCCCATTTCCATTCTGCTATTGGCAAAGGGTTTAACAGACCCGTTGGATGTTGATGTTCAACTTTGACCAGTTGACATTCCATGCACTTACTTAAATATTCTGCCACATCTTTCTTCATTCCTGGCCAGAACAATTTCTTTTTCAGGGCTGTTAACAGTTTTTGATATCCTGGATGTCCTGCATATGGCTGTTTGTGATATTCATCCAGAATTTCTCTTTTTAAGGACTCTACATTTGGAATATACAACCTGTTTTTATAATATAGCAGCCTTTTTGGTTTTGAGTGAAATCAGTTTTCTCCTTTTTCTGCAGTTTCACCAAGAGTGTTTCATAGTTTGGGTCTTGATTTGCTGTTTTTCTCACCAATTCTTCTACTTCGATCTGCGCACTACTCCCAAGGCGGTTTATAGTCTGACATGCATTCCTGCTTAATGCATCAGCAACTTTATTCTCTTTTCCCTTGATATGTTTAATGTCCATGTCAAATTCACTTAAAAAGGACAGCCATCTGGCTTGCCTTGCATTCAGATCAGTTTGGGAAAAGAAGTACATGAGACTAATGTGGTCAGTCATTAAAATAAACTTTTTTCCAAGGATATAGTGTCACCACATCTTCAAAGCATGGATAACAGCTGCTAATTATAGATCGTAGGCACTATAATTCTGTTCATGTATTTTCAGTTTTCGAGATTCATAGGCAATAACGAAGTTTTCCTGCAACAGGACTCCTCCCAATCCCTCTCTGCAAGCATCAGTACAAACCACAAATTCCTTATCAGGATCTGCAATCTTCAGTATAGGGGCTGATGTAAGTCTTTGTTTTAATTGCTCGAAACTGACTTGACATTTTTCAGTCCATACGAACTTAACTCCCTTCCTCTGAAGTGACGTGATGGGATGTGCTATAGCAGAAAATCTCTCCACAAATCTGCGATAGTAGCCTGCCATCCCCATGAATGACCTTACTACTGAAACAACAGTTGGGACTGGCCATTCTTTAATGGCTTTTATCTTTTCAGGATCAACTGCAAGGCCTTTTTCAGATATAATATGACCCAGATATTGAATTTTATCTTTATAAAATTCACATTTGCTGAACTTGGCATATAACTGGTTTTCTTTTAAGGTCTGCAATACTATTCTCAAGTGTTCTTGATGTTCATCTTCATTTTTGGAGTAGACTAAGATATCATCTATGAACACAAGAACAAATTTATCCATATACTTATTTAACACATTTATCCAGTTCTTAAGTCAATCTTCGAGAAGACTGAGGCCCCTCTCACTTGGTCAAAAAGATCATCAATTCTAGGGAGCGGATATCTATTTTTAATGGTCAACTTGTTTAGTTGACGATAATCAATGCACATCCTGAAAGTTCCATCTTTCTTTTTCACGAATAAGACTGGTGCTCCCCAAGGATACACACTTGGTCTAATGTAACCTTTGTCTAATAATTCTTGCAATTGCATCTTCAGCTCCATCAGTTCAGGAGGGCTCATTCTGTAGGGAGCTCGGGAAACAGGTGTTGCTCCCAGCACCAAATCTATGGAAAAATCAATTTCTCTTTTAGGGGGAAGATGAGGAATCTCATCCGGAAAAACTTCCTTAAATTCCCTTACCATCGGCAACTCATTCAACAGATCTTCTCCAGTTTTCTGTTCTACTTCTTCTACATGCACTGCATAAACTTGGTATCCTTTTCTAGTTGTTCGTTTTAATTGTAAGGCTGATATTTGTCTTACTGAAATGGATTTTGGTTTTCCTTTCAAAGTAAAAGGTTTCCCCTCTTCATCCACACAATGCAGGGTTTTATCCCAACAATTCATCAGAGCTTTTTGCTTTTCCAGCCAATCCATTCCTATCAGCAAGTCATAGGATCCTAACGGCAGTATGTTCAGAGTCACTTCTATTGCAAAACCATTTAATTGAATGGTTGTTTTGGGCAACTTATGGGTTACTTTTCTCTTAGTCCCAGTGGCCAGCTGTACCAACCATGACTGCTGAAATTTTTCAGGTTTGATTTTACATTTTTCTACAATTCCAGGACTAATGTAACTTAAAGAAGCACCTGGATCAATCAAAACAGTAACAGGTAGGTCAGAAATCTTACCCTCCATTTCCACCATAGTTGCTTGATGTTCCGCTTGCCGATTTTCCAAGGCTGCACTGATAGTTGGTATATTTCTGGCTATGTCATTTACTGTTGTTGCCTCTCGCTCTCTGTTGATCATGTGAATATTTCGATGGGGGCAATCCCTCATCATATGGGGTTCTCCAGAGCCCCAACATTTCAAAGGTTCCTTCATTCTGACTGTTCCTTCCTTTTTATTTTCCCCCTCTATTTGTTTTGAAGCCACCTGGGATTGAGCAGTTTGGCTCTCCTTGGGCTTGTTAAACTTCTTTCGCAGATGATCTCTGCCAAAATTCTTTAAATAGGCTGGTTTCTGTCTTTTTCCTTTAAACTCCCCCTTGTTTAACCAGCTTTTTCCTTGTTCAACCTTTCCTTTAAACTGCTGATAGCATAATCGGGCTTTTCTAACAGCTTCGTCCATTGTTTTTGGATTGTCAAATTCAATTTTCTCTTTGTATACTGTAGGCAAATAGTTCAGACCTTTGTACTTTTGCCTTTTCTTCCCTAATGTAGGGTACATATCTCAACAGGTTGGTAAACTTAGTAACAAACTCATCAATAGTGAGCTGTCCTAGTCTAAGTTCATGAAATTCTTTTGCTTTATCATCATAATATCGCTCATTCAAATAAAAATGTTTGAACTTAGCCTGAAAATCCTCCCAAGTAATTGTCTTTTCATCAAGGGCATGCACCATTTTTGTCTCTTCCCACCCCAAGGTAGCTTTACCTTGTAGCTGGTAAACAGCTAATCTGGCTTTCAGATTGCTCTCATACTCATAAACTTGGAAATACTTAATCATGTTCAGCAACCAGGCTTCATCATCTTTCTCCTTCTCCCCATCATAGGAGGGAGGTTTGATCTTTCTGAATTCCCCCTGTAATTCTATTTTCTGTTTAAATTGATGTCTACCAGCATCAACATCATCAGATTCATCCATCTTCCTCTTTCCAGAACCTTCGCCTTCTTGGATGTTCCGGGAAGTGAGTCCTCTGATGAGCTTTTCTTGCTCCTTACTGGCTGATGACAGTATGTCATTCTGGCTCTTCAATTCAGCCAATTCTCGTTGCAACCTGTGCAACATAGCCATTATCGGGGCATTGGGATCTGGTGAACCAAACTCATCCCACAGATCCACAAAAATTTCTCCACCTTCAGCCATTTTAGCACCACTGTATACACTCAGAATATTGATCAGTAAAATTGAAAAAAAAACAATCTCTGCACTATTCATTTAAAAATAACATTCAGAATTCAGTGAGCACAATCATAACAGCTGTAATGTACCTCTATCACCACACCAACAAATTTTTTTTTTTTTCTTCAGTTCTCACCCTAGTATGTATTGGTTAAACTTATGCATTGCATCTGGTTAGGATTCTCATAATAAGGTTAAATCGTCTTTCCCCAACTCTACACAGGAGTGTGGCCATATATATATTATATATATATATTACACATTTATATATCCCTACATTATGCCTATTGAACATAATTTCCCACATAGGTTAAATGCCCCTTCCATAGAACTTACATATATGTAGTTCACCATATATATATTTTCGATTTATAAACCTCGAAGCACTCCTTCAAAGGCTTCCATAGGCCTTAATAATGGTAGTGACTTAAACTTTGACATATGCATAACGCACTACGATTGCCAAGTTCAACACTATGGGTTTATGTATGTAATATATGGTTATGAGGACGAGTCAAATGAACGCAATCGTATTTTAATCGAAATTAATTACTACAGAACCATAATTTCACACCGTAGTTATTTCGCTTTGTAACCATAGAGATTTTTATATATTTTGTTCTGAACTCTGCTCGAGATTTCGAGGCATCATTGAGCGCTGCGTGCATTGATTTGATCTGATCCTTGGGTATTTAAGTCGGGTGTACGCACTGGTTACAGGCGGTCCCACCTCGGATTTCTTCACGTGACTTGATCGTTTGAACTACGCTATTTACTGGTTCGAGGCTATGGTTATTAACTGAGGCGTAGTACTTCACCCACCTCTGAATTTAATACTGCCCACTCCGCCGAGTTACTCATCCCCATGCCAGTTGTGGCGATGAAGACAGGTGTATGGTGTAAGGCGGTTTAGGGTTGCAAAGTCTGGATTCCGGTTGATATTTAATTCGCCATGGCTTAACTGTGTTCTTTTCTCTCTCACCGAAGTGTATCGAGGTCATTCCACAGCTGATGCATAACTCACGTTTTCCTTGCAGCGAGGGTGCTTCCCTCCGGATCTACCTACGCCACGACTCGGCCTGTTGAGGTCTTTGTTTCCAGTCGACTGAAGCTCTAACTTGCGAGCACGTTAGACCTTCGCACAGGTAATCTGTGATTTGGGGTTTTTATTTTCTTTTTGGTTGGTATCCATTAACCAGAGTCCTATTTAAATTCCTAACTCGTTCCAAATATTTTTCACCGAGCGTTTATTTCAGTGGTTATGAGTGCTTTTACGTCTCAACAACTTTGGTTTGCAGGTTAACCAACTTCGTATCCCATTTGTGGTTTTCGCTGGGTACCTGGGCTTTATGCAGAGGAATTTATTCTTCCTCCTCGTTCGATTTCTAGGTAACAGTCTCTCGCCCTATCGTTTCTGGTCATGTATTGGTTTGTTTTGTTGCGTACCATGGCTGTAGCCTCACCGTTTATGGGATTCACCATAGCGATACCTGAATATTCCACCTCAGTAGTCATTGTTTGAACTTTCCATACGTACTGGATTTTACAGCCTTCGCATTTTCTATGAGTATCTAACGCCTCTCCTGGGTTATATGCAGGTGTCAGAATCCCTTTACTGAGGTGATGTGTTCGCTCCTTATATAAAATTTAGTTTCCGCAACGCGGTTTCTCGCCTTTCTACCCCATGCGCTAATTGAACCTCTCCTCATACCTACAGGTCGGTACTCGTATCATGCTACTCTTGCGATGGCTTACCGATGAATGCCTGAGGGCAACCAACGATTCCTGAACTTTTTATGAGGGAACGATGCCGTCGTTGGTTTCTATAGATTTTTAATTTTGAAATTTTTGCCACATATAATGGATAAACTTTGGTGCCAACTTGTATGAAGGACTGTGTTTATGGCCATCTGCGTTTTCAGTGACGTTGGGTTTTGTTCAGCGTTTATGCCGAGACTCTCTCACCATATGATGCGGTTTCTTAACCTTGAACAGGGAATAACAATGTCGGATTTATAATATATGGCCATGATATATTTTCGTCACTGCGGTTGTTGATTGAATGTTTGGCATTCGATATTTAATTTGGTTTTGATACAGAAGAGTGATAATAGGATAATACGAAAACCCTTAATATGCTGATCGTTTTCCATTTCAGACTGGGTTTACTCCTATAATGTTTGACTTCTATGGATATAGTATACGAATTTATCGCATTTACAGAAAGTCTGCAAAATAGATGTGGTTCCTATCTGCGATAGGCTTGTGGTTGTGATTTTCATATTGTTGCCATGGTTTATGTATATGCGTCCAGAATAGTGTATTGCCCTTAGTGGGTAGCGAGTTATGACTCAAGCATATGATATTCAATGCTGTTTAATGATTGAGAATTACATACTATACATATTAATCTCTTACTCGCAAATATAATCAGTATTTAAAGTGACAGTCCCATATCTCCTGGAATATATGCTCTCTGTCTTACAGTACTTGTATGAACTATTTTTCGAAGCTGAATAAGTTTTCCACTGATTTTCCTTACAGCTTTAATAATAGGATTTAGAGTAATTTATATGATTGCTATACTCTGTCATGTCTATACTCAATGTTTATTTGTACCACCACTATCTATTTTAAATATGTCTATGATGGATTTTCTGAATTTATCTCCAGGGGAGAGTCTGTACAAGGTATCTCAGCCTCATTACTGTGTACAATCAGTAACATTGATTTAATTCTATAATTGTTTTTCTGAGCATCATCTGAAGTTTTCCATTCTAATAATAACTTAAGATTGTATAATTATGTTTCTTGACTCCCCCTTTTATACAACATCTCCAAATTTAGACCCCAAATTGGGTTTAGACATTCTGGTGGATACTATCTTGGGCTCTGGTTCTTGCTACCATACAGAAGGTGGAAGATTTGCTTCTGCCAGTTACTTCTGTTAAAAGCAAGAACATCACAGACTCCCACAATTTCTCCTTTCTCTGTCATATGGGTTGAAAACCCCATTCCTATTGTTCCTCTTTTACTTATTGAAGCAGATTAAAGTTACAAATAAAATTTATACCATCATTATCCAGCATGCAGTATTTTCACTTCTAATATAAATTAGTAAGTTATATGTAGCCAATTCATACTGTAGAAAATAAAATCCATAGGTGGTTTAAACACATACCAATCATGCAGTAGACCAACCTCCCAATCGTAGAGTTCTATTTCTCTCCCAGAACTCACCCCCGAGCTGAGACCACCTCCACCACAGATCAACCTCTGATCTGTTTAGGAGCAGCTTATTTAAGTTAATAGTTCCCCAAAGCGTGTTTCTAATTCTGCGTCCCGAATAGCAGGATTCTTTTCTTCCTGTTTGCCTAGGCTTCCCAATTTGGGATTCTTTAAAGCTGTTTTATGCTTTCCCTCAGCTTTTTCCAGCTTGCTACCTCTTCCCAACTACTTTCCTCATCATTGGGGAAATTTAGATTTTTCCTCAAAATCTAAATTAGCATTAATTCCTTCCAAGGATTTTTGAAGGATTGTGGGGAATAATTGCCATATCCATCCTCATGGACTTAGCAAGTGATCTCAATTCTCATTTTTGGTCAACATGCATACCAGTACTTTATTCATTTCTTCAAATTGAATATTAAATTACATTCAAAATTCATTCATCCTTTGGGGTCCACTCCCCTTAGGATTTAAGTTCAATGTCTAACTTTGAAATTTTCAAC